>CM053028.1:527477080-527660354 GCA_028564925.1 Lithobates sylvaticus
CAATCAGCTCTCACCGAGCCCTGCAGAGTGTAACTTCAGCTCTTCGCCCTTTTTTTTTCTGACAGCTCAGACAAGCTTTATAAAGTCAGCACTTTGAACGGATATAGAGAATAGAAGACTGCAAATAAAGAGGTAAAACTTATGTTCCAACTCTGTGTATCACTTGAGGCCAGTCACTTTACTAGGTATATGGAAGGGTTTACAACCACTTTAAACCACTTAAAGGCTTCTTATAGGTCTTGTGAACTTTTATTAGTGAGACCTCTGAATTCCCAGGTTTACACACGGTCTTTGTCTGTTATGAGGGGTTCTCATTCTACCAGATCAATGTTTTTTTAATTTGTTTTATATTAAGATGGATTTTAGAAAAAATGTATTTTATATTATGGAAGATGTGAAAGGATGGGTCAAAAAACACCAAGGTGATCGGGAACACCTAAATCTACCAGGTGGACTATACAGTGTTGAGAGATATATGGCATGATGGGGCATTAGATTGTTGGAGTGTCCAAGACATAAGAAGCCAAGTTCTGGCTTAGTACACCTATAATTAAAATGTTACTTTTGGGTGAACTGACCCTCTAACTTTAGAGGTTGCTGCCTCTTTTGGCTCCAGAGATGGGTAGAACTGGGAACTCCGAAGGCAATCCTGCTAAAGACCACATAGTAAAATTCTCTGAGGGTGGACAGACCATGTAATGCAGAAGAATGTGGTATGCTGTGTCCAAGATGAGCATTCTGAGACCATGTCAGCGGAAGGGTTGACGTACAGTATGTATTCTTAGCCATATGCAATATGGCTGTCGTTTTGTTGCCTTTGAAAACCACTTGATCACTGTGCGATAAAAAGCCATAGTACTTTCCAGCAGACAGATAACTGCTGGGTCAGGGTGATTTGGGGTCCATATAGCCATGCCAACATATGAATTCTAGTAATATCCCAGCTTCCAACTGTCAGGTCCGTTATTTTCTAGTTTCAAACAAAATGAGAGCTCTACTAAAACCACATTTGTGATTTGGAGATAATCTAGCCTCTACTTTAGGTACAATTCACTTATTTTTCTCTATCGTTCATTAAAAGGACACAGCTTAATTTCTCACCGATAGGTTTGATGCAGCCACCTTCAGGAGCAGGACGCTAGTGCAGGGCTCGACAAACCCCGGGCGCCAGGTCGCATTTGCGACTAGAATTAGCAACCTGGCGCCTGGGGCGGCACAGCTTGGGTATCCCGTCTCCATGCTGACCCGTCTCTTCTGCAAGCCTATACTTCCTTCTAGGATTTTGGTGCCATCTAGTGGTGGCCGTTGGTATGACATCCAGCAATGCTAATGGAGCCCTGCATATAAAAATTAACCAATCTTATATTTACACAGACGACTAGAACCAAACATACATACATAATTATATATAAATAGGCATTTAACTTGTGTAGGTAATGAATATATTCTGATGTGACACCAGGTGTCCTATCAGAATATATTCATTACCTACACAAGTTAAATTCATAATATATATATATATATATATATATATATATATATATATATATATATATATATATATATATATATATATATATATATATATAATTTTATGTGTGTGTATATGTATGTTTTTGTTCTAGTCGTCTTTCTGTGTAAATTTAAGATAGCTTTATTTTCAATATAAAAATTAACCATTGTCGGTCGTTAAAAAAAAAAAAAAAAAAACTAACTTTTTTAGCTGGCTCCTAGATTCCAAGCAAATTTGTCAAGCCTTGCGCTAGTGCAACCTAAACTAAAAGCACACCTAAGGGGCAGCCCATCTGGTGGTGGCTGCTAGTCCCCAACAGCTTCCTATTAGTTTGGGCTAAGCTGGTACTGGAGGGGTCTAAGCATTCTTAAAGGCATCTTCCCCTGGAAATGTTTACTGCTTAAAGTGCTACAGTAGCCTGAATGTTCTCTGTAGGGCCGGATACCAAGTTCACCGTCAAATTATCGTATATACTCGAGTAGAGGCGAGTTTTTCGGCACATTTTTTTGTGCTGTAAATGCCCCCCTCTGCTTATACTCAAGTCAAGCACTTTTCTGCAGCAGAGAATAACATTTTCCGAACCAACTTTGGGGCGACTTGGTGCTAGGAACCCCAAATTTGGTGTTCAAACCCAGTGGAACTAGCACTACGTGTCCAAAGCTGGGGTTCCTAGCACGAAGTGGCCCCGAAAAACCAAGTGGCCCCTAGCACCAAGTGGCTGCAGAAAAGTGCTTGACATTTTCCGAACTGACTTTGGGGCCCCGTATCCCGACTTGGATATGTTGTAGTTCTAGTTCCACTGGGTTTTCACACCAAATTTGGGGTTCCTAGCACCAAGTGGCCCCGAGATACAGGGTCCCAAATTCGGTCAACTGTGTCCATCTGCAGCAATGTCATTTTGGGACCCTTTGGGTCCAGAGACCCCAAATTTGGCTGCAGCTAGGGGGCATCTAGGAACCCTTAACTACCAAGTTTGAAGTTCGGGGGCCTATGGCTGCAAATGGGCACAGTGAGGCATGCAAATGGGCACAGTGAGGCTGCAAATGGGCATTGTTGACCCTCTTTTCCACTTACAGTAGCTGCGCATTTCTCACCCTAGGCTTATACTCAAGTCAATACGTTTTCCCAGTTTTTTGTGGTAAAATTAGGTGCCTCGGCTTATATTCGTGTCAGCTTATACTCGAGTATATACGGTAATCATCTTTTGGGGGAAAAAAAGTAATTTAGGGCAATTAGATCAAATTAATTAATAGCATCTTAAACATGACCGGTCCTCTTTACCTAATCTTAGTTTGTACCAATATTCTTAAAATTGTAAGAAAAGCTTTGCACTTTACAATTTTACCGGAAGCTTGTGTCAAAACCTGCAATGTTTCTGGTACGCTGAGCCCCCCCTTTTATCAAAGTGACACCGCTAGCATTTTTCCTTATAACACCCTAGTTTCTTATCACCCCCCAAAAAAAAAAAATATATATATATATATATATATATATAATATATATATATATATATTTTTTTTTTTTTTTTTTTTTTTTTTAATTTTCTATTCTGCCAATTGGTTAGATTTTACAGAATTGATATTGCTACTCTCCATATTTTCCTTTTTCACAGAGGTAACTCTCACTGCTCTCTAAATATCTTTTACAGCCCTGGGGCCCGACCTATGACTCAAAGGCCACATGCAGCAGCCCTTTGATATTTATTGTGTGGTCCATGGGCCGCAAAAGCCAGTAGTAGGACTGGGAGAATCAATTTGTAAAGGGATTGTAATGGCAGTGGTCTCCAGAGGTCTCTATTAACATGTCCAAGTCTCTGACCATCTCCAGTAGTATGGCCACAGTCTCTGAAAACTGCTGAATAACATTGTGTACATCCCCTTGGGGGGTGTCAGGGGCCCTCTATATGTTTTAAGTTGCTGTTTAGCAGGATTGATATTACTGCTCTTTAGATATATTTTACAGACATTTTTGCACAAATATCCCAATATACATCAAGGATAATTTACTAAGACTAGAACAGCCAGAATATGGAGCAACTGTGCATGAAAACCAATCAGCTTCTAGTTTTACATTTCAAATCTTTTCAAATATGTTTATTCAATTTTAAATAAGGGAACACGAAATCAAAATACCAGGCATTTATGACTGTACAAGTTTAAATTTTAAAGTAAGGTAACAAGATAACAAAATGCCAGGCACCTATGACTGTATAAGTTAAATTTCAAATCTTAAATGAAGAAGCTGATTGGTTACCATGTACAGCTTCTCCAGTTTTAGTACATTTCCTCATTATATTTTAAGTGACAACACTGTTTGGGTATAATTAAAATTAATTAAATCACTACTATCTAGATCAGGGTTTCTCAACATGGATTCTGTGGAACCCTAGGGTTCCTCCAAAGGTTTCTGGGGGTTCCTTGAGCAATGGCCAATTTTAGCCTCTCAGATAGGTTCCCGCTGACACCAATTATCTTTTTAGCTATCTGTAAGGGGGTAATTCTTCCCAATGATCATACGTGTATTGAGCATTCTTCCCACTGACCATCAAGTGTAGATATATTCATTTTTTATCAGGGGTTCCCCAAAACCAGAAAGTTATTTCAAGGGTCCCTCTGTGTTGAAAAGATTGAGAAAGTCTGCTCTAGATCAGCCTTTCTCAACCCTTTTACCCCAGAGGTGTATTTGGAGTCAAAGGTAGGAATGCTTTTTACATTGGAGGTCAGTGGGAAGAATGTCCTTTACATTGGTGATCATTTTGGAGAAGGCACCATACATTTGTGATCAGTTGGAAGAATGCTCTTTACATTGCTGACTCATTTGGTAGATTGCACCATACATTGGTGATCAGTTGGGAGAATGCTCATTACATTGTTGATCACTTGGGAGAATGCTCATTACATTGTTGATCACTTGGGAGAATGCTCATTACATTGTTGATCAGTTGGGAAAATGCACCATACATTGGTGACCAGTTGGAAGAATGCTCCTTACATTGGTGACCAGTTGGAAGAATGCTCCTTACATTGGTGACCAGTTGGAAGAATGCTCCTTACATTGGTGACCAGTTGGAAGAATGCTCCTTCCATTGGTGATCAGTTGGGAGAATGCACCATACTTTGGTGATCAGTAGGAAGAATGCTCCTTACATTGGTGATCAATGGAGAGAATGCTCCTTATATTGGTGATCAGTTGGGAGAATGCACCATACATTGGGGGAGTGACTGGGAAGAATGTCCCCCTTACAGTGGTGGTCAGTGCCGCATTTACAGACTTCAAAAAAGATCGGTAGTGCTGCTGACTCTGCCAAGTAACTTTGGCCCTGGAACTATGAAGGTACCATAAAATGGAAGGTCAATCAGCCACAGTTCAATAAAACCCAAGTAACTTCTGGAGAAACCCTTGTTGAGGATGGCTTTTCTAGATGTTTCATTTTACAGAAGTGACCCTATTGCCTTACAAATATAAGCTATATTTCACCATCATCCATCGGGGGACACAGCTTCATGATAATTAAGCAACATAAGGTTTATACCGCTGCCTAACCCTAGGTTGCTTAACATCATTAGTACACATATGTGGCTGTATGGCAGTGAGCTTTAACACCACTCTGCCATATGTATGTGTAAAGGCGGCTCTGTTATGTGCTGGGAGTGCACCCACTCGGTGCTCCCAGCACTGTGACCACCCAATCAGGGGTCGGGACGGGCTCTTAATCATGTGATCACTTGTGAGTGCCAATCACATGTTAGGGAAGCCTGTCTCCGACCCACCTGGCATTAAGAACCCCTAATTATAATCAAGATGTGCCCCTCAATGGACTCCAAGAAATCGATTTTAGGGTAAGTACAGTGCTGATTTAGAGGAGTGTCATCACTAGTATTTTACAGGAGTGAAATTACAGCATGATAAATGTTATCTTATTGACACGACACCACTTCTTTCTATATATGTGTGCGGCATCACTGCTGCAAACATAAAGATCTACTTTACAGCAGTGAAGGTTTTTGCTCACAAAATACAACTTTGAGTTAATGGAGATGACATCCCTGCCCTCCATGCATTGGTTATAGAGATATCATAAATAAAAAAAATCTAGTTTATAGATATTCAGGTCTCATGTGTGTTTTTGCTACATAATGAAAAAAAAAAAAAAAAAGTTTACAAAATTCCAGGCCTGCTGAACGATGGAGCCACAAAGCAAATTAAGCGGGTTTAGAGAAGAGAAGATATAGTAATCCGTGACCTTATATTCGCACTAGCCACTTGGCTGCAAAAATAAATTGAAATCAGACATATAAAAATAATAATATATATTTGAAGTAATATATATCTATTTACATATATATGAACGGTGTTAGAGTTTTTATATACAGGGTATTGTATACGCCATTAGCACAGTAATTACCATAGAACAGTAAGCTCTTATTTTACAATAATGCAATAAGATTTGGGTTTTCTCGTGGAAGAGGAAACTCAGCCCTTTGTGTTTTTGTGAATGTTTTTATATATGAAAAAATTTACGATGTTTGTCCAATTGTAGTTTTTATTAAAGGGACTGTTAAAATTGGATGATAGGGTTTGTACAAAGCAGTCAGGTTGAAAGCCTTTTCTTTTTTCGAAGATAAAAAAAAAACTATTTTTTCAGAGTGTAGAGAAGAATTGTTTTATGTAAAAATAAGATCATTTTCAGGATCGGGGATATATAGCTGTGTATATATATATATGTATGTAAATTTATACACTTGCCATATTCTTTATTTTAGAATTTTATTTGTACGTAATCATGAAATAAAACATTGAACTGTTGTGGAATGAGGTTGTGTTGCGTTGTTTATAGCAAGATTTTTCTTTCTCCTTTTTTAACTACAAACATCTATAAAATTCTGTATTCAGTTATAGAAAATGCATAGTATCTTAATCGCACTGCACAGGACTGGTAATCGGAGGCCATGGATTATATGCTACAACCTTCCGGTGATTGGACACTACCAAAAACATTTGCTAGGGCCGCCCCATATAACCCCACCCACTCCAAGAGGCTGCAGGTTTTTTGCTAGTGTACTTAGGTCAGCCTTTTTCAAACAGGGTGCCCTTTGGATCCTTTAGGGTTGTCTTGGCAACATGTCTAAAAATTGCTCCAAATTGACCAAAAATTGTCAACAAGCCGAGCCGGTGGATCAAGCCTGCCTTTTAGTTAGACAAAGTCAAAGGTTTTCATTGTGCAGCATTGCAACACTGGGCACCATGCGGGCCAGCTGCAGTTGTCCTGATGTCGTCAGTTGGTAAAGAGGGGGTCAAGCAAACATACAAACTGCACTAGTGTGAACTGGGCATACTTGTCACTCAACAAGAATCTCTCTTATCTCTGTGCACAAGAGCAGGATTTTATGGCTAAGCACTTGGTCTGTCTGCTGAATAGGGATGGGCTTGATGTTCGAGTCGAACATAAGTTTGACTGGAACATCATTTTTTCAGGCCCACCGGGGAGCGCCCCATAATGCACTGCGAGATCGCAATGCATTGACTACTGCTGATTGGCCAAAGCATGGACCTGACCTGCATGCTTTGGCCAATCACAGCGTAATGTGCTGTGAGAGCCATGCTTGGCCAAAGGCAGTGTGCTCAGGGGCTCCACACCCCACACTATATGCGGCTGGTGCTTACACGGCGGGTGTATATAGTGAATGAATGGAGATTGGGCAGGTAGTGTAGTGTGCAGTCAGTCAGTGTAGTATAAATAATACAGTTCAGAGTATATATTGCAGTCCGTGTAGTGTATATACACTACAATTTAGGGTATATAGTGCAGTCAGTGTAGTATATTTAATACGGTGGAGAGTATATATAGTGCCAACAGTGTAGTATATGTAATACATTGCAGAGTATATAGTGCAGTCAGTGTAGTATATATAATACAGTGGAGAAAATATAGTGCAGTCAGTGTAGTATATATAGTGTAGTATATAGAATACAGTGGAGAAAATATAGTGCAGTCAGTGTAGTATATATAATACAGTGGAGAAAATATAGTGCAGTCAGTGTAGCATATATTATACAGTGCAGAGTATATAATACAGTGTATTGAAGTGGTTAAGGGGAACCCTATGACAGAATTAAGAAAAAAATGGCGTGGGTTCCCCCCAAAATCCATACCAGGCCCTTTTGGTCTGGTAGGGATTTTAAGGGGAACTCCACGCCACAATTGAAAAAGAATATGGCATGTGGTCCCCCCCAAAATTCATACCAGACCCTTATCCGAGCATGCAGCCTGGCAGGCCAGGAAAGGGAGGGGACTAGCGAGCGCCCCCCCCCCTTCGTGAACCATACCAGGACGCTTGTCCTCAACATGGGGAGGGTGCTTTGGGGTGACACCCCAAAGCACATTGGCCGATGGTTGTCAGGATCTGTGGGCGGGGGGCTTATTGGAAGCTGGAAGCCTCCTTTAACAAGGGCCCCCCCCCCCCCATGTGAATGGGTATCGGGTACCCCTACCCATTCACCAAAAATTGTGTCAAAAAGTAAAAACCGCAACAGACCTTTATTAAAAAAGAAAAAAAAGTGTCCCAGCGATGTCCATTCATCTTCAATCACGACGCCTGACGGACCCAAAAGATAGAAAAAAAAAAAAAAAAACTCTGCCTCCATGAGAGGCCTCCTGGTGACTGCTGTCTTTTTCGCTTTGACAGCTGTTATATAGGCAAGGTCGGGCCACCCGGTGACTGAAATCGAGTTCCCCCACCCCCTCTGACATCACATGGCATATGTGTCAAAGCGAAAAGACAGTCACCGGGAGGCTTCCCATGGAGGCAAAGTTTTTTTGTCGGGCGGGGTGATTGACGATGGATTTTAATCATGGGACACTTTTTTTTCTTTTTTAACTACTTAAGCCCCGGCCCATTTGGCTGGCAAAAGACCAGAGCGTTTGTTGCAATTCGGCACTGCGTCGCTTTAACTGACAATTGCATGGTTGTACAACGTGGCTCTCAAACAAAATTAACGTCCTTTTTTTCCCACAAATAGAGCTTTCTTTTGGTGGTATTTGATCACCTTTGCGGTTTTTACTTTTTGCGCTATAAACAAAAAAATAGGGACAATTTTGAAGAAAAAAAAATTATTTTTTTACTTTTTTGCTCTAATAAATATCCCCAAAAAATATATAAGACATTTTTTTTTCCTCAGTTTAGGCCGATATGTATTCTTCTGCATATTTTTGGTAAAGAAAATCGCAATAAGTGTTTATTGATTGGTTTGCGCAAAAGTTATAGCGTCTACAAAATAGTGCATAGTTTTATGGCATTTTTATTAATAATTTAATTTTTTACTAGTAATTGCGGCGATCAGCGGACACTTTTGGTTCTATTTTGGGACCATTCACATTTATACAGCGATCAGTGCAATTAAAAATGCATTAATTACTGTGTAAATGTGACTGGCAGTGAAGGAGTTAACCACTAGGGGCGCTGTAGGAGTTAAGTGTGTCCTAGGGAATGATTCTAACTGTGGGGGGGAGGGGCTATGTGTGACACGACACTGATCACCGCTCCCGATTACAGGGAGCTGTGATCATGTCCTGTCACTAGGCAGAACGGGGAAATGCTTGTTTACATCAGCATTTCCCTGTTCTTCATCTCCGTGAGACGACATCGAAAGGGACCCGCGATCACACTCACGGCAGTCGCAGCGGCGCGCCCGCAAACTATTCTTAAAGGGCAGCGTACAGGTACGTTAATTTGCCTGTACGTGCCCTTCTGCCGACGTATATCAGCGTGAGACGGTCGGCAAGCGGTTAATAAAGTAATTATCAAAAATTGTCTCTTGTGGTTTTTACTTTTTGACCCTTTTTTTTGTTTGGTGAATGGGTACAATGTACCCGATACCCATTTACATAGAGGGGCAGGATCTGGGGGCCCCCTTGTTAAAGGGGGCTGTCAGATTTCGATAAGCCCCCCGCACGCAGACCCCGACAACCACCGGGCAGGGTTGTCGGGAAGAGGCCATTGTCCCCATCAACATGGGGACAAGGTGCTTTGGGGTGGGGGGGAGCAGATCCCCCCTGCCCCAAAGCACCCACCCCCCATGTTGAGGGCATGTGGCCTGGTATGGTTTAGGAGGTGGGGCTTGCTCATCTCCCCCCTATCGACCTGCATGCTCGGATAAGGGTCTGTAATGGATTTTGGGGAGGGGGGCTACAACAATTTTCTTTTTTTTTACATTTTGGCGTGGTATAGACTGGGGGGGGCGCCATTTTTTTCATTGATTTTTCATTTATATAGCCGCGTGCAAGTTTAAATTACATTTTTTCCTTTAGAAATGTCATTATTGCTGCTGCACTTTTCTACACATCACACAGATGTGCCACTTTACGGGCAGACAAAGGGGACCCCCCAGGCACGATATTTAAAGGAATATTACATTTTTATTGTTTTACTTTAAGAATTATTAAAATCAGTGCTCCTGAAAAAGCGATAGTTTTAAAAACTTGTTTTGCAATGATACATGTCCCCTAGGGCATTACCCGGGTCCCTATACACTTTTCATGGCAATAACTTGCATATAAGCCTTTAAAATTAGGACTTTTGATTTTTCATGTTCGTGTCCCATAGACTTTAATAGGGTTTGCATGTTCGCTAGAACTTTTTGCCTGTTTAAGGTGTTTTGGTGTGAACCGAACGGGGGGGGATGTTCGGCCCATCCCTACTGCTGAACATGCTTGTTAGAGCTGTCTTGTATGCATGCCCTTTGATAGTGAATGCCTGAATGCCTTTTTGGTGAAACCCTAGCAATTTTGCAATAGCTGTGTAAACCTCAAAACCAAGGTTTAACATTTTATTTCATCACAAGCCATGGCCTACCGAGAACCTTCCCAGAAGCCCTCCTTACAATGAAGAGTTGTTTCCGCTCCTCGTAGCCAAGCCAATTCGTAGCCAAGACCAGGAATCCTGTAGCTGTTTCAATAGATGCTCTGTTGATTGCTTGGACTCAGTTCAAAGTGGTTTATGCCTTCCCTCCAATGAATATCCTCCCTTGACTGCTGGGCAAGATAGAGGAAGAAAGACTTTTCATGATTCTAATTGTAACAGATGAACCTGGTACACAGACATACTCAGACTTCCAACAGATTAGCCTAGCAGAGCAGACTTACTGGCCCAAGGTTCTATCCAGCTTCTCAGTCACTGGTTTTAATGGCATCGCTGTTGAAACCAGTTTTAAAGAATAGGGGTATATCTGACTAGGTCATTCCCACTTTGCTCAATGCAAGAAAATTCAACTCCTGGAAGATTTACTGTCACAAATGGAAGGCCTTCTTTGCATGGTGGGATGACAGAAGGCTAGAGAATACACTATCCCTTGTATTCTGGCCTTTCTTCAGTCTAGTCTTGACCAATGTTTGTCCCTGAGCACCCTCCAAGGCCAGGTTTTTGCCTTTAGGGTAAAAAAGAGCTGCGCCAATAAAAACAAATAAATTGAGAAAAAAAACTAATGGAGGGACTGATTATACCCCCGCTAGATGAATGTCCACAGTAATAAGGAATGTAAATCACATAAAACTGCAACAGCACTGTTGTATTTAATATTTCTGCGGTTCACTTCCTGTTTTGCTGCAAGCCAGATTGCCAAAGTTGGAATGAAGCAAGCTTTGTATTCAGAAGCAATGGCTTGGCTCAGGCCCACCTGCGGTGAAGACGGCTCCAGGCTAGAGACACTGCCCCTGAGTGGAGTGTGCAGTGTACTTCCTGGATCACCTTTTCTGGTGTTCATTGGGTGCGAAGCAAGGGGGGGGAGATTTGAATGAGTGGGCGTGTATGGCTGAATGGAAGGGACACACACACAAGAAGGACAGTCTCTGGGTGTTTGTAGGCTGATTGAGGAGCATGTCATGAAGAGTTTTAATAAACCAACTAATCTATAGGGACTAGACAAATTAATACACAGATATAATTATTGTATCGCTTACATCATATGGCACCCCAAAGGCGTGTAGAATGTATTTTTACACAGAATCCACAGACTAATGTATTTTTGTTTTGAGTCCTGGTAATCAAAGACACCCAGAACTGAAAATCGTCTCTCGTGTGGACAAGATTGGCGCTGGCTCGCGAATTCTGAAACCACGCTTGGATGATCATAAAAATTTTGTGAAATATTTCATCAGTTAGCGGACGCGCGACAAATCTGGTGAGACCTTTTTTTTTATTATCCGAGATATGTATATGTATATATGTTAAATGTTGTATTGCTAATGCAAAGTGTTAGAATACTTGTAGCTGGTCAAGAGGGCTGGTGAGTACGGGCTGATCACCCTTGGTTAGGAATTGACAGGAATTACCATACATCTTTGAGGAAAAAAAAAAGTGATAGAGATATTGTTAGTTTAAAAAAAACAAAACATTTTGGAATTTTTTTTTTTGTCATTTTTTTTTTCTTTTTCCATTTTTTATTATATCTACTCACGTGAGAGTGACATAGCTCTCTGTTCCAATAGAAGTTCAATGTGGCCTGCAAACTAACAGGAAGGCATTGATTAAGAGTCTGCCTTGTGTCTTAGGATGTGCCTTGTGTAGGCTGTAGAACTACAGGTAGCAAGTTAGTTAAACTATCTTTTTTTTTTTTTTTTTTTTTTGTAGGCTTTTGTGGGACTACAAGCTAGCTTGCAAGCGAAACCTTTGAATAGCCTTATCTGTTTATCTGTATTGCATTGTAACCAAAACAGGTTTTACAGCTCCAGTATAGAGGGCTTGCTGATTAGCATATCAATGGAGATCCTTGAAGAGTTTCTTAAAAAAAATGCTTCTATTCAATTCGACAGTCTATCTCAGGGTGCTTTAACATACCAGTTTAGCAACCTATTGAAACAATGCAATACTCATAATGATGCCATAACGTTTAAAAAAATTTCAAAAAAAGTCAGGAAACGGAGATTAGCAAATTTGGTGTGCATGTTTTTAAAAATTAGAGATATTTCTGAACGGAAGGAATTAGAATGGATAGATGAAAGAAAGCAATTCAGCTACAAAATATAACAAAAGATTTATTAATTAGGGTTGAAAATGCAGATGCACAAGCGCGTAATCAGATTGAACAATTAGTGATGGAAAAAGGCGAATTGGAACAGAGATTACATGAATTAGATAAAACGTGTGAGTTAAGAGAAGGTTGCATCATTTTTTTGAATAGGAGGGAGGCTGAAAACTTGCAGGTTATCACACTGCTTAAGGAGGAATTACAGGAGGCACAGGCAGCCATAAGGGATTTATCCTCCAAACATACAATAGCCGAAGGTGCAATGGTGGAGGTACCCTCCGCACATGCTCAGTGTACAGAAGTAGAAGTGGAACATAAAGAAGACCCGTATGCTGTTGTTGCTGCAAATCATATTACTATGATGGGAATCAATGTTGGAGACGTAAAGACAAACGTGATAACTGTGCTTGAAATTGATTCAGGAGTTGAAATGGAAACTTCTGATGACTCCTCAGACGATGAAAGTGTAAAGTCTGTTCATTCCAATCACAGTAATATTATCCAGCAATGTGAATTTCCAGCACAAGAGGTTAAAAAAAGGGCCTATGCAGAGAAACCAGAGCTAAAATGTTGTTTGTGTAAAAGGGGAGGTCACATCGCAAAGTATTGTTGGGCGAATAACGATATCAAAAAAAGATCATACCTGAAAACGACCCCATACTGAATGTTATTCGGCCAGGTGGGGTAGCAATCCAAAGCATGGAGCCCATAGTAAGCAAACCCAATGCCCCGTTAAGACCCAATTACGGAGTCTACAAACTGAAAAGCAATATGTAGGACAGTTGCATAAAATCAAAATGGAAGTAGCCGCATGGTTATTCAAACATAGCACTGGGGGAAGCAATGCTAGCAGCACTTAGTCAGCTGCAAGTATGTTAAAAATACTCTGATCAAAGTTTCCTTCCTATGAATAAGGTTTTAAGTATTTTTGTAATTTTTTTTATATAAGGTTTAATGTTTTATTAATTTTTATGAATTTTTTATTAGTTTTTTTTAATTTTCTTTATTATTAATTTTTATTTTTTTTTCATTAATTTTTTTTAATTTTTCATTTTTAATGTTTTTATTTTTTATTTTTTTTATTATGAATTATTTTTTTATTTTTTTTATTAATTTTTTTTTTTCAATTTTTCACTTTTCATTCTTTTTTATTAATTTTTGTTTTAGTTTTAATGTTTTGTAATTTTTTTTTTTTTTAGTCTAGTTGTTTATACTACAACTCGGGCTTGTAGGTGTTCCCCTAGCAGTACAATTAATGGGAAGAGGCTTGGGGCACTTAAAGTCAATTGTCATGATAATCGTGTTTAATCATTGTCTTTGTGTTCCTTTTCCAGAAATCAGGGAAGAGAACAGGTTTGGATACTGAACATTTGTGTTTTGTTTGCAGGTCCGTCAAAGTGAGACCAACACGGGGGTTAGGTTATTGTAAATACATAATCGATTATCACATGGTACCATGAGCTCATTAATTAGTAATTGTTTGCAAACAATGAAAACATTTAAACAATAATCTGACATTAATGGACTAAAGAGTTACAGATGAGGTAGCAAATGTTGTGATGAAGTTACAAATGTTTTGTTTGTGTTGTTTTTCCCATTAACTTATTGTCTTTCAGATAAAAAAAAGAAACATGTACTCTTCTCAGGAGAAAATCCATGGATGTCTTTAATTAAAAGTTGAGTGTTTGTCATTGTTGTATGGTGGTTGTCTTGTCATGTTGTTCTTGAGTGATAATGGCCAGACTTTTAATTTTAATTTTTTTTTAATTTTTGTTTTTTTTTTGGAAAAAAAACATATTTTTTTTTGTTTTTGGGTATTGGCTTAGTCAGCTATTTTATTGTTGTTTTGTTCAGGTGTAAAAAGCTCCAAAAGGTTTAGGCTTTGTCCACCTGAAAGGGGATTAGTGCGTACATCTTAAAGATAAAGATAAATGCATTGTTTTTTTTAGTGTTTTAATTTTAGAATTTTTGAGAAACAACATTGACGTCTGTTTTGAATGTTTTGACCATACCATGGGGATCCATTTTAAAGTGGGTTCTGCCTAAAGAGGTCATGGTTGTTTTGATAGTTTGGTCAAGTTGCAGAAGCCAGGAATACTAAGTTCCTGGGTTCCAAGGAGGGAAAAAGGAATAAATATAGTAAGCGAGCAGATATTATGGATAAGAATTTGATTCTGCTCTTGTTTTTCAATTCCAGAATCCTGGTGGAGCGAGATTGGAAAGGTTCTGGAAAATGGATGACAGATGATCATCTGGTTGGCAGTTTGTCTGTGCCATACCACGCCCCAAATTTATTCCACTAAATATCAGGAGGGACGGGACAACCAAAAAGATTCACTTTAACACTTTTTCTTTTCCTATGGACGATCTGGTGCTGAATCTGAAAGACTGTGCCTATCAATAAGACTTGAAACATTTTTTTTTTTGCTGGACTCTCTCCTGATGAATGCAAACGTGTTATTAATATACGTAAAATGGGTTGGAGGTTGGGGGAAGGAATATAACACATCCAATCCATCAGAACATGAAAATTTAAAATATATGTTTTTTTGTTGGAGGGAGGAGTGGAAAGAAGAAAAGTTGTGTAATGTATGACATGTATTGACGTAACGGAATTTATATGGTGCAGGTACCCAGGAGGCGGGCAGGCACTTATGCATAATAAGGTGTCTGTTGGCCAGACTAGAGGGTGCCAGGTGACATCAATGGGGTGAACATTTCCTTGTATGGGGGAGATACGCCTGGTTGATGTCTCACCTGAGAAGTTGAAACCCTGCACAGGGAATGCACACAGGAGCATGCTCCGATAGATAAAGGGAACAACGCTGAATACCGGGGTACAGTATGCCTTCACCACATGGCGCTGCAACATCTCACAGTGGTTGATAAAACCTATTACCCTATATTTGCTGAGAACACGCTGAATCAAGTGCGGTCATTGTAGAAGTGACTTACTCCCAGAGAGGTGCGGACGCAGAATAAGGTGCATGCAGGATGCTTATCTCTGAGGGGTAACCACACGCTCGGACAATCCGCGGACCAGGTCGGTCGGACTTTGTCCGACGTACTTTGTCCGATTGTTGGTGTTGCGTACACACGGTCGGACTACGTTGTCGGAATATCCGGTCCGGAAGAACGTCGTGACGTAAGTCGTCGTCCACGAGATTACAAAAGGGAAGTTCAGCACCACGTCAGGCACCCGTTGGGCTCCTTCTGCTGATCCCGTGTTTATCGAGAGTTAGTGGAAGTTTGGTGACTTAAGATTCGCGCTTCTCAGTTTTCTGACTCAGATCGTTACTGCTCTTCAGTTTGTGCTTGTCGTGCGTATCTGTTTATTAGTGCGTGTAGTCAGTTCGCATTTGTTGGTCATTGCGGCCTATATCTTGATATAGGACGATTTGATTTGCACTGCTTATTGTCTGCTCGTTGCTGGTATTCAGTTCGTTCTTTCAGGCCTTGCTGTTTATCGGTGCTTTCTGTTTGTCCGTTCTGACCAGCCGACCTTTTGTGACCTTCTGAGCGATGTTTCCCGTGCGTACTCGTCGCCGAGTTCGTGCTGTACGCGGAATTGGTGTCGGGCTTTTAGCTTTGAGCCAAGACCCGTCCATGAACAGAGTGACGAGGAGTATGTGGACCAAGAATTGGTTGCTTCAGCGTGACCAGTTCTCGCACATGCCTTTGCTTCGTGAGATCCGGGAGAATAATCCTGATGATTTCAGGAACTTTCTCAGGATGACGGACCCCGATTTTCACCGTCTTTTGGCTTTGCTGACCCCCTTTATCAGCCGGCAGGATACCTGCATGAGACAAGCCATTACTCCGGAGCAGAGGCTTGTTGCCACGTTGAGGTACTTGGCGACAGGGAGAAGTCTTCAGGATTTGAAGTTCTCTTCAGGTATCTCTCCCCAGGCCCTGGGAATCATTATTCCAGAGACCTGTTCTGCCATCATTCAGGTCCTGCAGGAGGACTATATTAAGGTAACATTTCTACTTTACTATTCCCTTCTATGTATGCTCTGTTTGCTAATGACTTGTATTTTTGACCTCCTTCCCTAATTACCATGATTGCAATATGTTCTAATATGCTGTGCCCCTTTTCTCCTTCATGCATTTTTCCCTTCACTTACCTCCCCAGCATGCTCTTCTGCCCCAATAGACACCTATGGCCTAGTCACTTAAGCAATGTCTTTTGTCTGCTGCATAGTATTGTTTGCCCCCAAACACCCCCCTAAAATATGCACAAATGTTTGCTGTGTGGTTTACTTCATGTAGAGCCCCCTTTTTTTTTTTTTTGGTGGGGGGGGGGGGCAAACTCATTAGGAACCCCCACCCCCAACTGCTCTGTCAGATGGTACCAATCCTTTATCTGCTGGCTTTCCCAAGGTCCATACACACTATATACCTACCTCTTTATAGTGCGCATCTTTAGGATGAATTCAGCAAAGCATGTAGTGCAAGGGGCTGCCTCCATACATTCCATTTCCTATTTTTTTGTCTTCTTTCCCTCCTATTAGCTTGCTTGGTAATTTAATAATGTCACACTGTGCCTGCCTTTTTTTGTTGATCTTTCCTGTGGCCTGCCAATAGTGTTAAGTACAGAGGGTCTGGCCAAACTAGCCCACATTATTGAGCCATTTGCCAATCAATGAAGTGCAGAGGGTTAGCTGTCCACCACCCCCCCCCCCCCAAAACCCTAGTTATTGCCAATGTCCCATCAGAAGTGGGGGGATTGATGGGGGGGGGGGGTGAGTAATCTGTGAAGGGGAGCCTCTACTTTTCTGTGCAAATACTTTCCAGCCTCCAATTTTATACAATGCTCTTGTTACAAGATGTTGATTGTCTAATCTGCTTGCAATGTTTAGGTGCAAAGTGACTAATTTTTTTTTTGTTGTTTCACTCCACAGTTCCCTTCCACGCCACAGGAATGGCAGACTGTGGCCTCCCACTTTGCCAGCCGTTGGGACTTTCCTAACTGCGGAGGGGCAATTGATGGGAAACGCGTCCGCATCGTCCCACCGCCCAACTCGGGGTCCTACTATTATAATTATAAAGGGTTTAATAGTGTAGTGATGTTGGCGGTGGTGTCGGCAACATACGAGTTTATGTATGTGGACGTGGGGATGAACGGCCGGATATCGGATGGTGGGGCCATTACGCACACGGAGTTCTACTGGCGTCTCCAAAGTGGCAGTCTGTGCTTGCCACCTCCAGAGGAGAATGCCGAAGGACTCCCCTTCGTCTTTGTCGCAGATGAAGCGTTTGCGTTGACTCCCCATGTGATGAGGCCGTTCCCGATGAGGACCCTCACCCCGGACCAGAGGGTCTTCAACTACAGGCTGTCCAGAGCCAGAAGAGTTGTGGAGAACGCTTTTGGCATCCTGGCCAGCCGCTTCCGCCTGTTCCTGACGGCATTTAACTTGGCGGAATACAAACTGAACCACATAGTTCTTGCCTGTTGCATATTGCACAACTTCCTCAAAAGACATAACAGGAACTATGTGGTGCCCGTTGGCCCAGATGTGGAGGGCCCTCCAAATGCGGACCTCACAGCCCTTCGAGTGGCACGTCCAGGCTTGCCCCCTCTAAATGCCCGTGTGGTCCGGGACCAATATATGGAGTACTTTGTGGGTAGGGGGGCCATTGCTCTGCCTGACGATGTGTGAGAGGCATTTTTTAATAAATCTGATATTTTAACCAACCTATGATTTCTTGTCATTTCAGTCTTCTTTTTAGCTTATTTTACTTTGACATTTTTTCCCTTTGCCTTCGACAGTGGGAATGCACTTTCTGGGCAAAAGGAGGTAACAGTCTCTTCTTCCCAAAAAGATTATTCTCATGTTGTGTGTTTGCTACCTAATCTTTGGTCTAGAGAAGGTTTGTCCTGCATAACTGACACCCAAAATACTCCTTTTCAGCACCAGGTCTGACATGTGTGTATTCTCAAAAATGCTGTGCTCCGTGTTTTCGTACAAAGCACTGTGGGTGTCATTTACATAAGTCAAATCCGCTATGCTCTACAAGTGCATTGAAAAAGTTCCCAGGGAAAGAAAATTGGAGTGCAAAGTGGATTTGCCTTTAGTAAATAACACCCATTGCCCCCCATATCCTTTACATTTTACATACATAATGCATTGTGTTTTTTAAATAAGGAAGCCACACATTTAGAAAACTAAAAAAGTTTACTAGGAAAACATTCACAAGTGCGTTTACAATCTTCACGCCAAAACTGACAACATCTTGTTTATTTACAACATTGTTTACAAACATTCCGCAATTGGTAAAACCAGGCATGGAGCAAAACAGAACCTATGAACTCGGAAAGTTCAACTTTGTAAAGTGAAGACAAGATCAGACATGACTATATGTTCAAAGTGTGTTTGATCTTGCCTTCATCACATGGGGGGGTCACCCCCGGAAAGTGGAAATTTAGAACATGCACACAATTTGGGTCTGAAAATGGACATTAGATGGTAAAACACATGCCTAGAAGCTTCAAAAGTGCCATTTTCCATCATGGGGATGAATGGACGTTTTTTGGGGGGTGCAACCCCTTCACCACAACCACTTTCGTAGTTCGTAAAGTGTTTGCACCCCCAAAAAAACGTTGGCATTCATCCACCATGATGGGAGCTAGCAAATGTGGACACAATGTGTGCATGTTCCAAATTTCACACAGTTTTTAAGTTGCAAATGTGTTCAGAAGCTGGCACAAATGTGTGTTAATTACTTGGTGCGTTTTCATATTTTTCCTAAAACATCAATGATGTTCTTCAATTTTTGTTGAACATCATTGATGTTTTGCTTTATGTAATCTAGATCTCGATTGCAGACCATTATCTCTCCGATGAGTACGTGGGCACTCTCTGTGATAAAGTGCGATTTTTCTTCCACAACATCCACGTCACCTAAAAACCACAAACAAACAAAAATGGGGTGTTGGAAATGAGGCAGCCATACATGGATTAGCTTACCAGTAGCTGTGTTCTCCCACACTCACCTGTTGTGGTGACAATTTCTCCAAGTTCGATGATCTCTCCTTCCTCCTCCTCCTCCTCCTCTGCTTCTGCTCTTTCCCCTTTTTTGGGAGGTGTTGGTTTGGGGGTTTCCTCAGACGGCCCAAGTTTTCGCTCCCCTATGAGAATGTCCAAAAGGAAGATTTAGCAACACAAGCTATTGAGGGCAGAAATAGGAAATGACAAACATTGCTTGAAAGTGACGGACACTATTTTAGTTTGGCCAGTTACAAATGTCAACTACATGAATGTAGTCACTTTGTAAAGGTGCTAAACTGACTAGCTTTTTGGGAGAAGTTTGTGTGATGGAGACCCCCCTCTAGTATCCACTGGAGCACATGTGTGGAAAAGCATAATAAAAAGGGGGTTTGGGTGTCCCAGCACTAGTGCTCTAGAGTCCAGATGGGTAAACAGCTACTGAGTGACCTCTCCTTTACATTGACAAAATTTGGTTTACGCTCTTGCTGACATTTGTAGTGAGAACAAACTTCCTTTCAATAAAAACTTCACCAAACATCGTATTATAAGTGGCCGAACGATCGAGGTTGCGTACGATCGAATGCACACACACGATCATGACAGTGGCAGAAAGATCGAGGCTGAGTACGATCGAATGCACAGACGAACCTGAAAGTGGCCATTTTGGAATGTACAACTTTGTAAAAATCAAACCACAATGGAGCAGTATGCAAGCAAGAAATCAAACACAAAACACAACTACTTACTTTTTAGAAGAATTCGCTTGATCTTTCTGTACTGATCGTCCTCCCTCAGTTTCAGGTCTGACCAGCGTTTCCTCAGTTGCTCCTTGGATCGTTGTACCCCAAAATGATTGTACAGCCTCCTCACAACTTTAGACATGATCTTGGCCTTGCGGACATTGGGGTTGAGGTAAGGCCCATACTTCCCATCATAGTCGCTCCTCTTTAATATGTCCACCATCTCCAACATTTCTCCAAATGACATATTGGAGGCCTTGAATTTCAGGCTCCGGGATCGGGACGTTTCTGCCTCCGGACTTTCCTCGTCCTCCTCCTCGTTGGTGGGATATTTGTGGCGCACCTGCTGTGTCCCCGCCATGTGCTCTCCCCACTACGCCGTAAAGAGAAGTTGTGGGGAATAGACGAGAAAGATCGTCAGGGGCGGGCGGAGTTTGAAGCATGCGCACTGTATATAAAACGTCACACGCCTGTGTCGTAGCCACGATCTGGGAGACGAGGGGAGAGAAAACTCACACGAGACGATCGCTACAAACGAAGGTACAATTTAACGTTGGTACATAACTAGCCTAGACTGATTTGAACTTGAGGCTTCTTTGTGGAGAAGATTAGGAGAGTTTAGCCTGACATAATTTATAGGGTTTTGTGTGTTGTTGTGTCTTGCAGAGATTGATATGAAGGGATTCAACGACATGAGTTTTCTCCCCCTCTTCATTGCCAAATACAGGGATTTTCCCATATTGTGGCAGGGTATACACCCACATTACACCAACAAACCAAAGAGGCACGCAGCCCTGGAGGAACTTGTGGAATTTGTCAAGCCAAGGTTCCCCACGGCAACTGTTGATGATATTAGAAAGAAAATTGGCAGCCTGAGGAGTGCGTATATCAGGGAGCGGAAGAAGGTCGTGAAGTCTGAGGAAACTGCAACTTCAGCAGATGAGGTCTATGTGCCCAAGCTCTGGTACTATCAGAGTCTCCATTTTCTGAAGGACCAGACTGATGTCACGGAGTCAACCTCGACTCCTCCTTCCACGCTTCCTTGCGCGCAGCCCACCCCTGATGAGGCTTCCGAGGAGCAACCTGGGCCTTCCAGTCTGGAAGAGGTGGAGGAGCCCAGCTTGTTCCAGGTATAGTAGTTTTGTTAACATTTATGGGAATAATGAATGATGTTCACTTAATTCAGGATCGCCAATTGCTTAGTTCCTAACGTGTTTGACATATCAACAGACAGTGGTGTGGGAGACATTTGGGGCCAGAATCTAAACTGCAGGGCTGAGAATTGTATGGTTTTCTATTTGTAAACATTTTGCACCAGTCACTAGATGAGAATTGTGTGTGTTTGATGAACAAATAACTGAAACTATGTCCCTTTTTCATACACAGGAAGACCTCAGCCAGGAGGTGGCTGTGGAAGGTGGCAGTCAGGAGGAGGCAGGGGTTAGTGGCAGCCACCAGCTGGGTAGTGGCAGCCAAGAGGGGGCTAGGCCTCGGAGCCTGACTGACACCCAAACCCCTCCCCTCCGCCCTCCGTACAAAAGGGCGAGAAGGGGGGGTTATGCGGCACAGTCAGCGCTCCGGATGATCAGAGAGGCTTCAGACTCCCTACATGCCACACCCGCCGACGAGGAGACCTTTGGCTCGGTGGTTGTCACAAAAATGATGGGTATGGAGGTGAGGCAACGCAACATGTGTGAGGGGCTCATCCTCCATGTCCTAAATAAGGGTAGGGCTGGGGAGATGACCCCAGTCACACATGTTTGCCATAGCTACCATGCTCCGCCTCCTCCTCCTTCTGCCACCCCACCAGCACGACAGCCACAGCGTGGAAGGAAGCGTGGAAGGAAGACCTGAGAGTGACAACCTGGAATCAGTCTGGTCTGAGAGAAGATGGAGCCTCTTGTAGTACCAGAGCCTGGGGACCTAGATGGCATCTGCTGCAGTTCCGGATACTTTGGACTTCACGACCAGATTGCACTCCCCTTAATATACGTACTCCTCAGGCCCCCAATTTTCTACGCTTGAACAATGATGGTTGCCGTGGGGGGCCAAGACTTTGCAAATTCCCCAAGTTTCACCATGGCTGCGTTCCTCTTTGGTTTGTTGGTGTGACCTAAATAAAGGTTTTTTTGATTTGAAATAATCATTGACTATTGTGTTTTACTTTGCTACAATGACAGTTTTTCTTTGAGTAAGCAGGTACATTTCACTAATCCTAAAGTAGAATTAACAAGGGGCAACAACAACAAACAACCTCCTAGTAAATTTAAGCAAGAAATACAAATGTAAATAATGTGTTTTTGGTAATTTGAGACACACAACCCCCCTCCAAAAAAAAAAAAAAAAAAACATTCAAATATGTATTCCCCAAAAAAAAAAAAAAAAAGACAAATCATGGTAAAAAAATAACAAAGATTCTTTTCCGTTCAGAGTAAAAATAAACATGTAGTGTATAAATGCTGCAATAAAGTAATAAAAAAGTAAGTTTGTGAGAAGTGCGGGTGAATAGGAGCAGCTAAAAGATGTCATTCTTGTTGCATTGTAAAGAAAAAGAGAATGCGCTGCATTAAAGACATTTTAACATTGCAGCGTGACGAATGTGCTGTGTCGATTAGGAAAGGTAGTTTTACCTGACCGAGCGCTTCCGTCACAGAATTTCTTCTGAGCATGCGTAGCACTTTGTCCGTCGGACAAGCGTACACACGCTCGGATTTGGTGTGATCGGACCGGGTTGACGGCAAATCTTTCCAGCAGGAGATAAGACTTTGTCCGACGGACAAACCGACGAACACTGTCCGATGGTGCATACACACGGTCTGATTTTTCAACAACCTTGTCCGATCGGACCAAATCCATGAAAAAGTCCGACCGTGTGTATGGGGCTTTAGAGGTAGAGGTGCATGGTATACCCTGGGCATGGTCTCTGAAATCCAGGCACAGGGATGGAATTGTGTGTTTATTTTTGTAATTTTTGCAGATTTATATGTGTGATTAGACTCAATATTTATATAGAAGGATCTCCCATTTGTCTATGCAAGTTGAGGGACGAATTGACGGTAGGGTCTCTGTGTTCAAATTAGAGACCTTGCTGCCAAGTCAGAGCCCTGCAATACCGCTGTGAGCAAGCCTGCCTAATCCCGACCCATATGTACAGTAAAGGGTTATAGGATTGGGAGCGGGTGCATAAAGGGATGGGATACAGATATATGTATATAGTATGATAAGAAGTTGATTTATATTATGGTATAGTGTGACCTATGCGTATTGTAGGTTAAGAATATGGGTGAATAAGGCCCTCCTCGAGACTTATCTAAATAATAGATCAGTATTTGAGAGCTGTTTGATATGCTGCTCTGAATGTGTACTGGTGAATGGTGAATGAATGGATACCCCTTGCCTGTATTGCATCCGTCCGGAAGATACCAAAGATACATAATGGCGACATGGAAGCTGTCGCTGAAGAAGGATGTGTCACTCAGTGGCAAAGCGGCACGTGTTGGGAAGCATAACACGGTAAGACCACAATGGACTGTTCCATAGGAGCTGTTTCTGCACACGTTGTAAAAATACAACACGTTAAGACGTTTAAAGGACTGTTCTATGGATACTGGTTTGGAAACGCATGTCAGGGACAAAACAGTTATGGACTGTTTAATAGGAGCCGTGTCTAAAGAAGGGTTTTTATGCGACTTTCAGTCGCAAAGCGGCATATGTTGGATTTAATATTTCTGCGGGTTCACTTCCTGTTTTGCTGCAAGCCAGATTGCCAAAGTTGGAATGAAGCAAGCTTTGTATTCAGAAGCAATGGCTTGGCTCGGGCCCACCTGCGGTGAAGACGGCTCCAGGCTAGAGACACTGCCCCTGAGTGGAGAGTGCAGTGTACTTCCTGGATCACCTTTTCTGGTGTTCATTGGGTGCGAAGCAAGGGGGGGGGATTTGAATGAGTGGGCGTGTATGGCTGAATGGAAGGGACACACACACAAGAAGGACAGTCTCTGGGTGTTTGTAGGCTGATTGAGGAGCATGTCATGAAGAGGTCTCTCTGCTAAACAGCCATTTTTGAGGCCTAGCTTGGAGGATGATTTTTGAGGCCTAGCCATGTGGACATCTCTCCCATTCCATCTCAGCTACCATGTGTGCTAAGTATACAATTGTATTGTATTGTTATTGTATGCTATGTAATATGCTATGTAACCTTGTAACTCCTAATAATGAGCTTATATAAGCTTTCTTATTTCCTTGGGAAATAAATGAGGTTTGATTGATCTTAAACCGTGTGTTTGGTTGCATAGTTATCTGGTATTATTGTGATATTAACAGTGGCTTGCGCTCAGAGTTTTAATAAACCAACTAATCTATAGGGACTAGACAAATTAATACACAGATATAATTATTGTACCGCTTACATCAAGCACCTAAAAGTAATAGTCACTGCCTGCACATGATGAACTATGTATGTAGAAAAGACTACTATAAAAAAACATGTGTCCATGAGTTTTTCATAAAAAATCCTTAGACGGTAACAGTAGTAAAGAAGGTAATCCAGACATCCAGGTGTGCATGGAAATTAACACCTCAGTGACTTGCAGACAAGCGGTGATACACAAAGTGCCCGACACCCTCAAACACTAACTGCTTACCAGATGGCAAAGCAAATAAGCTTTGCTAGGGTACAATCGGCTCACAGCTGCAGGTATTCTCGGTTCCACTAACTCACGATCCACAGCATACAACACTCAGGATTGTAGACAAATGAAGGTCACTTGTTCAGTTAGGATCCATATAAGGAGTGGAGGAAGAAAAGCAGCCCATAGCGTAATTCTGGTAAACCCAGTTTATTGAAACAAATATAAAAGCACTTACATAGATCCAGTAATAAAGCTCATGTAAAAAACTGCCGGCCGGCAAATACAGGAGCCCGTCCTCCTCGTGGTCATGTGGTGGCGTCACTGCGTACCTTCATTTGTCTACAATCCTGAGTGTTGTATGCTGTGGATCGTGAGTTAGTGGAGCCGAGAATACCTGCAGCTGTGAGCCGATTGTATCCTAGCAAAGCTTATTTGCTTTGCCATCTGGTAAGCAGTTAGTGCCGGTTCCCACTGGGGCAACTCGACTTACAGCGTGACTTAGCAAGGCAACTTGGGGGCAACTTCAACACGACTTTGAGTGATTTACAACACGACTTCAAGTCGCCCCCAGGCCAGGCGACTTTGGCTGTGGCCAATCACAGAATAATCAGCTCTCTGGGAGGGAGGGGTTTGCTTGGGTAAACTAATTTCTTTTCCTGTCAAGTCGCTTCAATATAGATGGAGATCCGACTTGGAGGCGACTTCCATTGAATTCTATGGGTACAAGTCGCCTTGAAGTAGTACAGGAAACTTTTCTGAAGTCGGAGCGACTTCAGTAGTATACATTAAGATTTTTTTTTTTCCATAAAGATTTTATTGAGAATAAGTCATACATAACAGGAAAAGGGAACATTCACATTTTGTATAACAAACCGTCTGTAAATACAGGCACAAGGCATAGATAGAACAAGCAAAAAAAATATTTGTACAACAGTGGAGCCTAAGTTTGGTGATTCTAGTGTTTACCCTAAGGGTACGGTGGGAGATAGAGACTGGTAGGGTTTTAGTCCGCGCCATCCCAGCTTGGTCCAGAAGAGCGTGACATGACGGGGGCAGCAGGTGTATACCAGTGGACACCCGCTACCCAGGTAGTGTTGAGGGCATGGCGGGATGCTAAGAAGGGGCAAGAAAGGGGAGAGAGGAGAGAAAGAAAGGGAGGAGGAGAGGGACGGAGAGAGGAGAAGGGGGGGGGGGTAAAGGGGTAAGAGGTGTGAGGCGTCCCCCGCTCACGCCACGCGCATAGGGCAGGTGAGGAGGTAGAGAAGCGGGTCTAGGTTGCCTAAGATGGGTGGGTATGGAGTTCGTATTCTCAGGTGGTCGTAAAGTGATTCCAGCAAGCCCAGGTGGCTGTGAACTTCTCCATCCTCTCCTGAGCAATGTGGATCAGCTCTTCCATATCTCTAATCCTAGAAATGCCACTGAACCATTCTCGTACTGTCGGGGGAAGGGTTGAGCGCCAATGTCTGGGGACACATAGTCTAGCTGCGTTCACCATATGCATGGCGAGGGACCTAAAGTAGTTCTTCCTAGAGAGGGAAGTATGATGCAAAAGGTATTGCTCAGGTGTAAAGTCTAGCGTGTAGGTGGTGATAGAAGAGATGAGGTCGTGGACTTTCCTCCAGAAAGGCTGGATGTTGGGGCAATCCCACCATATATGTATCATAGTCCCTGGTGCTGCATTGCACCTCCAGCAGACATTGGGGATCGTGTGAGAAAATTTGTGCAAGCGGGAGGGAGTTCTATACCACCGTGTTAATATCTTGTATCCATTTTCCTGGATGGCGACGTTAACCGACCCCCCGTGGGCATACTCATGAATTCTAGTCCAGTCAGCAAGTGACAGGGGAGTTTGAAGATCTCTGTTCCAAGAGGTTTGTGAAGGTGGGGGGGTCAAGTCGGGTGGGTCCTGCAGAAGAGCGTAAAAGAGCGAGATCAGGTGTCTCTGTGGGTTCTTGCGACTACACAGGGTTTCAAAGGGGGTGAGAGGTCTAGACCAGTTAGCTCTGGTAGTATAGGTGGTCAAAAAGCTACAGATTTGTCTGTATGTCCAGAAGGAGAAGGTAGGGCTATTAGTAAACGTGCGTAGGTCAGTCAGTGAGATCAATTTGCCTCCTGGGAAGAATTGGGAGGCGAAGACATCGTCGGATGGCCATTCTTGCTTCAGGAAGTTGGGGGAGTCCCCGGGGGGGAAGTCAGGATTGCCTCTTAGGGGTGTCAGTGGGCCTGGAGTCGGGGCAAGAGTCCTGTCTGCGGGTATCCTCTTAAATGTCAATAAGGACGTGTGTATAAGGGGGTGTGAGTCCAGCTTGTGCGGCCAGCATTTCGGCGGGAGCCATGGGAGGAGATGCAAGGGGATCGGCGAGAAAGTATTCTCAAGTACAACCCATACTTTTTGCGTGGCGTGGATGTTCCAGTCCGCAATTCTTGTTAGGTGGCAGGCAGAGTGGTACTTTTGCAGGTCGGGGAGAGCTATACCTCCTTTGGGTTTGGCTCGGGTGAGGTGGGTATACTTGATCCGTGGGGGGGTGTTCTTCCAAATGAAGGAGGAGCAGATTTTCCGATATGTCGAGAAGAAGTCCGGGGGCAGGGCGATAGGGATGGTTTGAATCAGGTAGAGAAGGCGGGGCAGAATAATCATCTTAATTAGAGCCGCCCGGCCGAACCATGAGACATTGAGAGTCATCCAGTCCTTAAGGTAGGCTTGGGCTTTAAGTAAGGCCGTTTGGAAGTTAGCTAAATATAGGTCTGAGAAGCGGGGCGTAATCCGCACACCTAGGTATGTGATGGCTGACTTTTCCCAGTGAAATGGGAAAGAGTCTTGGCAGTGGGCAACTTCTTGCTGGGGGAGCGACACGTTTAGCGCTTGTGATTTGGAATAGTTGATTTTGAGGTTTGAAAGCTCCCCAAAGGTGTGTAGGTCCCTAAGAAGGGATGGCAAGGAGGTGCGTGGGGATGTTAGAGACAGCAGGATGTCGTCCGCAAAGGCTGCTACTTTAAATTGTCTGCCTTGTATTGTAAGGCCACGGATGTCTTGGTTGCTCCTGAGTTTATTAAGAAGAGGCTCTAATGTGAGAACATAGATTAGGGGGGAGAGGGGGCAGCCTTGGCGTGTGCCATTACTGATGGGGAAGGCGTTTGACAGGTGGCCATTGACTCGAACCGCCGCGGAGGGGCTGGAGTATAATGCCATTATAGCAGACAACATGCGTTCTCGTAGGCCGAGGGTCTCCAGAACCGCCCTCATGTAGTCCCAGGCCACTCTGTCAAACGCCTTCTCCGCATCAAGAGAGAGAAAAAAGCCCTGGGAGTTTGATGAGGTAAGCCAGTGATGTAGGTTGAGGGTGCGTATGGTATTGTCCCTAGCTTCCCTGCCCGGTATAAAACCTACTTGATCTGGGTTAATCAGGTCGGGGATAAGGGGCATGAGTCTGTTGGCCAGAATTTTAGCATATAGCTTAATGTCCACATTAAGGAGGGAGATTGGCCTATAGTTAGCTACTAAGAGGGGGTCTTTATTATCCTTAGGGATCACTGATATGTGGGCCGATAACATTCGGCTCGGGTCTACCTGGGGATTCGACAGGGCGTTGAAAGTGCGGAGTAAGTGTGGGGAGAGGACTTCCGAGAAAGATTTGTAGTATTGGAGCGAGTATCCATCCGGACCAGGGCTCTTGCCTACCTTCATCTGTTTCATGGCCGTATCTAATTCTGCTAGGGAGAATTGTTCTTCTAGGAGGGCGGTTTGTTGGGGGGAGATGGGCATGGGGCTATGTTGAGCCAGGAATTCAGCAATGGCCTTTTGACGGGCCTTGTTAGGGGCCTGAGCGGATCGATCGGGATATAGATTATAGAGGTTGGCATAAAAGCTTTCAAATTCTTTAGCTATATCCTCATTCTTGGTCAGTAAGGGTCCCCCAGTGCCACGGATGTTGTGGATTGTGGAGGAGAGTTTGGCAGCCTGCACTGAACGTGCAAGAATGCGGCCGCACTTGTTGCCGTATTCATAGAAGACCCTTTGACCAAGAATGTATCGTCTCTTGGTGCGTCTACCCAGCTCTTCCGCAAGGAGGGCACGGGCTTGGGTGAGTTCCTGGAGGGTTAATTGGGCTTGGGTCTGTTTGTGGGATTTTTCAAGTTTGTTAATTTGGTCCAGTAGGGCCTTGATCTGCTGTTGGTGGAGCTTCTTGGCCTGTGCGTTCAGGGTCAGCAATTCCCCTCGGATAACGCACTTGTGGGCTTCCCAAATCGAAATGGGGGAGATGTCGGGGTCGATATTTTCTTGGAAGTACAGCTGGATACGGTTGCGTATGTTTTCTAGGGCTATTGGGTCTTTGACCAGAGAGGGGTTAAAGTGCCAAATCTTAGTTTTGGTGAGAGTCTCTGGGAAGGTCAGGGTGACTGAAATGGGGTGGTGGTCCGAGAGGAACATCGGTTCTATGGTGGCCTGTCTAAGCAGGGAGAGGTCAGTCTGGGTGAGAAAGAAGAAGTCGATTCGGGAGTACTTCTGGTGGGGGGTGGAAAAGAAGGTGTAGTCTTTGGTCGAGGGGAAAAGGGTGCGCCATGTGTCGTGGAGGGTCAGGTCTTGGAGCTGTGCCTTAATCTGGCGTAGAGCTCGGTAGGGTAAAGAGGACGTCCCCGTGGAGGTGTCTATCAGGGGGTTCAACGGGACATTAAAGTCGCCTCCTAAGAGGATCAGGCCTTCGCGGAATGTAGATAATAGTGAGCAAATTTTGCGAAAAAACGAGACTTGGTGCGTATTAGGGCAGTATACATTCGCCAAAGTTACTGGCCTAGAAGCATATGTGCCTTTGAGGAAGAGGAACCTCCCCTCAGGATCTAGCATAGAGTCAGTTAGTTGGAAGTCGGCGTGTCTCGAAATGAGGATTGACACCCCTTTCGTCTTGGCAGTAGGATTAGTGGCATGGAAGGCGGAGCGATAGAGCTGGTTGGAGAGTTTTGGAGTGGAATCTGTTTTAAAATGGGTTTCTTGGAGGAACAGGAAGTGTGCCTTAAGCTTAGAGAGAGAGGCCAACACTTGGGACCTTTTTTCGGGCACGTTGAGGCCCTTCACATTCAGGGAGACACATTTCAGGGTTAAGGGGATCTGATTTGGAGGGTTGGGTGCCATAGTTACGGAGGGAACTATGTCAGAGATCGTACTAGGGAGTGTGAGCGTGTTAGGTTATGTGGGAGCGGGGGGCGCCTCAGGGGAAGAGTAGAGGGGGGGGGGTAGGAAGAGCGCAAGGAGAGGGGAAAGAGGGGAAAGAGAGAAGGGGTGGGGGTCGAGATTCAAGGTAGAGTAAGGGAAATGGGAGGGGAAGGTATGGAGGGGGGTATTAAGGGGTTTGTAAACCAGAGGTGAGGGTAGCTCAGCTAATCACCTGAAGGGGGGAGGAAGAGGAGGTCTGGAACGTCAGCGGGGTCTCACAGAGACTGCTGTGTGGGGGAAGTAAGAAGGACGAGTACCACAGAGTGGTTGCGATCCGGGGAACTGTAAAGAGCAAGCGTAGTGGGAATGCAAAATACAAGGAGGGAGGGTAAAGAAGGGGGGTAGCGTCATCCAAGGGGTGATCCCCGGAGGGGCAGGGACCCTGACGTGGGTCAGGGAGGGGAGCTCCATCAAGTCAGGACCATTGCATAGTAAAAACATTGACATTTACATTCATGTCTAACTGGATTTCTTAGGGAACAAAAACTTAGCAAGGTAAACATAGGTTGCTAACAATGAACATCATTAACAGTCACAGAATTTGTCATGTACAGGTACAGCCCGTGAGTAGGCGATCCTGGGCGTAAGCCCTGAGGGGGTTACATCATACCCGTCATCGAACGGAGGGGTTGGGCCTCCCCGGAGCCATACAGCGGCATAATATGGGAGGGAGAGGGAGGGGGGGAGAGAGGGAAGGGAGGGGAAGGGGGATGGGCAGGAAGGGGGGAGGGGAAGGGAGAGAGGAGGGGGGTGGATAGAGGGAGAGCAGGGGGGGGGGGAAAGAGGGGGGGAGGAAAAGGGGGGGGGGGGGGGGGGAAAAAGGGGGGGGAAGGGGGGGAGGGGGGAGGGGGGGGGGGGGGGGGGGGGGGGGGGGGGGGAGGGGAGGGGGGGGAGGAGAGGGGGGGGGGGGGGGGGGGGGGGGGGGAGGGGGGGAGGGGGGGGGGGGGGGGGGGGGGGGGGGGGGGGGGGGGGGGGGGGGGGGGGGGGGGGGGGGGGGGGGGGAGGAGGGGAGGGGGGGGGGGAGAGAGGGGAGGGAGAGGGAGGAGGAAGAGGGGGGGGGGGGGGAGAGGGGGGGGGGGGAGAGATAAGGAGGGGGGTATATAAGGAGGGGGGTAGGGGGAGATGGAAAGGGGGGGTAGGGGGGGAGATAAGGAGGGGGGGAGATAAAGAGGGGGAAGGGGGGGAGGGGGGGGGGGGGGGGGGGGGGGGGGGGGGGGGGCGGATGTGAGGAGGGGGAAAGGGAACATGGCAAGGGGGGGGTAGGGGGGGGAGAGAGGGGGAGGGGAAGAGAGGGGGGGAAGGAGGGGGATAGGGCGAGTTGGGGAAGGGGGGATGGGGGAGGGGGAAGGAGGGGGGGGGGGAGGAGGAGGAGGAGGGGAGGGCGGGGGGGGGGAGGAGGGACGGGGCGAGGGGGGGGAAAGGGAAATAGAGGGGGGGAAAGGGGGGGAAGGACCTGCAAGGGGAGAAGGGGTCCTGGATCCCAGGGGTGTTGGTTCGGGAAGATTATAAGGGCAATAGATGAGATGAGATATCCGGGTACACCGGGTTACCTTAGGAGATGGAGTTTGCGTTTGGCAGCCAAGAAGCGTCTGTCACTAGCCCAGGATGTGGGAGCCTCTCGCTTGTAGGGATGAAGGCCAGAAGGGGAGAAACAAAACAAAGAAAAAAAAAGGGGAGAAGGGAGAAAACAAAAACAAAAAAAGCAACATCATCATATACACAGCATCTTAAATAAGACATATAGGTGGGTAGTCCCTAAGCGAGTTACAAAGTGCCGCTTAGTCTAACACGGAGCTCTTCTCCTTGGCCTAGCATAGGTAAACCTGGGTAGTAGAAAAGTATGTTAATGGGGGCTAGGTGCCTGGCAGCAGGGTTGTTTGGAATGCTCTGTCTTCTGGCTACGGAGCATCTGATAGGGCAGAGGTTCAGAGGGCAGTGTTCTGCGATCATGTCCCTGTGGGAGAGGAAGTCCTCCAGGTGGATGTAGGTTAGGCTTCAGGAGTCGCAGTCCAGCGAAAGGTAGGCAAGTGCGGGCCTCCGTATCCTTGGATATTAGGGGGGGGTCCCATTTAAGGTAGGGGGGCGGATGGAGGGTTCCGTTCTGGGATCGATAAGGCCCATAGGCAAGTGGGTGTCACTCTGTATTGCTACGGGAAGGCGCAGTGTAGGCATCCTGGTCGGCACGGTTGGCGAGGTTCCGGATCTGGGGTGAGGCGGAGGTCAGCGTTTTTCGTGATGGTTGGGGTGGGGCAGTCCCTTAGCCCTATGGCAGGTTACGGTGGCGTCCTGAGGGGGAGCCGTGGCAGGGGCGCTGGGAGGCATGAGGCATAGGAGGAATACGTGTCCTGTAGGGCGCCTCGGTGTGGGGTACTGTTCGTAGCTTCCGTGCGCAGATGTCATGCGGGGGCTGGCGGGGCATAGGGGTTTCCGCGGGCAGGTCGTGGCTGGGGTTGGCTCCGGTTGGGTGGGAGCAAGGGTTGGAGCGGTTCCTTCAAATACGGTGAGAGGTGAGTTGGGCATGGGTCAAGGGAAGATCTACTCACGGGCCGCGCGCTGCATCTGGGGGTGAGACCTTCAGTCCTCCATCGCGTCCCTTCTGGCAAACGGAGGAGGTGAGAAATCCGGATTCCCCTGGTGGATGTCTCGGCGTGAGCGGGCATTCGGCGATGTAGGTCCGGGTCTGCGTCTGCGGGATCTCTGCCGGCCAGCCTTCGGGGAAGGGTTGAGGGAGACAGGGAGCCAAGGCTCTGAAGGGAAGTACATGGCGTACCACTCCGGAAGCTCGATGTCGGGGAGATCGAGCTGGGCACAGAAGTCGCGAAGGTCTTCGGGAGTGCGGAGGAGGGCCGAGCGCCCCCTGGCGGAGGCGGATAGGCCAAAAGGAAATTTCCACCTGTATGGAATGTTCCTGGCACGAAGTGTATCAAGCAGTGGTTTCAGGGCCCTCCTGTTCTGGAGAGTAATCTGGGAGAGATCCTGGAAGAGCTTTATTTCTGCACCATTAAATATAATGCGTCCTTGTGATCTTGCCTTTCGCAGAATTTCCTCCTTTAGTGGGAAGCTGACTATGCAGCATACAATGTCCCTGGGTGGTTCATTGTCTCGTGGGGGGGGACGGAGGGCGCGATGAGCCCGTTCCATATCAATGGGGGAGTCAGCCGGGCGTTCAAGCAGGTCATTGAAGATGGAACACAGGGTTTGCTGGATGGCGCCCGGTTCGATGGTTTCAGGGACCCCCCGCACCCTGATATTATGCCTCCTCCCCCTGTTGTCTAAGTCCTCCACGTGGCGATGGAGTTCAAAAACCTGGGAGAGTTGCATATCGTAGGCCGATTGAACCTGGCGGATGGCCGCCGCGTGGGTTTGGGTGGTTTGCTCTACATTGTCAATGCGATGGGCCACCGCCTGGATGTCGGACTTGAGGTCGGCAATAGCGGCCGTGACGGTACTTTTAATGTCCGTGGCGATCTTCTCCAGATCGAAGAGGCTGGGTGGTGCGGTCCCGCTTTGGGAGGGTGATGGAAGGCCGGGCATCCTTGCGGCCGGGAGTTCGTCAGGCGGCGCCGAGGCTTGGGCCTGTGCCAGTGCCGCCGCGTGGGCCTGAAGCTTCTGGGACCGGAAAATCTCCGGTATGTTTCTTCCCGCGTGTGTGTTGGGGTCCTTAGGAGCACGAGGGGTAGAGGAGCTCCTGGTGGTCCTGTGCATAGCCAGAGAGGTGGTTAGGTTTCCCGAAAAAGCAAATTTCTGTCCCCGGATCGCAGGAGCTAAGAAATTATGCGGCCATCTAGGTCTCCGTCCAAGCCACGCCCCCCCATTGCTCAGGTCATTGCACCCATTTCGACCTCTTGTGTCACCTTGGAATCTCAACTTGGTGCGCTCTGCTCTTCGGAGCTCCCCCTTGGAAACTATTAGAGCCACTCCTTGGTATGTCCTCGCATTTCAGATGGCCATTTCATCTGTTAGATGTAGCAGCTCTATCTTGTAAAGATCCTTTTCTTGTTTTGAGACCAAAACCTTCATTTTTGCCTAAGGTGGTCTTCTCCTTTCACCTCAGTGAGGACATTGTCATTTCTTCCCTCTGTCCTGCCCCAAAACATGATAATGAAATTGCCCCACAGTGCCTAGACAGAGATAGCCTCAACAGCAGCTTATTTTGCAGTGCCATTTAAAAGTGAACGAATCACCAAATGTTGCAAAAATATATTAAAGGATGAGGCGCTGATAATGTCCAGTGAATCAAAATGAATACAAATACAAAATAAATAGCAAGCTAAAAGTCCATAATGATGAATCCCAACACCAAGTAGTGATGCTCAAATTAGTTTTCTAGTTCTTCACCACGAGTGCTCAATAGATGGATGGCCACTCACCAGAAAATGTTGACCCCTTTTTACAGGGAGGTCAAACAGCGTTCTGGAATAAAAACAGATTCCACTAACCGCACAGTTCCACTCCACTGGCCCCCCCCAGATGAAACTAGGATAGGGAAAATTACTCCACAAGAGACATAGAGATAGGTCTCATAGTGTAGTAATTTTTAATGGTTAAAACTATATGACAACAAATGGCGATTACATTCACATGTTACAGTGCCGAGCCAGGCACCATAAGTAATCAGCATATGCAAGCCGACTAGTCCTAGAGGGAAGTGAAGACACCAATTTGGCGAAACATATGTTGGAACAGAGGAGCAGCCATTCAAGGTCCTCATCCCACATCCAATCTAGACTTTGCCCTTAGGAGAGACGCGGACTCTAGGCTATCCCTCTAGGACTAGCCGGCTTGCATATGCTGATTACACCTGGTGCCTGGTTCGGCACTGTAACATGTGAGTGTAATCACCATTTGTTGTTGTCATATATTTTTATCCATTAAAATGACTACACTATGAGACCTATCTCTATGTCACTTGTGGATTCATTTTTCCTATCCTAGTTTCATCTCGAGGGGCCAGTGGAGCGGAACTGTGCTGTTAGTGGAATCTGTTGTTATTTCAGAAGCGCTGTTTGACCTTCCTTTAACCGGTTCCCGACCGGCGCACAACGATATACGTCGGCAGAATGGCACGGACAGGCAGGAGGGCGTACATATAAGTCCCTCCTTAATGCCGTCCGTGCCATCGGGAGCGCGCCGGGGGGGACCCCCGTGAGGCCGGTAGCGGGTCCCGCAGACTCGATTGCCGCGGGGACACCCGCGATCGTCTCACGGGAAGGCAGAACGGGGAGATGCGGAAATAAACAGCATCTTCCCGTTCTGCCTAGCAACTAGTGACGCCGATCTCTGCTCCCTGTGATTGGAGCAGAGATCAGCATTCACTAGCTTACAGCCACGCCCCCCACAGTTAGAAACACACCTCTAGGAACATATAACCCCTACACTGCCACCTAGTGGTTAACCCCTTCACTGCCAGTGTCATTTATACAGGAATCAATGCATTTAAATAGCATTGATTGCTGTATAAATGACAATGGTCCCAAAAATGTGTCAAAAATGCCCGATGTGTCTGCCATAATGTCGCAGTCACAATAAAAAATCGCTGATCGCCGCCATTACTAATAAAAATAAATTATTAATAAAAATGCTATAAAACTATCCCCTATCTTGTAAACACTATAACTTCTGCGCAAACCAATCAATAATCGCTTATTGTGATTTTTTTTACCAAAAATATGTAGAAGAATACGTATCGGCCTAAACTGAGGAAAAAAAATGTTTTTATATATTTTTGGGGAATATTATAGCAAAAAATAAAAAATGTGGTTTTTTTTCAAAATTGGCGCTTCTTTTTGTTTATAGCGCAAAAAATAAAACCCGCAGGGGCGATCAAATACCACCAAAAGAAAGCTCTATTTGTTGGAAAAAAAGGACGGAAATTTTGTTTGGGAGTCACGTCGCACGATTGTCAGTTAAAGCGACGCAGTGCCGAATCGCAAAAAGGGGCCTGGTCCTTTGGCTGCAAATTGGTCCGGTCTGAAAGTGGTTTTAAAAAGGGGTCATCCATCTATTGAGCACTTGTGGTGAAGAACTAGAAAACTAATTTGAGCATCACTACTTGGTGTTGGGATTCATCATTATGGACTTTTAGCTTGCTATTTATTTTGTATTCATTTTGATTCACTAGACATTATTAGCGCCTCATCCTTTATGCAGACACAGCTGCAAAAATATATTAAAGTGCCAACAGGCCTAATACAGACTGGAAGCTACAGGGAATTATCCTCCTAAAAAGTTTGAGTGACAGCCCTCAGTTTTGGGTGGGTAAAAAAAAAGGTCAGCAGCAGAACAATTTGATGGCAGCACTAATAGTCCTAAGCACTAGATAGAATAGAGACACAAGCCACAGGGTGTATAAATATTTTCTTTTTTTTTTTTTTTTTTCCTGTCAGTCTAACAGAAAAAACATACATTGACAAGCGCAGCTCTTCTTAGTCTTGACTGTAGAATTTACAGTGTCATCTACACTAGTAGGATAATAGGCAGAAAAAGAAGTCCACCAGGTTTACTGAGGGCACTCCTGCCCTTCCTTCACAAGGCATTCGGTACCAGCGCTGGTGGCAGATGTGTTTTAGCCTGGCGCCCAGTGGTAAATAAATAAATGAAAAAAATTATTATTTTTTGAAAGTGTGCTTTTAAGTGGGTGTGTTATGGGTGCCGGCACAGGAGTGCTATTGGAGGCATGACTTGTGTGTAAACATGTGATTGGGGCTTAGAAGCTCTATTGGCGTACTTTAGAGTGTGCTCGGGGCTATAAGGTCTGCGCCCCGAAAACTCCACCTCTGGCATTAGGTTTCCAGTGGTTGTAATTGATTGGGTCCGTAGGGTCGGGCTTTAATTGGACCTGCAGCGTCATTGGCTCACAGGCTGCCTGTCTCCTTCAGCAAGTGAGGGGGAAATCACCAGCAGAACAGCTTAGGGCAGACAGGGAGCGATAGGTCTGTGCAGAGGCAGCTGTCCATTCATCTCCCTGGGACACAGACATCCAGCAGTGCACACAGAGGGATCACACAGAAATCTCCAGGTACAGTACATGCCAGGACTGGAGGGGGGCAGAAGGGGCTATTATCACTGTGTCCTGAGTGACTTTACAGCAGCAACTTTACTTTTCCTCTCTCTGTGTAATCCAGGTCTGTACACCTTCCCTATCACATGATCCCCCTCCTCCTTCACTATCTTCTGTTTGCATAGATGTTCAAAGCTCTCACCCTGCATCCTCAGGTCTCAGATCTGACTATTCCAATCACTGACTCACACCCTTTCCTTCCCAGATTACTTTTTATCTCTTCCAAACTGTTGAGAAGATCAGTACATTCTCTGCACTCATTTAAGGTGGCTGTAGGAATGAAATTAAAAAGGAATCATCTATTCTATGGCCACCTTAAATGAGTGCAGAGAATGTACTGATCTGTTCAACAGTTTGGAAGAGATAAAAAATAATCTGGGAACTCAGCATAGGGATGGTGGGAACCCCTCATAATGGACACAGCAGTATATATTATATATATATTATATATATATATATATATATATATATAAATATAAAAACACACTACAAGCAGGTGTACAGACTTGGGAACTCAGTACAGGGATGGTGGGAACCCCTCATAATGGGCACAGGGGTACAGACCCAGGAACTCAGCACAGGGATGGTGGGAACCCCTCATAAAGGGCACAGTAGGTGTCCAGACCCCAGAACTCAGCACAGGGATGGTGGGAACCCCTCATAATGGGCACAGCGGTTTTACAGACCCGGGAACTTAGCACAGGGATGGTGAGAACCCCTCATAATGGGCACAGCGGGTGTACAGACCTGGGAACTCAGCACAGGGATGGTGAGAACCCCTCATAATAGGCACATCAGCTTACAGACCCGGGAACTCAGTACAGGGATGGTGGGAACCCCCCATAATGGGCACAGCGGGTGTACACTCAGCCCCGGGAACTTGGCACAGGGATGGTGGGAACCCCTCATAATGGGCACAGTAGGTGTACAGACCCAGGAACTTAGTTCCCGGGTCTGAGTGTACACTCGCTGTGCCCATTATGAGGGGTTCCCACCATCCCTGTGCTGAGTTCCCGGGTCTGAGTGTAAAATTGCTGTGCCCATTATGAGGGGTTCCCACCATCCCTGTGCTGAGTTCCTGGGTCTGAGTGTACACCCGCTGTGCCCATTATGAAGGGTTCCCACCATCCCTGTGCTGAGTTCCCGGGTCTGAGTGTACAATCACTGTGCCTATTATGAGGGGTTCCCACCATCCCTGTGCTTTGCTGACTTCCTCTGATTGGTGAACAAAACACCAGTCACTATTCTGTTAATTTTGATCCAAAATTCGTTAACCAATTTTCGTATTTCGTATACAATTCGTAAGCATAGAAATTCCCATATTTCTCACCATCCCTGTACTGACTTCCTGGGTTTTTAACTTTTAGGTTCGTTAACTTTTTGTAACAATTATGAATTTTCGTTATGAATTTGGATCCGAAATTCGTAAACGAAATTTCGTATTTCGTACGGAATTCGTATGCATAAAAATTTGTATTTCGGATTCGTACGAAACGAATTGCACGTGTCTACTATATACCCCTTGCTCATTCACATGGAAGGTGGTATCTGGAGGGACCCTTTTTTTTTTTTAAAGGAGGCTTCCAGATTTCAAAAAGCCCCCTCTTCTACAGACCCCCACAATCACTGGGTTAGGGTTGTGAGGGAGAGGTCATTGTCCCCATCAACATAGCCTGGTCCGGTCAAAGGATTTGGTATGCATTTTCAAGGAGACTCCAAGTAATTTTTTTTCAAAGCTTTATTGAACCTTTGTTTATGATACACTTGGTCACATATAAAAATCTAATCATAAAATCTGTCATTTTATTTTATATTCGTGCATAAACCTTTGCATCCCCATACCATCAACCATTAAAGAGGAAGTAAACCCTGGTGTAACTAGGTTTACAACCACTTCAATTAAAACAAAAAAGAGAAAATAGAAAGGAAAAAAAAAAAAAAAGCAGAGAAAGGAAAAAAGAAAAAGAAAGTAAATTTGTTTTATTCTTTCTTGCTGTAGGATGTACTCAGGGCCGTCTTTAATCTTGATTGGATCCTGGGCAAAGCTTTTCTTCCCCCCCCCCCCCCCCCATGCAGTTTTGCTCTTCACCTGCTCTGAGACATACAATAAATAGCAGCTAGACTCAAAATCTGTTTACTGAATCAGATCAGGCAGCTATTGCGATTGGTTTACAGTGTATCATTACCGCTCACTGACTGGTTAGTTGCTAGAGGTTACAGAACACATTGCAGCTCACTGGTTAGTTGCTAGAGGTTACAGCACATGATTTCTGCTTGTTGATTTGTAGCTAGAGATTACTGTGGATATGACCTCAGGGGGCATGATACACATATCAATTTCGCCGGCCGTCGCTATTTACATATGAATGTCGGTAATTTACATGTAAACACAGGGTCTGCAGGTGAGTCATCTGTACACAAAAATAGGGCAGAGCTGGGCAGCATTAGTAGCAGCACTTCACACTGAGATATTGGGACACAGCACATGACTAAAACCTCAAGGGGCGAGGGAATTTAAACCAGGATAGTTGGCAAGTATGAGGCAGCTGCTTTGGGCCCCACAACAATGACAGGGCCCAGGGCAGCTGCCCCTTTTGCCTGCCTTAAAAACGGCCCTGGATGTACTACAGCAACTTTGACATGTATAAAGACAGAAAAATTCTACTTTATTGCAAGCTTCCCAAGTAAATGAAAACAACAGAACACAGACTGCTAAAGGTCCGCCTTCATTCTCTTCTTCCTTTAGTATTTTTTTATTGATTTTTTTTAAATAGCCTATACCAGGGTTTCTCAACCAGGGTTCCTCCAGAGGTTGCTGGGGGTTCCTTGAGAAATTAGAATTTCTGCCTCTCAGATAAGTTCCCACTGACACCATTGATCTTTTTAGCTATCTCTAACGGGGGTAATTCTTCTCAGTGACCACAAAAGTGCAAGGGGCATGCTTACCACTGACCATCACACTAATGTATCATGAGTTGTAGACTTGGTCATTTTTAGCAGGGGTTCCCTGAGACTGGAAAGTTATTTAAAGGGTTCTTCTGTGTTGAAAAGATTGAGAAAGGCTGGCCTATACAAAAACATTTAAAATCTGCATTTATTCCTGTTTGTAGTGCCACATTTTAACCACTTTCCGACCGGCGCACGACGATGTACGTCCCTTTTTTGAAGAGGGATATCTCGGTAACGGCAGCAGCTGCTGCCACAACCGAGGTATCCATCTCTTCAGGCGCCGGTCGGCTGTCCGATAATGGTGGTCATCGCGGCGGATTCATTGAAGTCCAAATATGAGATCTGAGGACTTTTTGACCCCAGATCTCATATTTAAGAGGACCTGTCATGCTTTTTTCTATTACAAGGAATGTTTACTTTCCTTGTAATAGGAATAAAAGTGAGCCAATTAATTTTTTTTTTAAAAAAACAGTGTAAAAATAAATAAAATCAAGAAAAATAAATAATAAAAAAAAAAAAGCTCGTGCGCAGAAGCGAACGCATACGTGAGTAGGGCCCGCATATGAAAACGGTGGTCAAACCACACATGTGAGGTTTCGCCGCGATCGGTAGAGCGAGAGCAATAATTATAGCCATAGACCTCCTCTGTAACGCAAAATATGCAACCTGTAGAATTTTTTAAACGTCGCCTATGGAGATTTTTGAGGGTAAAAGTTTGATGCCATTCCACGAGCGGGCGCAATTTTGAAGCGTGACATGTTAGGTATCAATTTACTCGGCGTAACATTATCTTTCACAATATATAAAAAAATTGGACTAACTTTACTGTTGTCTTATTTTTTTATTCAAAAAAGTGAATTTTTTCCAAAAAAAGTGCGCTTGCAAGACCGCTGCGCAAATACGATGTGAAAAAAAGTATTGCAACGACCGCCATTTTATTCTCTAGGGTGTTAGAAAAAAAACAATATATAATGTTTGGGGGTTCTAAGTTTTTTTCTAGCAAAAAAAACTGTTTTAAACATGTAAACACCTAAAATCCAAAACGAGGCTGGTCTTAAAGTGGTTAAAACATACTTGGTACCAGAAACATGATACTAGTTCTTCCATAAAACGGACAAATCCTAAACTATAGTTGACAGGGCCGTCTTTGATATTGATTGGGCCCTGGGCATACATTTTCTGAGACATACAAAAAATAGCAGGTGGACTCAGAATCTGTTTACTGCAGCAGATCACACAGCGATTGCAGTTGGTTGCCAGAGGTTACAGCCTATCCTTACCGCTCACTGGCTGGTTGCTACAGGTTACAACACACAATTTCTGCTTGACGATTGGTTGCTAGAGATTACTGCACATTATTAGCGCTCACTGATTGGTTACGAGGGGTTACAGCACATCATTACCACTCACTGATTGGTTGCTAGAGATTACAGCAGATCACTACTGTTCACTGATTGGTTGCTACAGGTTAATGCACATTTTTACCACTCACTGAGAAGTAAAGGAATCCCAAATAATTGAGCAAGTAAAGCGGCACATTAATACAAATACTACAGGAGATGATCAGAGACTGCAAATATACTGCAGGAAAGCATCAGAGACTGCAAATATACTGCAGGAGATGAACAGAGACTGCCACTATAATGCAGGAGAGCATCGGAGACTGCAAATATACTGCAGGAGATGACCAGAGACTGCTGACATGCTACAGGAGAAAATTTAGAGACTGCGGACATGCTACGGGTAAAAATCAGACTGCAGACATGCTACAGATGACAGTCAAAGACTGCGGACATGCTACAGGTGACAATCAAAGACTGCGGACATGCTACAGGTGACAATCAGAGACTGCGTACATACTACAGGTGTCAGAGACATACTACAGGTCTCAGAGACAAATATACTGCAGGAGATGACCAGAGACTGCGGACATGCTACAGGAGAAAATCAGAGACTGTGGACATGCTACAGGTGACAGTCAGAGACTGCAAATAAAGAACAAAGTGATCTTGCGCTGTCTTATATATACTCTCAAAACACTGGTGAATAAACAATTCCTCCACGAATAAGGTGCACAAAGATATGTGTATACAATGTAGCAATATAAAGTGCACAGTGCAAAGTCTCAAATACTATGTATATCACACAGGCTATTTAGGTGAGCTAAAAGGAAAAAAATGCACAAATGTGGAACGTTGCAATAATGCACAAAAAATGCACAAATGCAAAAGTGTATAAAACAATTGCAAATATAAAAAATATATAGAAATAAATAAATGAGCAGTGAATGATTGTCCTCCAAAAAGGAATGATAAGATAAAGTTCAATATAAGAAAATTAAAAAGGACAGCACTTATAATGCCACATCCGTAAATTGTAGAAGGGTTACTAGAAAAAGTAGCCAAAGGTCGGACTTTTGAGGCACATAAACAATCAAGAAGTAACAAAAATTATATTTATTAAAAAAAGTACATGGTATGATAACAATATTCAAAAAAGATTAAAAATCATATGGAAATGATATAATTTTGTACAATGAGCCCTTGTGTGTCTACACGTTTCACCGCGAGGCTTCTTCAGGACGATCAAGGTTCAGAAATATAACACAGAAAGAAAAGAGCGAATCTCACTATCTTAAGGTGGGCTAGGCCTCATGTACAAATCTCCGATGGTTGGAGGGTTAACAAAAATGTGGAAAATTCACAACTAACTTTTATTCAGTAAACAAGTATTCCTACAACAGGGGCAGGTGTGCATCCTAAGTCAATTTATGAAGAAAGGCAAAGGGGCACTCAAATGTCTAGGGTCCAAACAGGGACAGTGTCATTGAAGATCAGCAGAAACTAGCGGCATATAAATGTATCCCAACTAGCAAAGAGTGCCTTTAATGGAAAAATACAGATCCTAAGATGAAAAAACGTGCCCCTGGGAGACAGCCCGGTGCTGTACACTGAAGAGACTGCGGACATGCTACAGGTGACAATCAGAGACTCCAGACATACTACAGGTGACAATCAGAGACTGCGGACATGCTACAGGTGACAATCAGAGACTCCAGACATACTACAGGTGACAATCAGAGACTGCGGACTTGCTACAAGTGACAATAAGAAACAAATAAAAAATACTGTACTGTCACAAAAAGTGAAATGGTGAGTGGATGAAATGTAAAATTAAATTAATATGGAAAGCCTAGCTGCAACTTCCTGTGAGATACGCACAAAATCAACAACTTTCAATATTAAAGTGGGGTTCCAGTCAAAAAAAAAAAGGGGCTTAAAAATCCTAAAAAAAATCAAAAAAAAATAATTGGAAAAAAAAAAATTTTTTTACTCACCTCCAAATGCCTGTTGCTATGGGGTCCCTCGTAGTCTGCCACCTTCAGTGCCCGGGCTAAACGTCACTTCCCCCTCGGCACCGCACAGTCATCTGGGACCTGTCACGTGTCCCAGATGACTGAGCGTCAAATCACGGCGCACGGTGCCGCTCGCGCATGCGCAGTGGGTGCCCGGCTGTGAAGCCACAGCCGGGTTCCCACATTAGGAATGCCGGCGCCGCGAGCGGCTCGTGGAACGAGGGGGGGTCTCGTTCCCCCGCATCGCGGGCCCCCTGGACAGGTAAGTGTCCGATTTTTAAAAGTCAGCAGCTGCAGTATTTGTAGCTGCTGACTTTTAAAAAAAAAAAAATTTTTTCCCCCCAGGACGGAGCTCCACTTTAAGTTGCACTAAACCTCCATATAAAGTGAAAATTGATTAGTTATCACTAGAGTTGAGCAGACACCTGGATGTTCGGGTTCGACGGGTTCAGCCGAACTTCGGAAAAAAGTTTGAGTTTGGGACCGAACTTGACCCGAACTTGACTCCGAATCCCATTGAAGTCAATGGGGACCCGAACTTTTGAGGACTAAAATGGCTCTAAAAAAGTCATGGAAAGGGCTAGAGGGCTGAAAATGGCAACAAAATGCTGTTAAGAGCATGGCAAGTGATCTGCAAACAAATGTGGATAGAGAAATAACTTAAAGTAACATAAAAAAAAAAAATAATAATAATAATATGCTGGAGGCTCCCTTCTCAGCAGAAGAGGTACAGGAAGTCATTAAGAACCTCAGAAACTCAACGGCACGATGCCACACATATGGTGGGAATGCCCCAGAATACGCCCTTTCTGGAAAAAAATATTCAATTTAATGGATAAGCTAGTGGGAAAATAAAATACTTTGAAATTAAAAAAATTTAAAATTATAATCTTGACCTAGGAGGACGAGGTCCATATGGAGTAGAGGGTTGAGGTGGCGGTGGATGTGGCGGTGTAGGTGGAAGCGGCAGTGGAGGAGGACGAGGTAGCCAACACTGGTTCAAAAATACAACAATGGCTGGGTAAGGCCGTTTATGTGTCGAATTCTGTCCCCCGTCGGATAGTGTCCGCCCTGTACTGCGCTTGCTCAGTACGTAGGACAAGGGGATTTAGAAAATCTCCGAAGACGAACGGCGCCTGCGCTGTGAGTCCAGGTTCAAGCCACACCATCCGAGGTTGAAGCCGAGCGAAATGAGGCCGCGCCCGAAGCGAGCCCATGAGGGGCCCTGTGCACAGATTCACTTTATATGGAGGCTTATTTAAAGTTGTTGATTTTGTGCGTATCTCACAGGTTTAGCGCAACTTAATATTGAAAGGTGACTATCAGAAACTGCGTACATGGGGGCGTGGCTTGGTCGTTCATGTGAGAAGACGTGTCTCACATCAGCTTCTGCATCCTGACACACAGAATCCTGCTGTGAGCCTTACAAACCGCAGAAATAGACCGGAATCTTCTCTCCCGGAGTGGAGCCACCCCTGCTGTGACTCCCGGTCGCCAAAATTGGACCCCAGGCATGTCTAAGACAAAACCGGAGGCCCTTCCCGCCGATGGACCGGCCCAACATGGCGGACCTCTGCTACAACAGCGCCAAGGAAAGGAGTCCTATGCATCAGCAGCCAAACTCGGCCAGTTTGTACATAATCCAGGCAGCCCTAAGAACGGACAGCAAAATCAGCCCTCCAATACCGCTAAATGGACGGTCTCCCTGGAAAATCCCCACAAAGTACACAGCATGGGCCTGAGAAAATGGCGCCCACAGCCTCGAGGAACGCAGCGAGTACACCATTCTCCCCTCTCCCTGCCCCTGACATGGCTGGCCCAACAGATATGGAGTATAATGAGCCCTCATTGCAGGAAATATTAACAGCAGTACATTCCTATGGCTCCTCTATTACTGAACTATCTGCAGAGGTTAAAAGCATGAAAGGGGGCCTATTGCATATTAGGCAGGACATGCAGAAAATCAGGGAGAGGGCCACTGCCTTAGAGGGGCAAGTGAGCTCCATTGAGGACGAATTACCCCCCCCCCCCTGCTCAAGAAATGCATATCACATCGACTAAAACTGATGAAATAGCAGCTAGAGTCGAAGATATGGAAAATAGACTGAGAAGGTCAAACATCCGCATAGTCGGTATGCCTGAAAAAGCAGAAGGGAAACATCCTACTGAATTTATTGAAAACTGTCTGGCTGATACCTTTGGTAAAAATAACCTCACTCCATTCTTTTCAGTAGAAAGGACACACAGGGTGCCATTTAAACCACCACCACCGGGGGGCCACAACAGACCATTCTTACTGAAACTTCTGCACTACAAAGATAGAGATATTTGCAGAAAGTGGATATGGAACTAGGCAGAAAGTGGATATGGAAATACAAGGCTCTAAAATATCAATATATCCAGATTTCTCAGCGGCTGTGCAAAGACAGAGAGCAAAATTTACGGAAGTTAAAAAGAGAATGCGCGCAATCCCATTAATTGACTCCATGCTCTACCCGGCCAAGCTGTGGGTAGTGGCAGAAGGCTCAGTACATTTCGAAAGTCCAAACATGGCCACTAACTGGTTGAATCGACATGAGAGATGTTGCAAGAGGACATTCTCCAGGATAAGGAGATTATGACAGCCTGCATATTATACATCCTATTGCTCACCATGACAACAAAGGAACAAATATAGAGACACACGTAATATAACTGGTTACCACATACCTCATTTCAGCCACTTTTGCACCTTAAAATTAAGGACATAGGGCCCCAGCCCTCACTATTACCCCCGAAGAAGCCCTACGGGGCACCCACGGAAGTTTATGATGGGAGTGACTTTGTTTACAACTGTCTTGCCCATTTCTCTTTTTGGCAGACTGTTTTTTACTTTTTTCTATGTTTTTGTTGTTCCCCAGCCCCGATTTGAAGGGGCCGTCTCTCTGCAGGTACCTATATTACGTGACTCTCAAATGCAGCTTTGCATCCAAAAGTGAACTGAAAACACATACAGACAGGAAAAGTCAGAAGTGCACCGCTAGGTAGAGGACCTTAGGACTGACTGCTGCGGATTGTACCCAGGGAGATTCAGGACACAGGTCTACTGGATCACTAGCACAGATCCCAGTGGGAGCTAGAGCATAGATTCCCCAGGGCGCGGAGTCTAAGAGCCAGCAGGTGTTCGCCAGAGCCTCTAGTGGTGAGGATGGACTTCGCTGCAGTCTGGCTCCAGGTCGCGGCCCCCAGGGTCTCACAGCTCACGCTCACAGTAGACTACAGGAGAAGGAAGCAGCAGGCTGGAACAACAAGGATAGTAAGGGGATAAGGCAGAGGTCAGGGCAACTAGCAGACAGACACTCACGCTCACAGTAGACTACAGGAGAAGGAAGCAGCAGGCTGGAACAACAAGGATAGTAAGGGGATAAGGCAGGTGTCAGGCCAACTAGCAGACAGGAACAACAGAGTGCACGCCAAAGGTTCAGGGTCACAAGCAGACAGGAATCGTTAAGAACACGCCAAGGTCGGTAACAGAGACAAACATACAGCACACGGCAAGCAGGAACCAGGAAGCCAAACACACCACGGATACACAATGGTTGATCAGCACCACTGGCTTGCAGTGCACAGGTTAATATAGGTTTCCCTGATAGGGCCTGGGGTGGAGCCATGCTTAGAGGAGAGGTTATAAAAACCACCAGGTGAGAGTGGCTGGCCTCTTAGTCTGAACACATGAGGAGAGGTAAGCAAACAGGAGAAGATTACTGCATAACCATGACAGTACCACCCCCCTCTTATGAGGCCTCCTCCTCCCCCTCCCCCACCTGGGTCCAGGTTTAAAGGTGGAAGATGGAACCTCCTCAACAGATGAGGAGCAAGGACCTCAGATGCAGTGATCCAAGACCTCTCCTCAGGACCAAACCCTTTCCAAAGTACGAGGTACTGAAGAATGCCTTTACGGAGCCGGGAATCCAAAACTTGACTAACCTCGTATTTTAGATTATCCTCAGAGACCGGAACCGAGGTAGGGAGAGGACGAGAGGACTTGTTGAGGACTAAAGGCTTTTTAGGAATGGTTAAGGGCATAGTAGCATCAGGGTGAGGCCAGGTTACAGAAGGTCCTGAACAAGAAGCAGAAAGCTCACTGGGCATGGGCTGGACTGGCATAACTAGTGCAGAGGCTGACTGAATAGTATTGTCAGGTGTAGTGACCATCTCAATCGCATCACAGGGCATAGCGACTGTGGAACTTGCGGACAAGTTAGCCTGGCTGTGCGTCCAAGGGATATTAGGGACAGGCAAAGGTAAATGGTTATGCAAACTGGAGTGAAAGAGCGACTCAGGTTCATAGGTGGGCCCCTCATCCAGAGTGCCACATGACCTAGAGCAGGGATCCTCAAACTACGCCCTCCAGCTGTTGCAGAACTACACATCCCATAAGGCATTGTAAAACTCTGACATTCACAGACATGACTAGGCATGATGGGAATTGTAGTTCCTGAACAGGAGGGCCGTAGTTTGAAGACCCCTGACCTAGAGAGTGCATCAGTCCGACTATTGCAGGACACATCCCAGAGATCACTATACACAGTGGGAAGAGCAGAAGCTACTGGGATGATGGCAACAGGACGTTTCTCTTTTGGGGTAACCTTGAGTAGGCAGGAAGAGGAACAGGAGGAACCCCAAGCCAGGATCTGTCCAGCAGTCCAGTCAACGTGTGGGGAATGGAGCCGTAACCAAGGAAGACCTAATATGATAGGAGATGAAGCCTTAGGTATTACAAGGAAGGATATCCACTCCTGGTGGAGTGTCCCTACTGACATCTTAACAGGAAGGGTCTGGAAGGGGATAGGGCCCCCTGGGAGAACAGTGCCATCAATCGCCAAGACCACCAATGGCGTTGTAAGGGGCAAAAGGGTAAGCCTCATGGAGGATGCAGTTTCCCAATCCATGAAATTGGCAGCGGCTCCGAAATCCAGATGTGCTGAGACCGAACGAGAGGAAGTGCCGACATGAAGCAACACAGAAAGGAGAAGACGAGAAGGTGAAGGTGATATTTCAGGGTCTAATACTCCACCTTCCAGATGTATTAGCCCTGAGCGTTTTTCTGGACGAAGAGAACAAGTGTCACGGAAATGACCTTTGGCCCCACAATAGAGGCATAGGCCCAGAGTTCTGCACCTAGCGCGTTCTTCGGGAGGTAACTTGGTCCAGCCCAACTGCATAGGTTCCTCAGCAGGCAGGGGGTGCTCATCGGATCGAAGAGAAGGGACTGGGAGCTCAGGCTGACTAAAGAACGGGGAGTGCTGGAGTCTTTTTTCCAGGGCCCTCTCCTGAAAGCGAATATCGATCTGGTAACACAAGGTGATGACACTGTCCAGATCAGCAGGAAGGGATCTTCCTGCTAATTCATCCTTCACTTTATCAGAGAGGCCATGTAAAAAGGTTGCAACTAGGGCCTCATTATTCCAGTTTAATTCAGCTGTGAGGATACGGAACTGAAGAGCATACTGTCCCACAGAAGTGGACTCTTGACGGAGACGTAAAAGAGCGCTAGCCGCTGAGGAGACACGAACCGGTTCCTCGAAGATATTCCGAAAAAGTTTCAAGAAATCAGACAAGCTAGAAACCACTGGATCATTCAGTTCCCACAGAGGGGCAGCCCAAGCTAGCGCCTTGCCTAACAGGAGGGATATAATATATGCTACTTTCGCCCGATCGGACAGGAAGTTTTGGGGTTGAAGTTCAAAATGAATTGTGCACTGGCTAAGGAACCCCCTGCCTTGGAGTCCCCAGAGAAACGGGCCGGAGCTGGTAGTTGTAATGAATGTGTGGCTGCGACTGATGCGATAGTTGCAGCAGCAGATAGCGGTTGAGGTTGTTGAACCGGGGGTCCTAATGAGGCCTGAACCTGTTCAAAACGGAATGCCAAATCCTGAAGGAATCGCATCACCTGGGTCTGATGCGATTCTTGGGTCTCAAGTCTGCGAACTAAGGCCTGCAATGGATCATCTGCGGGTAGCGGCACATCAGCTGGGTCCATGGCTGATCAAACTGTCAGGTCACCTGAGACCAGGTGACAGGTGCACACAGTAGGAGTCAGAAGTGCACCGCTAGGTAGTGGACCTTAGGACTGACTGCTGCGGATTGTACCCAGGGAGATTCAGGACACAGGTCTACTGGATCACTAACACAGATCCCAATGGGAGCTAGAGCATAGATTCCCCAGGGCGCGGAGTCTAAGAGCCAGCAGGTGTTCGCCAGAGCCTCTAGTGGTGAGGATGGACTTCGCTGCAGTCTGGCTCCAGGTTGCGGCCCCCAGGGTCTCACAGCTAATGCTCACAGTAGACTACAGGAGAAGGAAGCAGCAAGAACACGCCAAGGTCGGTAACAGAGACAAACATACAGCACACGGCAAGCAGGAACCAGGAAGCCAAACACACCATGGATACACAATGGTTGATCAGCACCACTGGCTTGCAGTGCACAGGTTAATATAGGTTTCCCTGATAGGGCCTGGGGTGGAGCCATGCTTAGAGGAGAGGTTATAAAAACCACCAGGTGAGAGTGGCTGGCCTCTTAGTCTGAACACATGAGGGGAGGTAAGCAAACAGGAGAAGATTACTGCATAACCATGACAAACCACCTGAAGTGGAGAAATTCCTCCGCTTTCTCCACCTTAGCCACGGACCAATTTGCAGCCAAAGGACCAGGACCCTTTTTGCGATTCGGCACTGCGTCGCTTTAACTGACAATTGCGCGGTCGTGCAACGTGGCTCCCAAACAAAATTGGCGTCCTTTTTTTTTCCACAAATAGAGCTTTCTTTTGGTGGTATTTGATCGCCTATGCGGTTTTTATTTTTTGCGCTATAAACAAAAATAGAGCGTCAATTTTGAAAAAAAAATGCAATATTTTTTACTTTTTGCTATAATAAATATCCCCAAAAAATGTACAAAAAACATTTTTTTTCCTCAGTTTAGGCCGATACGTATTCTTCTACATATTTTTGGTAAAAAAAAATCGCAATTAGCGATTATTGATTGGTTTGCGCAAAAGTTATAGCATTTGCAAAATAGGGGATAGTTTTATAGCATTTTTTATTAATATATATATTTTTTTACTAGTAATGGCGGCGATCAGCAATTTTTTATTGTGACTGCGACATTATGGCAGACACATCGGACATTTTTTACACATTTTTGGGACCATTGTAATTTATACAGCAATCAATGCTTTTTAAATTCATTGATTCCTGTATAAATGACACTGGCAGTGAAAGAGTTAACCACTAGGGGGCGGGGAGGGGTTAGGTCTGTGACGTGTGTGTTTTTTTTACAGTAGGGGGCGTGGCTTTACGTCTGACGTCACTGATCGGCTTTCCCGATGACAGGGAACAGCCAATCAGTGACAGGCAGTGTAGGAAGCACGGGGAGAGGTTTGTTTACACAGACCTCTCCCCGTTCTTCAGCTCTGTGACCCGATCGCGGGACACCAGCGGCGATCGGGTCTGCTGGTCCCGCGGCCACGGAGCTCAGGACCGGGTCGCGAGCGCGACCCACGGTTGGGCAATTAAAGGGGACGTACCGGTACGTGCTTTTGTCCAGCCGTGCCATTCTGCCGGCGTAAATGTGCAGGAGGCGGTCCTGAAGTGGTTAATACAGTGCGGTTGGTAATAATAACATTAGATCATTCAGAAAGGTCAAGCAACAGTGGTTTCTATGTGTCCTCATAAATATACAGAACCTGCTTTGGATTGTAATCTGTGAAAAATAAGTTGTACTTTGTGTTTTGTTTTTATTTTTTATTTTTGTTTTTTCTGTTTGTTTTTTGTTGGTTTTCAATAAAAATTATCTGATTAAAAAAAAAAAAAAAAGAAACTGCGTACATGCTACAGGTGACAATCAGGAGACTGCGGACATGCTACAGGAGACTATCAGAGACTGCGGACATGCTACAGGAGACTATCAGAGACTGCGGACATGCTACAGGTGACAATCGGAGACTGCGGACATACTACAGGTGACAATCAGAGACTGCGGACATACTACAGGTGACAATCAGAGACTGCAGACATGCTACAGGAGACAATCGGAGACTGCGGACATGCTACAGGTGACAATCATAGACTGCGGATATGCTACAGGAGACTATCAGAGACTGTGGACATGCTACAGGTGACAATCAGAGACTGTGGACATGCTACATGGGACAATCGGAGACTGCGGACATTATACTGGTGACAATCAGAGACTACGGACATGCTACAGGTGACAATCAGAGATTGCAGACATGCTACAGGAGACAATCGAAGACTGTGGACATTATACTGGTGACAATCAGAGACTGCGGACATTATACAGGAGATGGTCAGAGAACTTTCAGCAATGCACAGCTTTACAGTTGAATAACAGAGCTCAGAGTTTCAGCAGTCAGGCATTTTATGGGTGTAAGGACATACCTGTCCATCCGAGCAAACTGCATACAGCCAGAGGTCCGGGGGTGGGGCTTCCACTATCTGCTCTCACAACTGCTCCCCCCTGAGCATACAGGCATGGGGCGGGGTTAGAGCATCAGTGGAGCTCCCAGCCCTGCCCCCGGACCTCTGTATTCCCCAGCCAGTATAGAGGGGCGGGGCCTGAAGCTCCACTGATGCTCCCACTCTGATCACTGCTCTCACTACAGCCGCTCTGTTCCGAGTATACAGGCTGCATGGGGCGGGGTCAGAGCATCAGTGGAGCTCCCGGGCCCGCCCCCTCTCTGCTGGCTAGCTCGGGAATACAGCCTCCCGTGTCCTCTGTGCGCTCTGCAAAGCCGTCATCGGGCACCAGTTTGTGGGTAGCACGGGCTTAATGCTTTGGGCCTCCCAACAAAGATTGGGCCCAGGGCAGGTGCCCCGTTTGCCCTGCATTAAAGACGGCCCTGATAGTTGACCCTAATTACTTTTTGTAACCCTATAATTTGTTTTGTCAGTAATATTTTAGTGAACCCTTATTAATTGTTGAAACTTAACTTTTTTCACCTAGTTTTTATTTTTATTTAGATTTTTGTAGCACTGAATTAATGAGTAGGGGGGCTTTGGCATTTTCACCCACCTTGTCTTGGCCCTACTGGCCCTACTGATTCCCCAAAGTGTTTGGTAAATTTAAATAGCAAAGTAAAATATACATTTCTGTTTGAGCAAAACATAGGAGCCAAAAAAAAAAAAAAAAACAGATCAGATCCTAATACAGGCTGGAGGGGGAAGCAAACATGCTGTGTCAATGAGCTCAATGAAATTATTTTCTGATTGACTGCAAAGCTCAGCACTAGGAGCACTTCCGTGACAGCAGGTCATTGTTACTCTTTAAACACGAGTTCCCCTGGCATGCCTCCAACACTAGAAAAGTCAACAAATAATGTAATGTCCTGTGAGCCACCACTTGCTATAAGCCCAAATAGGGTCTCTCAAATAACACTATAATTATGAATCAGCAGCTAGCGTTGCACATGTCTCATAAATCATGCAAAGATCATCCAATATTCTAAAGTACGCTGCGCTTTCAAACTTAAAATCCAAATAGTGAAACGAAAAAAATGTTGCCGCTATAGTGAAGTCCTTTTACCACCCTTATTGCAGGCTATATCTGAAGCAGCTGAGACGGGCAGCCTACCCGATAGTATGCAGGAAGCTATAATTGTAGTGCTTCCCAAGCCAGGAAAGGACAAACTTTTACCAGACGCTTACCGCCCAATCTCTTTATTGTACTTCTGGCCCGAGTTTTGGCTACAAGACTATCTGGGGTGATAGGCAGACTGGTTCATCGAGACCAGTCTGGCTTTATCCCCACTCGCTCGACGGCCGATAACATTCGACGGCTGTATATGAATCTACAGGTGCCGGTGGATAATCCTGGGGGTAGGGTCATATTGTCACTGGACGCCGCAAATGCTTTTGACGGTGTGGAATGGCCCTACTTCCTGGAGATCCTGGCAAGATTCGGACTGGAAAAACCAGTTTATCACCTGGGTGAAGGTGCTGTACTCCAGCCCTAGAGCTAGACTCTGCATAAATAACAATCCCTCATCCTCATTTGAGCTGCATAGGGGCACTCGTCAAGGGTGTCCCTTATCCCCATTGCTTAGGAATGAAAAAACTGCGCCAGGTAAGAACGACCACTCCAAGCAGCAAAATGAAAGGAAAACCAATTTGCATTGGTAGTGTGTATATCCAAGCATTTAGTGCTTAAAGCGGTTCTGCACACATTTCATTTAGTAAATCTCTTTGCCTTCCAAATCAGGCAAAGAGTACTAAATGAAATGTGTTTTTTTTTTTTTTTTTCACTTACCTTGTAATCGATGACTTCCGGTCCTCTGTCTCTGCGGGGGTGGGCGGGGTCTGTGCGGGGATCCTCGTCACGACGCACTGTCTCCTGGGATCTGGTGTCATTGATCCCAGGAGTCTGTGCGGGCATCTTCCGAAATCTCGCGAGATTTCGGCCACATCTTCCGAAATCTCTTGCGAGATTTCGGAGAACGTGAGCTGCACTTTGCCGTTACTGCGCACGCGCGAGCTCAGCGCAGTAACGGCGGTGCATGCTGGGCCATCTAAAGTGCCTGTGGGGTTTCACATGCCCACAGGCAAGATGGCCCCCAGCAGAAAAGAAGAATATAAAGAACTTTATCGGAGGAAAACCGGCTGCGATCGCGAATGAAGATAGAACAGGTGAGTCCCCCAATTTTGCTATTAATCCTTAGCATATTCCCCCCAAAAAAAAAAACCCAGTGCAGAACCGCTTTAAGGTGCTATTGATAAGGGATATATAGTTTGCATTCAGATTGGCATAGGCATAGGCAAAACAATATTCTTCAGTCAAATATGTATATCAAAATGTTCACAAAAAAGTGTCCAAGCAATGAAACTAAACAGGCATTTGATAAGTAGTTCTCAAGATGCTTTTTAGCAGATGGTCTTCATGACAATGGGTTAATCTTTATATGCATAGCAATTTCCACCATACCACTGTGCTCCACATCTAACGGAGTGCCACCACCAGTAAGTAGGCTCCTTACCGGATGAACGGATAAAATCAGCACTTAAAACTGAACCTTGGACCAGAATTCCGAACGCCAGATGGAAAATTGCACCTTAGACCGTTTCCTCCAAAGATCTGCTAATTCGAACTGGAACTCCAAGGGGGGTGCACAATACCATATATGGATGAATGGACAGATTTAGCACTCAGCGGTGTGTCCAGGGATTACCATGTAAGGAATAAAGGACAGACCATCGCGTAATACTGTATAAAACTCGATGATTTTATTAAGGATAAAAATGTTACTCACAATTTTGTCAGAAAAAGCAAGCAGAAAGAATATCCAAGGTTGTAAATGGAAAGCGCCGGCCGGCGTCGATATGGAGCCCTTCCTCCTTCTTCAAACAAACGTGGTGACGTCACTGCGCGTCCTCCCAGATGCGTTTCGTCATCAATAGACGTCTTCAATGGGGATAGGGCGTGCAGTGAGTCACCAGTACTTATGCTACCAAGCCTCGTTGCGGGAGGCAAGGAAATGGCAGTTACACCATCTTAACTGTGGGAAAAATTGCCCACACATGTGATAGATCCCGGGAGGGAAAAAGTTTTGGATAAAACTGGTTAACTATGGCCATATTATTATGGGACATGGTACTTGTGATTGAGTATGCTAATAAATGAGTGAACAAAGAATACTCAAATATATATGTGCAACGCTAAAAAAGGACAGTGTTGCGTTTACATGTGAAAGTGCAATAAAAGTGATGGATACATAACCCATTAAGGTTGAGTGTTCATGTATTGTGAAATGTTAGAAAAAAAACTTTCTTTTCAAAGGACATGAAAATCTCTTTACTATTTAGTGAATAAATGTAATACTCCAGTGAAACCGGAGAATTTTATAATGTGAAACGTGACATTATAATTGGTGAATTAATCAGGAATATTTATATAAGTGCCTATCTATAAAAATATGAATATTAGTGATAAACAGAGGGGAAAAAGGCAAACATTTTACATGTTAAACCCCAGGGAGTGGTCTCTCTCCTAATGGGCGGAGTAAGCTACCCTGTTTCCCCGAAAATAAGACCTAGCGTGATTGTCGGTGATGGCTGCAATATAAGCCCTACCCACCAAATAAGCCCTACCCTGTTTCCCCGAAAATAAGCCCTAGCCTGAAAACAAGGCCTACAACGACTTTAAACAGGGCTTATTTGGTGGGTAGGGCTTATATTGCAGCCAACACCGACACTCACGCTAGGTCTTATTTTCGGGGAAACAGGGTAGATGCACATAAACAAAAATAAATATATAAAAAATCAAAACAAACAAAACAAAACAAACAAAAATAAAAATATTAAACAAATAAAGATAAAAATAAATAAATAAATAAATAAAAAAATATATAATAAATAAAAATCAAAATAAAAATAAATATAAATAATAAAAAATATATTAAAAAATATAAAAATAAAATTAAAAATAAATAATAAATATAAATAAAAATATAAATGGAATAAGAAATGAAAATAAAAATAAAAATTAAAATTAAAAATGCACACCAACACCTACAATAATAGTGTAAAAAAACTCAAAAAAAGGAGAAAAGAAAAACAAAAATGTGCAAAATGTGGGAATGAAAACATATATATTGATCCCTCTACTAATCAGGTTCTTCAAAATAGTATGGCCCATCCTTGCGTACCGCAACCTAAGAATTGATAGGAAGGAAGGAAGTTGGCAACCTTACTATAGTAAAAATATGTTCATAAAAAACCACCGGACTCTAAAATCCATATCGAAATGGTTGCATTAAACATAATTAATGCTAGAATCAAAGACCCAAAATAGTTTACTCTAAAAAATAATAAGATCAGATCACGCATTATTGATAAAAGCATTCACATCCGTGTCCACATTCATTCCATAAGGGACATAGGTTTTTAGTTTGTGAATCCATGTCATCTCAAGTCTGGAAATCTCTTTCACCAGATGCCCCCCTCTCCAATTGGGCTTATACTTATCTATACCCAAGAAGAGGGTGTTGGCATTGTCATTGGTGACAATGTGCCAGTGTTTGCTAATCAGTTGTTTTACACTGCTATGTTGTAACGAATAAGTTGTAACAAATGGTACCCCTGATGTGAATGTTGATTCCTCCCTAGGACTTTTTTCGATCAACAAGTCTTCTCTATTGGTTGCACTCACTACCTGTAAAGTGTTTCTGAGGGTATTTTCTGGGTAGCCCTTTTCAATGAAACGGTCCACCAGAACTTCCGCCTGTGTCAGGAATTGTTGATGGTCAGAACAGTTCCTCCGTAGCCTCAAGAACTGGCTCTTCGGGACAGCTCTCAACCACCGACAGGGATGAATGAGTTTCTGTCGGTCTCTTTGAAGAAAGTCGAAGTGGTGAACACATTATTCCTGATACACACATTTAAGTCCAGATAGTGAACCTCCGACTGGCTCGCTTCGAACTTCAGAATGATCCCTCTTTGATTGAAATTGAGGGTGTTAATGAAGTTCTCCAACTCACAATACTGGCCATCCCATAGGAGGAGGATGTCATCAATGTACCTGGCCCAAAGAATGACCTCAGGTACATGTTGGGAATAGATGACATCCTCCTCCCACTTGGCCATAAACAAGTTGGCCAAGCTGGGGGCATACTTAGCCCCCATCGCAACTCCTGTGTCTTGTCTGTAGAAGTTCCCATCGAACCAAAAATAGTTTGATGCCGCTGCGAACCTCAGAAGAGACATCAGAAAGTTGACCTGTTTCTGGAGTAAGCCAGAATCCCTATCAAGGTAGAATGAAACAGCTTCAAATCCTAGGGCATGGGGGATGATGGTATACAATGAAGTTACGTCAATGGTTACCATCCACATCCCAGCGACAGGTACCATGTTAGACAATAAATTAACCACTTCGCATCCGGCCGTAGCCGAATGACGGCCACAGCGCGGATGCCAAATCCCGGGAGGCCGTCATATGACGGCCTCCCCTTTCCTCGTTCCCTGTGCGCGCTCACGAGCGCGCAGCAGGGAAATTCTGTGTTGGCCGTGTCCCTCGGACACGGCCAATCACAGATTGCTGTAAACGGCCAATAACAGCGGCCGTTTACAGTGCGATCGCCCTGGCCAATGAGAGATGATCTCATATGTAAACATATGAGATCATCTCTCAGCGCCGCTCCTCCTCCTCACACAGAGACAGCGTGTGAGGAGGGGGAGATGAACGGCTGCAGCGCCGTAAGTTTTTAAAAAAAAAATAAAGTGACATCCCCAGTGCCATCCCCAGTGCCATCTGCCAGATCCATCCCCAGTGCCATCTGCCAGATCCATCCCCAGTGCCATCTGCCAGTGCCATCCCCAGTGCCATCTGCCAGTGCCATCCCCCAGTGCCATCTGCCAGTGCCATCTGCCAGATCCATCCCCAGTGCCATCTGCCAGTGCCATCCCCAGTGCCATCTGCCAGTGCCATCCCCAGTGCCATCTGCCAGATCCATCCCCAGTGCCATCCCCAGTGCCATCTGCCAGTGCCATCTGTCATCAGTGCCATCTGTCATCAGTGCCACATATTAGTGCCATCTGTCATCAGTGCCACCTGTCAGTGTCACGTGCCATCTGTTATCAGTGTCACCTGTCATCAATGCCACGTATCAGTGCCATCTGTCATCAGTGTCATCAGTGCCACGTATTAGTGCCGTCTGTCATCAGTGCCACGTATTAGTGCCATCTCGCATCAGTGCCACGTATTAGTGCCATCTCGCATCAGTGCCACATATTAGTGCCACGTGATATCAGTGCCATGTATGAGTGCCATCTCTCATCAGTGCCACATATTAGTGCCATCTGCCATCAGTGTCACGTGTCATCAGTGCCCCGTATTAGTACCATCTGTCATCAGTGCCACGTCAGTGTCACGTGTCATCAGTGCCACGTCAGTGTCACGTGTCATCAGTGCCACGTCAGTGTCACGTGTCATTGTCCTGGTGCTCCAGGGCCTTCAAAAGTGTAATAGGTAGTCAACAATTTAGATGTGTAATTTATGCTCCCAGAACACGTGATGGCGCTCCCTGCATGTTGGGCCTCTCTATGTGGCCAGGCTGTGGAAAAGTCCCACATATGTGGTATCGTAATAATCAGGAGGAGTAGCAGAATTTATTTTGGGGTGTCATTTGTGGTATACACATGCCATGTGAGAGAAATAACCTATTACAATGACAATTTTGTAGAAAAAAAATAAAAAATAAAAAAATAATTCATTTTGCAAAGAATTGTGGGAAAAAATGACAACATCAAAAAGCTCACCACGCCTCTTACTAAATACCTTGGAATGTCTACTTTCAAAAAAGGGGTCATTTGGGGGGTATTTGTACTTTCCTGGCTTGTTCGGGTCACAAGAAATGAGATAGGCCACCAGTACATCAGATGTGATCAATTTTGTATGATTCGCACCACAGCTTGTAGAGTCTGTAACTTTCACAAAGGCCAAATAATATCCGCTAATTTGGGTTATTTTTACCAAAGATATGTGGCAGTATAAATTGTGGCCAAAATTTATGAAGAAAAATTAATAATTTGCTAAATTTTATCACAGAAACAAAGAAAAATGCGTTTTTTTTTCAAAATTTTCGGTCTTTTTTCAATTATAGCGCAAAAAATAAAAAACCCAGAGGTGATCAAATACCACCAAAAGAAAGCTCTATTTGTGGGAAAAAAAGGACAAAAAATTCATTTGGGTACAGTGTTGCATGACTGAGTAATTGTCAGTCAAAGCGTGAGAGCACCGAAAGCTGAAAATTGGTCTGGATGGGAGGGGGGTGTTGGTGCCTGGTAGGCAAGTGGTTAATAATGTGCCTAGAATCCTTCACATATGAAGGCATAGATCGTACCAGGGGCTGTAGGTAAAAATCGATATATCTTCCCACCCGGGAAGTAATGGAATCAATCCCACTGATGATGGGATGTCCCGGGGGGCAGATAGGATCCTTATGTAGCTTAGGGAGGTAATAGATAGTCGGAGTGCGGGGGGCTAAGGGGATAAGATATAACTTCTCTTTCGTAGTGAGAATGCCTTCATAGTGCCCTTCAGCCACCAAAGCTTCAAGGTCCCTAGTATATTTTAACTTAGGATCCCCCGCTAAAGGGGTGTAGGTAGCAGTATCACCTATTATTCTGGACATTTCGGCCATATAGTCCGCTTTGTCCAGAATAACTATCCCACCCCCCTTATCCGCAGGCCTCACAACCAAATCTTTATTCTGGCACAATGATTCTAAACCCTCCTGTAAGGATTTATTAAGCTTCGCTCTTTTGACCTCCATGGCATCCAAATCCCTGAGGAGCACGTCCCTGAACACACGAAGGGAAGGTGCTAGTGTGCCAGGGGGGTTAAATAGGGAGGCATTCCTCAATCCAGAATGTACATATTCACTCTCTCTGTTTTGACTAATTGGGGGGATTCCAGACATATACCTTTTGATATTGAGTTTCCTTATAAACAAATGAATGTCCATAAAAGTCTGGAATTTGTCTAGACGCTTTGGGGGCGCAAACTTGAGGCCCTTGTCCAATAGACATTTTTCTGAAGGGGACAGTATCTTAGAACTCAAATTAAAAATCCCTTGTCCCACTACATTCGCTGTCTTTTGTGCTGCTCTAATCAGCCTCCCCCTCTGGTTCCTCTCCTCTTTCTCCCAACCTTTTTTGGCCTTGAGTGGGTTTGTGAAAACCCCAACTGCCTTGTTGGTTTGGTGTAGAGGGACCCTGTGGCCCTAAAGGTCTATTAATGACCCTATTTGAGGCACTATGATTGGTTGCCATACCATATTCTAAAGGGTGAAAACCATTAAAGAAGGAAGAGTCCTCACCCGTGGTATCATACTCTCTAAGTGGGTAAAAGGAGTTCTGTATGGGAATATTGTAGTCCCATCCAGATTCTCCTTGAAACCAAGGGGGTGGTTGTGAATCCCAGTGTTCCTGAACGCTGGGTCTCCAGCTCTCAGACTGATCAGTGAAGAAACCTCTACCTCTCTGATCGGAAGAATTGTTTTTTCCTCTCGGGTTCCCTGGATTCCACCCTCTCCCCCTCGGTGTCATACCCCTCTGTTTAAAGGGGGGACCGGGGGGATAGGTTTTGGCTTCCCCTACCGTATAATTGGATCTGGGAGCCTTAGAGGAATAGGGTTGATTCCCATAGGGATGTCCACCTCTAGGGTTCTGACTCCTAAGGGATTGGTAGCCTAATTTACCCCCTACTCTAGGCTTGGACTGACCCCGCTTGGGAGCAGAGGGTGGGATCTGATGTGATTTTTTTTTTTTTGTTATTATTTATATTTATTTTTATTTTTATTTATTATATATTTTTTTATTTATTTATTTTTATCTTTATTTGTTTAATATTTTTATTTTTGTTTGTTTTGATTTTTTTATATATTTTTTATATATTTATTTTTGTTTATGTGCATCTAGCTTACTCCGCCCATTAGGAGAGAGACCACTCCCTGGGGTTTAACATGTAAAATGTTTGCCTTTTCCCCTCTGTTTATCACTAATATTCATATTTTTATAGATAGGCACTTATATAAATATTCCTGATTAATTCACCAATTATAATGTCACGTTTCACATTATAAAATTCTCTGGTTTCACTGGAGTATTACATTTATTCACTAAATAGTAAAGAGATTTTCACGTCCTTTGAAAAGAACGTTTTTTTTCTAACATTTCACAATACATGAACACTCAACCTTAATGGGTTATGTATCCATCACTTTTATTGCACTTTCACATGTAAACGCAACACTGTCCTTTTTTAGCGTTGCACATATATATTTGAGTATTCTTTGTTCACTCATTTATTAGCATACTCAATCACAAGTACCATGTCCCATAATAATATGGCCATAGATAACCAGTTTTATCCAAAACGTTTTCCCTCCCGGGATCTATCACATGTGTGGGCAATTTTTCCCACAGTTAAGATGGTGTAACGGCCATTTCCTTGCCTCCCGCAATGAGGCTTGGTAGCATAAGTACTGGTGACTCACTGCGCGCCCTATCCCCATTGAAGACGTCTATTGATGACGAAACGCGTCTGTAAGGACGCGCAGTGACGTCACCACGTTTGTTTGAAGAAGGAGGAAGGGCTCCATATCGACGCCGCCCGGCGCTTTCCATTTACAACCTTGGATATTCTTTCTGCTTGCTTTTTCTGACAAAATTGGGAGTAACATTTTTATCCTTAATAAAATCATCAAGTTTTATACAGTATTACGTGATGGTCTGTCCTTTATTCCTTACATGGTAATCTTTGGACACACCGCTGAGTGCTAAATCTGTCCATTCATCCATATATGGTATTGTGCACCCCCCTTGGAGTTCCAGTTCGAATTAGCAGATCTTTGGAGGAAACGGTCTAAGGTGCAATTTTCCATCTGGCGTTCGGAATTCTGGTCCAAGGTTCAGTTTTAAGTGCTGATTTTATCCGTTCATCCGGTAAGGAGCCTACTTACTGGTGGTGGCACTCCGTTAGATGTGGAGCACAGTGGTGTGGTGGAAATTGCTATGCATATAAAGATTAACCCATTGTCATGAAGACCATCTGCTAAAAAGCATCTTGAGAACTACTTATCAAATGCCTGTTTAGTTTCATTGCTTGGACACTTTTTTGTGAACATTTTGATATACATATTTGACTGAAGAATATTGTTTTGCCTATGCCTATGCCAATCTGAATGCAAACTATATATCCCTTGTCAATAGCACCTTAAGCACTAAATGATTGGATATACACACTACCAATGCAAATTGGTTTTCCTTTCATTTTGCTGCTTGGAGTGGTCGTTCTTACCTGGCGCAGTTTTTTCATTCCTAAGCAATGAGGATAAGGGACACCCTTGACGAGTGCCCCTATGCAGCTCAAATGAGGATGAGGGATTGTTATTTATGCAGAGTCTAGCTCTAGGGCTGGAGTACAGCACCTTCACCCAGGTGATAAACTGGTTTTTCCAGTCCGAATCTTGCCAGGATCTCCAGGAAGTAGGGCCATTCCACACCGTCAAAAGCATTTGCGACGTCCAGTGACAATATGACCCTACCCCCAGGATTATCCACCGGCACCTGTAGATTCATATACAGCCGTCGAATGTTATCGGCCGTCGAGCGAGTGGGGATAAAGCCAGACTGGTCTCGATGAACCAGTCTGCCTATCACCCCAGATAGTCTTGTAGCCAAAAGTCGGGGCCAGAAGTACAATAAAGAGATTGGGCGGTAAGAGTCTGGTAAAAGTTTGTCCTTTCCTGGCTTGGGAAGCACTACAATTATAGCTTCCTGCATACTATCGGGTAGGCTGCCCGTCTCAGCTGCTTCAGATATAGCCTGCAGTAAGGGTGGTTATGTGTTATGACTGTGTGTGTATGTTGGGGTTAGCGCGTTTTTTTGCCTCCATTTATCCCCATTGCTGTTTGCTCTAGCGGTAGAGCATCTGGCCATCTTAATACGTAATACGGCAGAGGTGGTCGGGTTCCACAGAGGCCAACTAGAGGACAAAATTTCTTTGTATGCGGATGACGCACTCATATACCTGGGTGACCGGGTTGCCTTGCTGCGAGCAGTAATGGGGATAACAGACTTCGGGGGCTTTTCTGGCTTTACCATAAATTGGTCTAAATCAACCATAATGCCCGTTTATCCATTGACGGAACCTCTGCCAGCGGGAACAGATCAAATCTCTATAGTGAATACATTTAAATATCTAGGAGTGATGGTGTCCCCGGATCCAGCAGAATATCTTTTGGTGAACCTGGGTCCATTACTGGATAGGCAAAAAAACGAAATGCACCAGTTGGTGTAAACTTCCCCTGTCAGTCGTGGGACGAGTAAATTTTATAAAAATGGTATGGGCCTCATATTATCATATCATATCATAATTGACGCATTGATGCGAGATCTAATATGGAAGAAAAAAGCAGCCAGGATTAGTCTAACCACATTGCAATATGGAAAAGACAAGGGGGGACTGGCAGTGCCCCACCCTAAAATGTACTTTCTAGCCTCACAGCTCCAGCAGCTGTCGGGGTGGGGACGGGAAGCGGGGAATGACCCAGTGATCAACATGGTGACCGTGTCTGACCCATTGCTGAAGGTGGCCTCCCATATGGAGATGGACCTGCCAAGCATCCCAAATTCCACCCCCACTGGTGTCCTCCTGAGGAAGGTGTGGAGGGAGTTTCAGAAGACTTTGGGGATAGAGGGACCATTGCCCTTTACCCCAATATGGAATAACCCTAAATATCCGGAGATTAGTGATCTGCAGGGGATTACCCCCTGGAAGGAGAGAGGGATATGGTTCTTCCCACAAATATATGATGGGGAGGTATTAAAAACATATGAAAAATTATGCCAGGAATACCAACTGACCCCCAGGGTCTTTTACAAATATCTCCAACTCAGACATGCCCTGCGGGCACAGCAACAGACCTTCTACTTGACGGTAAAATCGTCGCAATTGGTGATGGAAGTCCTCCGGGCGGACGCCAGGAAAGGACTGATATCCAGGATTTACACAGTAATGTTGGCCTAAGTCCAGGATCATGCCTCATTCAAAGTAGGAGTAAATGGGTGGAAGACATAGGAGATATAAGTGGGGACCAATGGGATATGGCTAGAGTCTGTACCGGCAGTATCTGTCTCTGCATCACATAAACTGTCACAATTATTTATTTTGCATAGAGCTTATAGAACACCAGTACAACTGCACAGATGGGGAAGAAGGGAATCCCCTTTATGCCCAAAATGTAAAATACACCAGGGAGATTTTATACATCTAATCTGGAGATGCCCAAAGCTCCATCGGTACTGGGAAGAGGTATCACAGTGTATAACTAGATTAGCTTAGACACCAGTTCCACTGAACCCCCTGTTGTACTTGCTAGGCCTAGGAGCCATTGACGAAGGAATGTACCCGAAAGGAATGTATATCATGATTACAAGGCTGATGTATCTAGCTAGAAAGCTCATAACATGTTATTGGATGGCATCTACGGTCCCCACAGGGAAACAATGGCTTAGCTATGTCAACTCCCTACTCTTAAGAGAACATCTAGCATATAGTCGCAGGAAGGCAGCGGGTAAATTTGACCTCATATGGCAACCATGGTTGAAAGATCCCAACCTGGCACCACCACAGTTGATAATGGACAGACTTTTCATGTAATGATCTGCAGAGACTGGAGCGGGAAGGGAGGAGGAGAGAGGAATTACCGTTCTGCACTAGACCAAAGAAAATCCGTTTGTTGAAGAAGCGACTAATCCTGATATGCACTCATGGGTCTTATGTGCTGGTTAGAGTTTGGGGTTAGGGGAGGATTAAAAATCTTATATCAGCATTGTATCCTGTTATTGCTCGAATAATGTGTACCCCTGATGTGATAAGACATGTGAATGTAATGTAGAACTTTACCTATTGATTTGTTGACTTGTTAAATGTGAGCAATGGATAAATAAAGTTTTGATAAAAAAAAAAAAAATCTGGATTCCTGGTGGCCTCACTTTGTGCTTCAATATGGCAATGGAGTCCCTTTTGTGCCCCAGTAATACCAAATATAAAAAGGAGGACTTCATAGTGTAGTATGCTAAAACTTATTATCAACACAGTAAAAAATCCCTTGCAGGGTACTCACATTTGCATGGCGCGTCAGGGAGCAACTCTAAAATCGCATAAAAACAAGCTGTAGCTGCTGATATCAGGGTGGTATGCTGATCATAGTGCACCCACTAAGGACGATCAGCATACCACCCTGATATCAGCTGCTACAGCTTGTTTTTATGCGATTTTAGAGTGGCGCCCTGACACATGCAAATGTGAGTACCCTGCAAGAAATTTTTTACTGTGTTGATAATAAAAGTTTTAACATACTACACTATGAAGTCCTCCTTTTTCTATTGGTATTACTGAGGCACAAAAGGGACTCCATTACCATATTGAAGCACAGAGTGAGACCACCACAGAAATCCGGATTTACCACTGAACCATTTACAAGTTCCAATGCGTGTATTGACCAAGCCTAATCAGCAAGGTCACACGCTCTAAGGTGAATGGCCATTACCTGGGGGGAACACCTGAGTGCACCTTAATATTGGAGTGATATCACAACAACCACTGAATCGCATGGATTACATTGTAGTACTTTTTTCTCACATATATATATATATATATATATATATATATATATATATATATATATAATTTTTTTTTAATAAGGATTTTATAGTTTGGTTCACCATTATATTGGTTTAAGGATTTTATTGATTGCTTTTTTTCTCACCATATGGACGTTTTATCATATCCTGCATGAAAGCACTTTATTTGGAATATTGTATGTATTTTAGCACGTTATCACTTTATTGCTGTTGTTATATAGCACATTTTTTTCGTTTCACTATTTGGATCTTAAGTTTGAAAGCGCAGCGTACTTTAGAATACTAGAAAAGTCAAACAACCAATTCCTGCATCATAGGAGCACTGTAGCCTTTCACTCTCCCCACCATTTAGAACAGCTTCTAGTTGGGTAATAGTGACATGTACTTAACCACTTGAGATCCGCGCTATAGCCGAATGATGGTTACAGTGCGGATCTATATTGCCGGGACTACGTCATATGACGTCGCCCATGCACGAGCAGCCTACGCGCCCCCTGAAAGGCGCGCGCAGCGCGCTCTGTGATCAGCGATCTTTTAAAAGAAGAAAAACGGTTTTCCAGTATTCCTGTATGAGGGTACATTCCCAAAATATGTGGAATATGCTTCCTATGTTGGAATTACATCTCCAGCACTTATTAGATAATGTGGGATAGAATGTTGCCAAGCGAGAAGGCGTCAAATACCATCTAAGGGACCCTTTTTGTGTGAGTTCCCACAACGCAGAGCTTTTCGTGGATTTGTATACACTTCGTGAAGCTTGTTCCCATTGTGATTCTGTATAAGTTGTTGCTAGATCATTTTCCCAGTGTGTATGTGGTGTGGATTTAGTAAATACACGCTTTTGGTTCAGGGTGTTGCATACAAGTGAAATACCCTTCTGTTTAGGAAATTCAAAGTGCAGGTATTTCCATATTACTGAAGAAACTGTATATAAGGGAGGTTTGATTTTGTTAAGGTATTTCAGAAGTTTGGAATATGCAATAAAGTCTGATTCAGGCAAGTGAAATTCATTTTGGAGGGTTGAAAAGGATTTTGGGTTTGAGTCATGAAATAGTTGATTTATGAATGAGATTTTTCGGTTAGACTAGATAAGGATGTAGATAATTCAGGTGAGATGTGGTTTAAGACTTTTTATAGGCATCGGTATCTGTGTAGTAGTGGGTTCTTGATGGATAGTTTGGGTTAGAATTTTCCATGCTCTGACCGTGGCTATCATGGTAGGGGGAATCGCTTTTGGTATTTTAGCGTCTAATGGAGTGCTCAACAACCAATTTTTTAAACTAGGACGAAATAGTAAGGAAAGTTCTATATTGCACCAGTTTTTATTCGGATCTTGCTGAAACCACTCAGTTGCTTGAGCTATGATCGCTGCAGTGTGATAATCTGTAAAATCTATTGAACCTGATCCTCCCGCTAATTTGTGTATCCTAAGTATAGAATGAGCGCATCTAGGTTTTGTACCGTGCCAAATACATCGGTTGAGTATCGTTTGAAGTGACTTAAAGTAATATTTAGGAATAGGAATGGTCCTAAACAGGTATAAAATTTGAGGTAAATGCATCATCTTGAACGCCGCTAATCTGCCAGACCATGACAGTTCCATTTTAGCTAATTTCTGAGATTCAGTACGTAATTTATCTAAGAGAGGCTTGAAGTTTGATGAAAAGAGGAGTTTAGTGGTTCTAGTGAGTTGAATACCTAGGTAAGAAATGCTGTGTTCAGACCATGTAAAGGGGTATTGGGCTTGTAATAGTAATTTAGTGGTGGAATTCAATTTGAGATCTAGTATTTGTGATTTGGTGACATTTAGTTTGTAAAATGATATTCGTCCAAACCAATCTAAAATGTCTCGGGCTGCTGCTAAGGAGGAGGTAGGATTTGATAATATTAAAATCACATCATCAGCAAAAAGACTAATCTTATGAGTAGTGTGGCCAACAGTTATGCCTGAGATGTTCGAGTTCGTGCGTATGTGCTCAGCTAAAGGTTCTATAGTTAGATCAAAAATTAAGGGCGACAATGGGCAACCCTGACGGGTACCGTTCGAAATTTGGAATGGATGAGATATCATATTAGCCGCAAAAACTTGAGCAGCTGGGCAAGTATATAGTGCCATGATAGCATTATAAATATTGTCTTTAAACCCAAATTTCATGAGAACTTTCTGTAGATAGGTCCAGTGCACCCGATCAAATGCCTTCTCTGCATCTAAAGAAAGAAGCAGAGAAGGTGTTCCACTGGAATTTACGCAATGGATTAAGTCAATCATGCGACGCGTCGCGTCGGATGCTTGCCTCCCTTTAATAAATCCTGTTTGGTCTTTGTGAATCAGGTCTGGCATAATCTTCATTAAGCGTCTAGCAATAGTTTTGGCGTATATTTTTAAATCAAGGTTAAGTAAGGAGATTGGCCGGAAGTTTTGTGGGGCAGTCGGATCTTTTTCAGGTTTTGGGAGAGTGATAATTAATGCGTTTAGCGATTCTACAGGGAATTTGGAAGAATATGCAGCTTGGTTAAGAAATTTCAGCAAGTGTGGAATCAAATAGGTAGAGAATTGTTTGAAGTATTCCCCTGTAAGGCAATCCGGGCCTGGTGTTTTGTTACAAGGCAGTGATGAGATGGTAGCTAGAAGTTCTGGTGCTGAAAAAGGAGCATTTAAATAAGACAATTGTGTTTCTGTCAGAGTCGGTAAATTTATCTTATGGAGAAAGTCATCAATTTCCTCTGGGGATGGTTGGTGGGTTGTAGGGTCATTCTTGAGATTATATAGGTCACTATAGTAATCGCTAAAAGCATTCGCAATGTCTTGTGGATTAGATAGCTTCACTTTCGAGTGTGGGTGGAATAAGAAGGGAATTTTAGATTTAACTCTAGCCCCTTTGATACGTTGTGCTAATCTTTTTCCTGCCTTATTGGATGTGGAATAAGAGATGGCTTTGAATTTGCATTGCATATGTTCGTATGTATGGAGAAGAAGCAGCCTGAGTTCCTGTCTAAGCGACATTAATTGTGCTAGTGTAGTGGGACATGCAGATGACTTATGGTCTGCCTCCAAATGAGCAATTTGGGAAGTAAGGGAGTCTATTTGTTGTGTTCTTTTTTTTTGTGAATGGAGCCCAGTTTTATAAGAACACCTCTCATTACCGCTTTATGCGCGCTCCACACCATGGCAGGATCCCCCACTGAATCAGCGTTTAATTCAAAATATTCTTTCAAATGAGTAGCAATTTCTTTGGAGTATGTAGCATGTTGTAATATGAAATTATTGGCTCTCCAGAGAAAAGAGTTCCGTTGAGGAGACGTATCATCAATAATTATCGAAATTGGGTTGTGGTCTGACCATGTCATGGTGTGGATAACAGAGGTAGTCACCTTTTGTAATAACAATTTATCAACAACAAACATGTCAATTCTGGAATACGACTTGTGTTGCGGGGAGAAATAAGTATAATCCCTCTCTGATCTATGGTGGCATCTCCAGACATCGTAAAGATCAGACGATGTCAGCATTTGCCCCAGGGGAGAGGGTCTTCTCTTATCCGCTGAAGTAGTGTCCATATAAATATCTGCAACCATATTAAAGTCTCCGCATACAAGAAGATATCCTTGTTGTAACTCTTTAATTTTGGTCAAAGTCTTTTTGACAAAATTTGCCTGTCTAGAATTGGGAGCATACAAGTTGAGTAAGGTATATTTAGTTCCATTAATCATACAGATTAAAATAAGAAAACGACCATTGGGGTCACCTATTTCTTTTATGAGGTGGAAGTCAGTGTCTTTCTTGATCGCTACAAGCACTCCTCTCTTCTTGGAAGAGAAATTAGAATAGAAAATAAGGGGAAATTTGTTACTGCGACATAAAGTGGCTGAAAGTGGGGTCAAGTGTGTCTCTTGGACACATAAGATATCACTATCAAGCTTTTCAGCAGTATGCCACAAAGATTGTCTCTTTGCTGGGTGTTTGAGACCCTTGGCGTTCAAGGATACTATCGTGAATGGCATATTTCCTGTTGTGGCTAAGTGATGGATCGTGGGAGACTATAACACTTACAGTTTGCAGATATTTCTTGGTGTATACAGTAAATTCAGTTCCTTTCGGCTTATCAGGATACCTGGGTTCCGTAACTAGATGTATTTCTATAAAATCTGGAATGAAATTACAATTATATATAACAGCTATTTAAAAATATAGCAAAAGATATGAAAACAGAATGCGGCAGATTTGTGTCAAGCACAAAAAAAAAAGCAAAGAGTCAGCTTTTACTGCTGCAGTGTGGAACAGTTAATACCAAAGGCAAGTGAGATCAAACAAAATTCCTGGAGGGGACGCTATAAACGTAGTTAGCGGATCTTTGATTGTAGTGATATGTTGAAGGACGTTTTGGAAGAAGCGAAGTTTCATCTTTGTGGTATTCCGGGATTATTCCCCATTCTTTCAAAAGTTTCAAACCCTTGTGTAGGTCATTTATTATATGAGTGGATCCGTTTTTGGAGACAATTAGTGTGGCCGGGTAGCGCCATTTGTATAGAATCTTATGGTTTTGCATTCCTTTAGTTATGGGGTTCAAATCTCTACGTAGTTGAAGCGTATATCTTGATAAATCAGGAAATATTTGAACAACCTCAAACGGACGTGGTAGAGGGCCTTTCAATCTGGCTTCTGACATCATTTTTTCTTTAATATGGAAAAAATGGATCCTCATAAGAATATCTCTAGGCACTGATGCAGCCAGGTGTGAAGGTTTTGCAATTCTGTGTATTCTGTCAATTATAATGTCACGTGGCGTAACTTCAGGTAGAATAGTGCGTATAAGTTCTTTGGCGTATTTGGGTAATTCTGGAGTTGTTATAGTTTCGGGGACCCCCCTTAACTTGACATTGTTTCGTCTAGAGCGGTCTTCCAAATTTGCTAATTTGCCCCTTATCCACTCTTGTTCATCTTTTACCTCATCAATAGAATCAATGATGTCATTCACTGTGGAGAAGCATTCCATCATACCTTTCTCAATAGTGGATACTCTGTTATCTATTAGACTGACATCTGTAGTGAGTTTAGTAAATAGCGTGGATAAATCAGTCACAAGAGAGGAATGCAGTGATATTAACATCTCTTTCAGTGTAGTGTCAATAACAGGCGGACCGCAGGTTGGGAAGGATGCCATTGAGGAATGTAAGGCCTGGTTAGATTGTAGTGGAATAAAAGCCTGGGGCTCAATTTCTGAGTGAGGTGGCCGCTGTGCTAGAGCATCCATTCTCATTTTTGCCTTAGCTGGGCTGTTCATTAAGGGATCCCCCTCTGTGTCATTGTCATGGGAGCTAGACATCTCCCTGTTTGGTGAGTCACCAGAAATGTTATTAGGGATTTCTGTATGTTTAGTCTGAGGCGCTGCTATGCCTTCAGCTCCATTTTGATTCTGACTGACCAGCGCTTCAGGAGGGTACAGGAGTGTGGTGAGCTTTTGGGGCTTGTGGTCCCCAGTTTTCTTACGGGACATTGTTGTGGGTCACTACCGGACTAATGTGGGGAAGTTTTTGTACAAAAATACCGGCTCCAGCGGTCCCTAATCGTTCCGGTTCGTCTCCCTCACAGCAGAGCTCAGCACTAAGCGTCCATCTCTCTTGCCTGCTGGCCACGCCCCCCGGAAAGGAGATATTTTAGGAACATGGTCCTTGTATGTACAGTACCCAAGCCATCGTAAGCCAGAATGTTTCTTTTTACATTTTTTAAAACATTTTCAGATTAATTTTTTCATATTTGTCACATTGAAATAATTCAGATCATCAAACTAATTTTAATATTACACAAAGATAACCCGAGCAAATACAAAATGCAATTTTTAAATGATGATTTAATTTATTAACCACTTGCTACCCAGACCAATTCTGACATTTCTCTCCTACATAATTTTTTTGCTAGACAATGACACAGAATCCCCAAACATTATATATGTTTTTTTTTGTTTTTATTTAGCAGAGACCCTAGAGAATAAAATGGTCGTTGCAACTTTTTATCTCTCACAGTATTTGCGCAGCAATTTTTCAAACATGTTTTTTTTTTTTTTGGGGGGGGGGGGGGAACAGTTTCATGCATCAAACAAAAACAAAACAGTAAAGTTAGCCCAATTCTTAGTTTATAATGTGAAAGATGATGTTACGCCAAGTAAATTGATACCCAACATGTCAAGCTTCAAAATTGCACATGCTCGTGGAATGGTGCCAAACTTCGGTACTTGAAAATCCCCATTTGAAAATGCTTTAAAAATGTTTACAGGTTACATGTTTTGAGTTACAGATTAGATCTAGTGCTAGAATTATTGTTCTCACTCTAACGTTCGCAGTGATACCTCACATGTGTGGTTTGAACACCGGTTTCATATGCGGGCTTGACTTACGTATGTGTTCACTTTTGCGAACGAGCACGCGGGGACAGGGGCACTTCAAGTTTTTTTTTTTATTGTTAATTTTACTTACATTTTTCCAATTTAGATGTTTTCTTTTTACATTTTTAAAATTTTTTTTTATCACTTTTACTCCTATTACAAGGAATATAAACATCCCTTGTAATAGCAATATGGCATGACAGGTCCTCTTTACAGTGAAATCTGGCGGTCAATAAGTCCCCAGAACTCACCTCTAGGCTGAAATAAAAAATGAAAAAAGAATTTCGGCTTCACAGCTGAGGCAGCGGCATTTTTTAAAATGCAGAGGCCGGGCGTGACAACATAACATCGCGCCCGCTCTCCGAACGACCATAGAGACTTCGGGGACCATCTGACCCACCGGAAATCTCTATCGTCAGCATCCGGCACCAGCGGATCCCTTCTCCGGCTCACCAATCACACTGGTGAGTTGGTCAAAGCACCAGAGGGCGGCAGGAGGGGGGACGCTATGATCATTCTTATGGTGTAGGGAATCACCGGCTCTAAAAGACGATATCTGAATGATGCCTGTAGCTGCAGGTATCATTCAGATATCACCGCTCAAACCTGACGACATCATATGACGTTGGGCGGGCAGCAATCGGTTAAGGGTAAAAAGCTTTCCAGACCAGCTTGACCCTATGTGAAATGGTAGTTAAATTTCACTTGCCACCCCCAGGCCTGGTTACTGCCAGACCTGTTGAATCAAGAAATCACTTAAATAGAAGCTGTCTGGCAAAGTGAAGTGCGCTCTCCGCACTGCTGTATACCACCAGTTCTTCCATAAAAAGGGACAAATCCTAAATGATAGTTGACAGGGCTGTCTTTAATATTGATTGGGCCCTAAGCAAACATTTTCTTGTGCCCCCCACCCATTCTGAGACATACATAAAATAGCAGGTGGACTCAGAATCAGCCTATTCTTACCGCTCACTGGCTGGTTGCTAGAGGTTACAACACATAATTTCTGCTTGCCGATTGGTTGCTAGAGGTTACTGCACATTATTAGCGCTCACTGATTGGTTGCTTGGGGTTACAGCACATCATTACCACTCACTGGTTGGTTGCTAAAGATTACAGCAGATCACTACTGTTCACTGATCGGTTGCTACAGGTTAATGCACATCATTACCACTCACTGAGAAGTGGAGCAATCCCAAAAAATTGAGCAAGTAAAGCAGCACATTAATACAAATTAGAGCGGCCACGACGTGTCGACTACAAAAATACGTCGACATGCGTAAAAGGCGTTGACGCGTCACGCTCTCGCGGTGTCATCATCTTGCGCGTTAATGGCGGTAATGGTGGCTGCTGCTCCTGGGAATGGAGACAGTTCCAGTCAAGCAAGAAAAGCTAGAAGACCACGACTTTCAAAGGTATGGGAATTTTTTAAACAGAGGCCAGATAAAATGGTCCTCTGTTCCCTTTGCAAAACCAACATGGCGTACCACGGCAGCACAACTGCGATGCACGAGCACCTCAGAAGAAAACATCCTAGCGCTCTCCGACCTCAAACAGACGAGCCATTAATTAATATATATGGCAGCGGCTTAGTAATTACGGATACATCATTTATTAGTGCATGCTCAGGGGTACCCATTTGTTGCTGTGCTGTGTGCTTTACCATCTCATCTTTTTTAAATGTTTCACAAGGCACTTTACATTTATTAGTGGATGCTCAGGGGTACCCATTTGTTGCTGCTTTACTTTAAGCTTTGTAGTGGCCAGCTCACTTTTTTTTTTAAATATTCCACAAGGCACTTTGTATCAGGAGAGTACTTACCGAGGCCGAGATGCCGAGAGTGGTTCACCCTTGCAACTGAGCGCAGTCCACCCCCTGGAGGTGAGACAGGGGATGAATGGCACAAAGAGGCACAGGCTACCCAACCAGAGAATGAGGACTGGAGAAGGAGCCAAGTTCTGGGGTCAGGAAGACACTGGGAGGTCCAAAACACAGATGCAGGTACAGGGCTAAAGATAAGCAGGTCCGGGTTACAGGCAGAGATCAAAGGGCAGGAGACAGAGGCAAATCCGGGTCACAGGCAGAGGTTCAAGGGGCCAGAGGCAAGCAAGCAGGTAAGTCCAGTATACAGTCCAGAGGTCAAGGGCAGGAGAAGGCAGCAAGGTCAAAGGCGAAATCAAAGTCAGGCAATCAGAATAACAGGAAGCAGGAACAGAGCTTTGGCAGGAAGCTGAAGACAAGCCAGCGCTGGACTGGTCTCAAGCACTTCCTTAAATGGGCGGTGTGAGTGGTCATGTGACGCCGCCACGCACTGGGACGCTCAGGCGTGCACCAGTGCGCATGCGCGTGCGTCGGAGCGACGAGCCGCGAATGCGCACGCGCCCGAGTGCCATTCCGCCGCACATGCGCGCAGGCACTCGGCGTGCAGCGCTAAACTGTAGATTTTACTGACGCTTTGCAGTCCTCAGTGTCTTGCTGATCTGGGGATCCCTCAGGGCATGGTTTACAATTAACTCTGACCAGCACACCTGAGAGAAGAGATGCCATGCATTTTTTATAACTACACAGAGCAGCGACAATATTTGCACTGCAGCGTTATGCAGCTACAACATTGGCCATGGATATCTCAAACTTTTTCTAATAGATGAAATACAATTTGTAATCATAATTAACCACATGCCGACCGCGCTATAGTCGAAAGACGTCTACAGCGCGGTCGGCTAGTTCTAAGTGGACGTCCTACGGACGTCCTCCCAGAAACTTGCTCCCGCGCACCCCCTGGGGCACGCACTCGGGAACATCCGATCGGTACAGAGAGGAGAGAAGCGGAGAGGGGGCGAGACGGGACCAGCGCTGTGGGCTGGATGTGTAGTGCCCACAGCGCTGGTCAATACACTGCCACCACTGTGCAATACACTGCCACCACTGTGCAATACACTGCCACCACTGTGCAATACTCTGCCACCACTGTGCAATACTCTGCCACCACTGTGCAATACTCTGCCACCACTGTGCAATACTCTGCCACCACTGTGCAATACTCTGCCACCACTGTGCAATACAATATCTGCAACCATATTAAAGTCTCCGCATACAAGAAGATATCCTTGTTGTAACTCTTTAATTTTGGTCAAAGTCAAAGCTGACCCACCGGAAATCTCTATCGTCAGCATCCGGCACCAGCGGATCCCTTCTCCGGCTCACCAATCACACTGGTGAGTTGGTCAAAGCACCAGAGGGCGGCAGGAGGGGGGGACGCTATGATCATTCTTATGGTGTAGGGAATCACCGGCTCTAAAAGACGATATCTGAATGATGCCTGTAGCTGCAGGTATCATTCAGATATCACCGCTCAAACCTGACGACATCATATGACGTTGGGCGGGCAGCAATCGGTTAAGGGTAAAAAGCTTTCCAGACCAGCTTGACCCTATGTGAAATGGTAGTTAAATTTCACTTGCCACCCCCAGGCCTGGTTACTGCCAGACCTGTTGAATCAAGAAATCACTTAAATAGAAGCTGTCTGGCAAAGTGAAGTGCGCTCTCCGCACTGCTGTATACCACCAGTTCTTCCATAAAAAGGGACAAATCCTAAATGATAGTTGACAGGGCTGTCTTTAATATTGATTGGGCCCTAAGCAAACATTTTCTTGTGCCCCCCACCCATTCTGAGACATACATAAAATAGCAGGTGGACTCAGAATCAGCCTATTCTTACCGCTCACTGGCTGGTTGCTAGAGGTTACAACACATAATTTCTGCTTGCCGATTGGTTGCTAGAGGTTACTGCACATTATTAGCGCTCACTGATTGGTTGCTTGGGGTTACAGCACATCATTACCACTCACTGGTTGGTTGCTAAAGATTACAGCAGATCACTACTGTTCACTGATCGGTTGCTACAGGTTAATGCACATCATTACCACTCACTGAGAAGTGGAGCAATCCCAAAAAATTGAGCAAGTAAAGCAGCACATTAATACAAATTAGAGCGGCCACGACGTGTCGACTACAAAAATACGTCGACATGCGTAAAAGGCGTTGACGCGTCACGCTCTCGCGGTGTCATCATCTTGCGCGTTAATGGCGGTAATGGTGGCTGCTGCTCCTGGGAATGGAGACAGTTCCAGTCAAGCAAGAAAAGCTAGAAGACCACGACTTTCAAAGGTATGGGAATTTTTTAAACAGAGGCCAGATAAAATGGTCCTCTGTTCCCTTTGCAAAACCAAAATGGCGTACCACGGCAGCACAACTGCGATGCACGAGCACCTCAGAAGAAAACATCCTAGCGCTCTCCGACCTCAAACAGACGAGCCATTAATTAATATATATGGCAGCGGCTTAGTAATTACGGATACATCATTTATTAGTGCATGCTCAGGGGTACCCATTTGTTGCTGTGCTGTGTGCTTTACCATCTCATCTTTTTTAAATGTTTCACAAGGCACTTTACATTTATTAGTGGATGCTCAGGGGTACCCATTTGTTGCTGCTTTACTTTAAGCTTTGTAGTGGCCAGCTCACTTTTTTTTTTAAATATTCCACAAGGCACTTTGTATCAGGAGAGTACTTACCGAGGCCGAGATGCCGAGAGTGGTTCACCCTTGCAACTGAGCGCAGTCCACCCCCTGGAGGTGAGACAGGGGATGAATGGCACAAAGAGGCACAGGCTACCCAACCAGAGAATGAGGACTGGAGAAGGAGCCAAGTTCTGGGGTCAGGAAGACACTGGGAGGTCCAAAACACAGATGCAGGTACAGGGCTAAAGATAAGCAGGTCCGGGTTACAGGCAGAGATCAAAGGGCAGGAGACAGAGGCAAATCCGGGTCACAGGCAGAGGTTCAAGGGGCCAGAGGCAAGCAAGCAGGTAAGTCCAGTATACAGTCCAGAGGTCAAGGGCAGGAGAAGGCAGCAAGGTCAAAGGCGAAATCAAAGTCAGGCAATCAGAATAACAGGAAGCAGGAACAGAGCTTTGGCAGGAAGCTGAAGACAAGCCAGCGCTGGACTGGTCTCAAGCACTTCCTTAAATGGGCGGTGTGAGTGGTCATGTGACGCCGCCACGCACTGGGACGCTCAGGCGTGCACCAGTGCGCATGCGCGTGCGTCGGAGCGACGAGCCGCGAATGCGCACGCGCCCGAGTGCCATTCCGCCGCACATGCGCGCAGGCACTCGGCGTGCAGCGCTAAACTGTAGATTTTACTGACACTTTGCAGTCCTCAGTGTCTTGCTGATCTGGGGATCCCTCAGGGCATGGTTTACAATTAACTCTGACCAGCACACCTGAGAGAAGAGATGCCATGCATTTTTTATAACTACACAGAGCAGCGACAATATTTGCACTGCAGCGTTATGCAGCTACAACATTGGCCATGGATATCTCAAACTTTTTCTAATAGATGAAATACAATTTGTAATCATAATTAACCACATGCCGACCGCGCTATAGTCGAAAGACGTCTACAGCGCGGTCGGCTAGTTCTAAGTGGACGTCCTACGGACGTCCTCCCAGAAACTTGCTCCCGCGCGCCCCCTGGGGCACGCACTCGGGAACATCCGATCGGTACAGAGAGGAGAGAAGCGGAGAGGGGGCGAGACGGGACCAGCGCTGTGGGCTGGATGTGTAGTGCCCACAGCGCTGGTCAATACACTGCCACCACTGTGCAATACACTGCCACCACTGTGCAATACTCTGCCACCACTGTGCAATACTCTGCCACCACTGTGCAATACTCTGCCACCACTGTGCAATACTCTGCCACCACTGTGCAATACAATATCTGCAACCATATTAAAGTCTCCGCATACAAGAAGATATCCTTGTTGTAACTCTTTAATTTTGGTCAAAGTCAAAGCTGACCCACCGGAAATCTCTATCGTCAGCATCCGGCACCAGCGGATCCCTTCTCCGGCTCACCAATCACACTGGTGAGTTGGTCAAAGCACCAGAGGGCGGCAGGAGGGGGGACGCTATGATCATTCTTATGGTGTAGGGAATCACCGGCTCTAAAAGACGATATCTGAATGATGCCTGTAGCTGCAGGTATCATTCAGATATCACCGCTCAAACCTGACGACATCATATGACGTTGGGCGGGCAGCAATCGGTTAAGGGTAAAAAGCTTTCCAGACCAGCTTGACCCTATGTGAAATGGTAGTTAAATTTTACTTGCCACCCCCAGGCCTGGTTACTGCCAGACCTGTTGAATCAAGAAATCACTTAAATAGAAGCTGTCTGGCAAAGTGAAGTGCGCTCTCCGCACTGCTGTATACCACCAGTTCTTCCATAAAAAGGGACAAATCCTAAATGATAGTTGACAGGGCTGTCTTTAATATTGATTGGGCCCTAAGCAAACATTTTCTTGTGCCCCCCACCCATTCTGAGACATACATAAAATAGCAGGTGGACTCAGAATCAGCCTATTCTTACCGCTCACTGGCTGGTTGCTAGAGGTTACAACACATAATTTCTGCTTGCCGATTGGTTGCTAGAGGTTACTGCACATTATTAGCGCTCACTGATTGGTTGCTTGGGGTTACAGCACATCATTACCACTCACTGGTTGGTTGCTAAAGATTACAGCAGATCACTACTGTTCACTGATCGGTTGCTACAGGTTAATGCACATCATTACCACTCACTGAGAAGTGGAGCAATCCCAAAAAATTGAGCAAGTAAAGCAGCACATTAATACAAATTAGAGCGGCCACGACGTGTCGACTACAAAAATACGTCGACATGCGTAAAAGGCGTTGACGCGTCACGCTCTCGCGGTGTCATCATCTTGCGCGTTAATGGCGGTAATGGTGGCTGCTGCTCCTGGGAATGGAGACAGTTCCAGTCAAGCAAGAAAAGCTAGAAGACCACGACTTTCAAAGGTATGGGAATTTTTTAAACAGAGGCCAGATAAAATGGTCCTCTGTTCCCTTTGCAAAACCAAAATGGCGTACCACGGCAGCACAACTGCGATGCACGAGCACCTCAGAAGAAAACATCCTAGCGCTCTCCGACCTCAAACAGACGAGCCATTAATTAATATATATGGCAGCGGCTTAGTAATTACGGATACATCATTTATTAGTGCATGCTCAGGGGTACCCATTTGTTGCTTTGCTGTGTGCTTTACCATCTCATCTTTTTTAAATGTTTCACAAGGCACTTTACATTTATTAGTGGATGCTCAGGTGTACCCATTTGTTGCTGCTTTACTTTAAGCTTTGTAGTGGCCAGCTCACTTTTTTTTTTAAATATTCCACAAGGCACTTTGTATCAGGAGAGTACTTACCGAGGCCGAGATGCCGAGAGTGGTTCACCCTTGCAACTGAGCGCAGTCCACCCCCTGGAGGTGAGACAGGGGATGAATGGCACAAAGAGGCACAGGCTACCCAACCAGAGAATGAGGACTGGAGAAGGAGCCAAGTTCTGGGGTCAGGAAGACACTGGGAGGTCCAAAACACAGATGCAGGTACAGGGCTAAAGATAAGCAGGACGGGGTAACAGGCAGAGATCAAAGGGCAGGAGACAGAGGCAAATCCGGGTCACAGGCAGAGGTTCAAGGGGCCAGAGGCAAGCAAGCAGGTAAGTCCAGTATACAGTCCAGAGGTCAAGGGCAGGAGAAGGCAGCAAGGTCAAAGGCGAAATCAAAGTCAGGCAATCAGAATAACAGGAAGCAGGAACAGAGCTTTGGCAGGAAGCTGAAGACAAGCCAGCGCTGGACTGGTCTCAAGCACTTCCTTAAATGGGCGGTGTGAGTGGTCATGTGACGCCGCCACGCACTGGGACGCTCAGGCGTGCACCAGTGCGCATGCGCGTGCGTCAGAGCGACGAGCCGCGAATGCGCACGCGCCCGAGTGCCATTCCGCCGCACATGCGCGCAGGCACTCGGCGTGCAGCGCTAAACTGTAGATTTTACTGACACTTTGCAGTCCTCAGTGTCTTGCTGATCTGGGGATCCCTCAGGGCATGGTTTACAATTAACTCTGACCAGCACACCTGAGAGAAGAGATGCCATGCATTTTTTAAAACTACACAGAGCAGCGACAACATTTGCACTGCAGCGTTATGCAGCTACAACATTGGCCATGGATATCTCAAACTTTTTCTAATAGATGAAATACAATTTGTAATCATAATTAACCACATGCCGACCGCGCTATAGTCGAAAGACGTCTACAGCGCGGTCGGCTAGTTCTAAGTGGACGTCCTACGGACGTCCTCCCAGAAACTTGCTCCCGCGCGCCCCCTGGGGCACGCACTCGGGAACATCCGATCGGTACAGAGAGGAGAGAAGCGGAGAGGGGGCGAGACGGGACCAGCGCTGTGGGCTGGATGTGTAGTGCCCACAGCGCTGGTCAATACACTGCCACCACTGTGCAATACTCTGCCACCACTGTGCAATACTCTGCCACCACTGTGCAATACTCTGCCACCACTGTGCAATACTCTGCCACCAACCACTGTGCAATGCTCTGCCACCACTGTGCAATGCTCTGCCACCACTGTGCAATGCTCTGCCACCACTGTGCAATACTCTGCCACCACTGTGCAATACTCTGCCACCACTGTGCAATACTCTGCCACCACTGTGCAATACACTGCCACCACTGTGCAATACACTGCCACCACTGTGCAATACACTGCCACCACTGTGCAATACACTGCCACCACTGTGCAATGCTCTGCCACCACTGTGCAATGCTCTGCCACCACTGTGCAATGCTCTGCCACCAACCACTGTGCAATGCTCTGCCACCACTGTGCAATGCTCTGCCACCACTGTGCAATGCTCTGCCACCACTGTGCAATGCTCTGCCACCACTGTGCAATGCTCTGCCACCAACCACTGTGCAATGCTCTGCCACCACTGTGCAATGCTCTGCCACCCACTGTGCAATGCTCTGCCACCACTGTGCAACACTGTAATACTCTGCCAATACTCGCCAATACTCGCCAATACTTTGCCAATACTCGCCAATACTTTGCCAATACTCGCCAATACTTTGCCAATACTCGCCAATACTCTGCCAATACTCTGCAATAATTTTTAATAGAAACAAAGAATTTTTTTTTTTTTTTTTACCGAATTTTCAGTATTTTTTGATTTATAGCGCAAAAAATAAAAAACCCAGCAGTGATTAAATACCATCAAAAGAAAGCTCTGTTTGTGTGAAAAAAAGGACACAAAATTCATTTGGGTACAGTGTTGCATGACTGAGTAATTGTCATTCAAAGTGTGAGAGCACCAAAAGCTGAAAATTGGTCTGGGCAGGAAGGGTGTTTAAGTGCCCAGTGGTCAAGTCGTTAAACAAAGTTATTAATCACATATTCAGTTCATATTATGCAGATTTAGTACCCTACCAGTACCCTCTTTGAAATACATAGTACATATTAGCATTGACCACTCACAGCATTCATAGATTTCATGTATGTTAAACCTCCTATTTGCTATTAATATTAATTATTGTGTGTTCATGTTGTTGTTTTTTCTCAGGAAGAGGCAAAGCTGTGTACAGGAGTTCTTTCATAAAAAGGATGTCAGTGTTTGCACACCCCAAATGGCCATTACACATACCAATAGCATACTCAACATGATTGTAAAAGATATGAGACCTCTTTCTATTGTAGACGGTCAAGGATTTTGTGAGATGATCAACACGTTTTACGCAGGATACACACTTCCCTCCAGGTCCCATTTCACAAAGCTGATGGAGAAGAAATATGAGGAGAATTTTGAAAGATTGAAAGCGTCACTCAAAGATGTGAAATTTAAAAATAGCTCTCACCACAGACGCATGGACCAGTATTGCCACAGAGGCATACTTGGGTGTCACATGCCACTTCATTAATGAAGACTGGAATCTTACATCGTACAATCTGACCACTATGCCGCTTAAAGATCGGCACACAGCTGAAAACATTGCTAACTGGGTGGAAAAAGCAGCTGAAAAGTTTGAGATATCCATGGCCAATGTAAATGTAGTTGTCCATGATAACGCTACAAATGTTGTTGCTGCTCTCCGTATTTTAGAAGAAAAGCATGGCATCTCTTCTCTTAGGTGTGCTGGTCATACATTGCAGTTAGTTGTCAACCATGCCCTGAAGGATCCCCAGATCAGCAAGACACTGAGGGCTGCAAAGTGCCTTGTGGAACATTTTAAAAAAGTGAACTGGCCACTACAAAGCTTAAAGCAAAGCAGCAACAAATGGGCACCCCTGAGCATGCCCTAATAAATGACGTATCTGTAAGATGGAACAGTACGTTACACATGATCAGCCGCCGAAAATCCGGCCATGTGTGGGCTCCGTCGGACTTTTTCTGTCGGAAACAATTTGAGATCCTGCACTCAAATTTTCCAACAACAAAGTCCGATCTGACTTTTTCGATTGTGTGTAGAGAATTCCGACGGACAAAGTGCCACGCATGCTCGGATCAAATTACGAGACCAAAGCTATTGGCTACTAGCCTCTACGTAGTTCCGTCGTACGCAACGAACGTCACCACGTTCAGAATGATCGGATTTTCCGACCGCGTATATGCAACACCAGTGTCGGACAAAATCCGTCGGAAAAAATCAGACAGATTTTGTGGTCGGAATTTCCGACCGCGTGTACGGGGCATTAGGCAGAATTTATATGGCATTTTCATGCCTGATGCCCTAAAGTGTTACATTTTATTTTTTGGCCCTTTATTTTTGTATATGTCTTTCATGTGTTTTGCACACACAGTGTTGAGCAGCAATGCTTTTGTTGCATTTATATGGCATTACATTTTATTTTTGGCACTTTTGTAATTATTATACTGTAAAAACTTCAACCACATTGAAGTATTTTTTGGAAAATATTTAATAAAAGTTGAAATATTATGTTAGAAGTTGTACGTATCATTTTTTGTAAAGTTATCCAAATGATTAATTAGCTAATCACAAAGAGAACACAGTAGATTAAGGGTAAACAAAAAAAAATTAAATAATCGCTATAGACGATAGATTAGTCGACAGACAAAATAAACGTTAGTTGCAGCTCTAATACAAATACTACAGGAGATGATCATAGACTGCAAATATACTGCAGGAGAGCATCAGAAACTGCAAATATACTGCAGGAGATGACCAGAGACTGTGGACATGCTACAGGTGACAATCAGAGACTGCGGACATGCTACAGGTGACAATCAGAGACTGCGGACATGCTACAGGTGACAATCCGAGACTGCAGACATGCTACAGGTGACAATCAGAGACTGCGGACATGCTACAGGTGACAATCAGAGACTGCGGACATACTACAGGTGACAATCAGAGACTGCGGACATACTACAGGTGACAATCGGAGACTGCAGACATTATACTGGTGACAATCAGAGACTACGGACATGCTACAGGTGACAATCGGAGACTGCGGACATGCTACAGGTGACAATCAGAGACTGTGGACATTATACTGGTGACAATCAGAGACTGCGGACATTATACAGGAGATGGTCAGAGAATTTTCAGCAATGCACAGCTTTACAGTTGAATAACAGAGCTCAGAGTTTCAGCAGTCAGGCATTTTATGGGTGTAAGGACATACCTGGCCATCCGAGCAAACTGCATACAGCCAGAGGTCCGGGGCGGGGCTTCCACTATCTGCTCTTACTACAACTGCTCCCCCCTGAGCATACAGGCATGGGGCGGGGTAAGAGCATCAGTGGAGCTCCCAGCCCTGCCCCTGGACCTCTGTATTCCCCAGCCAGTATAGAGGGGGGCGGGGCCTGAAGCTCCACTGATGCTCCCACTCCGATCACTGCTCTCACTACAGCCACTCTGTTCCGAGCATACAGGCTGCATGGGGCGGGGTCAGAGCATCAGTGGAGCTCCCGGGCCCGCCCCCTCTCTGCTGGCTAGCTCGGGAATACAGCCTCCCGTGTCCTCTGTGCGCTCTGCAAAGCCGTCATCGGGCACCAATTCGTGGGTAGCACGGGCTTAATGCTTTGGGCCTCCCAACAAAGATTGGGCCCAGGGCAGGTGCCCCGTTTGCCCTGCATTAAAGATGGCCCTGATAGTTGACCCTAATTACTTTTTGTAACCCTATAATTTGTTTTGTCAGTAATATTTTAGTGAACCCTTATTAATTGTTGGAACTTAAAAAAAATGTTTGCTTAGTTTTTATTTTTATAGCACTGAATTGGGTTGGGGGGGGGCCTTGGCGTTTTCACCCACCTTGTCTTGGACCTACTGGTTCCTGAAATTGTTTGGTAAAACTAAATAGCAAAGTAAAATATACATTTCTGTTCGAGCAAAACATAGGAGCCAAAAAAAAAAAATCCAGATCACATCCTGTTACAGGCTGGATTGGGAAGAAAACATGCTGTGTCGCAATGAGCTGCTGAAATTCTTTAGATGCGCCACACCTCAGTTCTCACTAACTGCAAAGGAGAGCATTTCCATGACAGCATTTCCCTGGCATGCCTCGGCTCCAACACTAGAAAAGTCAAACAACCAAAACCTGCATGATAGGAGCACTGTAGCCTTTCACCCTCCCCACCTTTTAGAACAGCTTCTAGTTGGGTAATAGTGACATGTACTTAACCACTTGCTTACTGGGCACTTAAACCCCCTTCCTGCCCAGACCAATTTTCAGCTTTCGGTGCTCTCACATTTTGAATGACAATTACTCAGTCATGCAACACTGAACCCAAATGAATTTTTTGTCCTTTTTTTTCCCACAAATAGAGCTTTCTTTTGGTGGTATTTGATCACCTCTGGGTTTTTTATTTTTTGCGCTATAAATTAAAAAAGACCGAATTTAAAAAAAAAAAAACGCATTTTTCTTTGTTTCTGTGATTAAAATTTAGCAAATTATTAATTTTTTCTTCATAAATTTTGGCCACAATTTATACTGCTACATATCTTTGGTAAAAATAACCCAAATTAGTGGATATTATTTGGTCTTTGTGAAAGTTACAGACTCTACAAGCTGTGGTGCGAATCATACAAAATTCATCACATCTGATGCACTGGTGACCTATCTAATTTCTTGCCACCTGAACAAGCCAGGAAAGTACAAATACCCCCCAAATGACCCCTTTTTTGAAAGTACACATTCCAAGGTATTTAGTAAGAGGCATGGTGAGCTTTTTGATGTTGTCATTTTTTTCCCACAATTCTTAGCAAAATGAATTATTTTATTTATTTATTTTTTTCCCCACAAAATTGTCCTTGTAATAGGTTATTTCTCTCACATGGCATGTGTATACCACAAATGACACCCCAAAATACATTCTGCTACTCCTCCTGAGTATTACGATACCACATATGTGGGACTTTTCCACAGCCTGGCCACTTAGAGAGGCCCAACATGCAGGGAGCACCATCACGTGTTCTAGGAGCATAAATTACACATCTAAATTGTTGACCACCTAGTACACTTTTGAAGGCCCTGGAGCACCAGGACAATGACACATGACACTGACGTGGCACTGATGACAGATGGCACTGATGTGGCACTGATGACACATGGCACTAATATGTGGCACTGATGACAGATGGCACCGATACGTGGCACTGATGACACTGATACGTGGCATTGATGACACGTGACACTGATAACAGATGGCACGTGATACTGACAGGTGGCACTGATGACAGATGGCACTGATACGTGGCACTGACAGATGGCACTGATGTGGCACTGATGACACGTGGCACTGATGACAGATGGCACTGACGTGGCACTGATGACACGTGGCACTGATGACACGTGGCACTGATGACACGTGGCACTGGGGACAGGTGGCACTGGGGACAGGTGGCACTGGGGACAGGTGGCAGCGAGGACAGATGGCAGCATGGCAGCGGGGACAGATCACTTTATTTTTTTCTTACTTACAGCGCGCCGGCGCCGTTCATCTCTCCCTCCTCACACGCTGTCTGTGTGAGGATGGAGAGCGGCGCTGAGAGATGATCTCATATGTTTGCATATGAGATCATCTCTCATTGGAGACGCCGATCTCGCTGTAAACGGCCGCTGTGATTGGCCGTTTACAGCGATCTGTGACTGGCTGTGTCCGACGGACACGGCCAGCACAGAACTTCCCCGATGCGATAAAGTGATCCAGGGACGTGGGATGTGCAGCAGGTGGGAGTGTGATAAGATCAAATCCTTTTGGAAACGGGTAATCACAACCGTAAAACATATAACCGAAAAAAAAAAAAATTCAACTAAATGCTGCATGCTGTCTTCTAAACACCACTAATTGCTCACTAAGAAAATACAAAAACTCATTGACAAGATTTCTACTCACAGCAGCAAAAACAGTAATACCCAGACACTGGAGAAATACCACCATGCCCACGTCCAAGGAATGGCTAGAAGAGGTACATCTTCTCAATGGAATGGAAAAGATCAGGGCAATAGCACAAGGAAAGACAGACAATCTCAATAAAATTTGGCAACCATGGACCATCTTCCAACATTCAGAATCATACTATACCTTCATTTAGAAATAGGCCCTGAAGACACAGGCAATCCTGATTAACCGCTTAAGGACCGCCTCGCGCCGATATACGTCGGCAGAATGGCACGGCTGGGCACAATCACGTACCTGTACGTGTCTCTTTAAGAGCCCAGCTGTGGGTCGCACGCGCGCAGCCGCCGGCGTGCTCGCGACCCAGTCCTGAGCTCCGTGACTGCGGCCGCGGGACCAGCGGACCCAATCGCCACTGGTGTCCCACAATCGGGTTACAGAGCTGAAGAACGGGGAGAGGTATGTGTAAACAAACCTCTCCCCGTGCTTCCTAGTGAGGCTGTCACTGATTGTCTGTTCCCTGTCATCGGGTAAGCCGATCAGTGACGTCAGACGGCAAGCCACGCCCCCTACAGTAAAAAAAACACACACACTTAACCCTTCCCCGTCCTCTAGTGGTTAACTCCTTCACTGCCAGTGTCATTTATACAGGAATCAATGCATTTAAATAGCACTGACTGCTGTATAAATGATAATGGTCCCAAAAATGTCCGATTTGTCCGCCATAATGTTGCAGTCACAATAAAATTCGCTGATCGCCGCCATTACTAGTAAAAAAAAAAAAATATTAATAAAAATGCTATAAAACTATCCCCTATATTGTAAACGCTATAACTTTTGCGCAAACCAATCAATAATCGCTAATTGCGATTTTTTTTTTTTACCAAAAAAATGTAGAAGAATACGTATCGGCCTAAACTGAGGAAAAAAAAAAAATGTTTATATATTTTTGGGGGATATTTATTATAGCAAAAAGTAAAAAATATTGCATTTTTTTTCAAAATTGTCGCTCTATTTTTGTTTATAGTGCAAAAAATAAAAAACGCAGAGGTGATCAAATACCATCAAAAGAAAGCTCTATTTGTGGGAAAAAAAGGATGCCAATTTTGTTTGGGAGCCACGTCGCACAACTGCGCAATTGTCAGTTAAAGCGACGCAGTGCTGAATCGCAAAAAGGGGCCTGGTCCTTTGGCTGCAAATTGGTCCTGGGCTTAAGTGGTTAATCATTGTTTCTTTTTTTCATATCTGTTTTTATTCTTTCCTTTTTCTTTTTTAAGGGCACCTTCTTCAGGGGTTAACTTATTTCTTTCTTCTTTTTAGTTAACTATAAGATATATATACACAAATTCAGAGTATTTTCCTTGATTACAATACGCAGTCTAGTTTTAGGCTGATTACTAAAACATTCTTGTTTAGTTAAGGAATCACCCACGGCAACTTCGCTGAACTCAGAAAATACAATTTCAAACCGTGATGTGATTAAATAATGTTTCTTTTATTAAAAATACTCTATCATTGAATTCAGTTATACTAAGTACTTACCTTACATTCCAAACTTCATGTACAAATGTTAGTATGATTGTACATCTGTTAATTTTGAATACAAATAAAACTTTATTGTTTCAAAAAAAAAAGAGAAAAAGGGGACAGGGAGCTAAAATTACACTCTGCGGTGCTGATTGAGGAGAGCGCTGAAAGCTGATTGGAGGGAATGTACACACCCACCTCCACACAGCACACAGGAACAGAGCTGAGGCTGTCAATCAGCTGGAGGTCCCTCCTCCTCTGTCACAATTTTTTTGTTGGTGTCAGAAAAACTTGTCAGAAGTGATTTATACTGATAGCAGAGAAACAAAGCAGCAGACAGAAATGACACTTTGCTCTGGATTGAGACAAGTACACACTATAGTGGGATATGCGTTGTTGATTTTACATGTCTGAGGTGTACAACCACTTTAAAGTAGAACTAAAAGCAAAACCTGTTTTCTCATTGTGACTGGAGTAAGGGGGGGGGGGGGGTTATAACCAGTGGCGGCTGGTGCTCAAAATTTTTTTGGGGGGGGCACAATCAAACTGAAAAAAAAAACCATCAATTGCAGCCTCACTGTGCCCATCAAACGCAGCCACTGTGCCATTAAACGCAGCCACTGTGCCATCAAACGCAGCCACTGTGCCATCAAACGCAGCCACTGTGCCATCAAACGCAGCCACTGTGCCATCAAACGCAGCCACTGTGCCCATCAAACGCAGCCACTGTGCCCATCAAACGCAGCCACTGTGCCATCAAACGCAGCCACTGTGCCATCAAACGCAGCCACTGTGCCATCAAACGCAGCCACTGTGCCATCAAACGCAGCCACTGTGCCAAACGCAGCCACTGTGCCCATCGAATGCTGCCACTGTGCCATCAAACGCAGCCACTGTGCCATCAAACGCAGCCACTGTGGCATCAAACGCAGCCACAGTGCCCATGAAATGCTGCCACTGTGCCCATCGAATGCTGCCACTGTACCATCAAATACTGCCACTGTGACCCCCGCCCACTCGCCGTCTGCCCAGCACTTACCCTGTCTTGGTGGGGCAGCAGGTGGCGGCGGTGAGCGGTGTCCTCCATGTGCCTCTTCCCGTCATCTCCCAATCAGGGGATGGGTAACAGACCACCTGATTGGCAGAGAGGCGGTTCAGTATTAGGAAAGTGAATATTCATTCACTGTTCTAACACACCTGGTGAACTGCGAGCGCCAAGCCTATGGCTCTAATCAGGTGCTTCAATAACACCCCCCGCCGCTGTTATTCAGGCACCCGGTGCCCGAAAAGGGGCCGGACGCCTGTATAGGGGGTGGCAGCGATGGCCATGAATAGCTCTCATCGGTCTCGGTCTCATCGGTCTTTTTCTGGCCAAAATTCTGATCGTGTGTACGCGGCATTACACATGTGTCCTACTGAAAGGAAAGACTGCTGAGCTGTTTATACATCCTTCCTTGGAGAACATACAGTGAATTGTTATATTGTTTCATCAGCGGGCACATGGCAAGGTACTGGGGTTTTCAGAAATTTTTATTCATACTTACAAAAAAATGCCAAGAAAATTACGCTTTTTCTTCAGATTTTTTATTGGAACCTTAAAGCTTCATAGTACAGATTAGGGGTCGTCCAATATAGTTTTTTCAGGGCCGATACTGTTACCGATTGTTCGGCTGCCTTTAAGTCCAATAGCCAATATCAGGTGCCGATATTCTGTAGATTTAACCACTTCAATACCAGGCACTTTTTCCCCTTCCTGCCCAGGACAATTTTCAGCTTTCAGCGCTGTCGCACTTTGAATGACAATTGCGCGGTCATACAACACTGTACCCAAACTACATTTTTATAATTTTCTTCCCATAAATAGAGATTTATTTTGGTGGTATTTGATCACCTCTGCGATTTTTATTTTTTGCTAAACTAAAAAAAAACGACATTTAAAAAAAAAAAAGGTTTTCTTTGTTTCTGTTATAAAATTTTGTTTTCTCCTTCACTGACGGGCACTGATGAGGCAGCACCGATGGGCACTGAGAAGTTGGCACTGATAATGTGGCACTGATGAGGAGGCACTGATATGGCAAACTTTATTATTGGGGCACTGATTGGCACATCTGATGGGGCTGTGCTGATAATCAACGTGCTGATAATCATCAATCATGATTATCAGCACAGACCCCCCCCCCCCCCCCCCCCCTCTGACAGGGTTCTTCCTGGTTCTCGCGATGATCAGCTGTGATTGGTCACAGCTGATCACGTGGTAAGAAGTAACAGATAGGGCTCTTTCACACAGGGCGGATCAGTGCAGATAGCCGCGTGGATAGCCGCTTGCTCAGCGGGGATCGCCGGAGCGATCTCCGCTGAGCAGAAGATGACAGGTCCGTCTCTGCACTCCGTGCAGGGATGGACCTGTCAGAGCGCCGCTCTCCCCTATGGGAGATCGGGTGACGACGGACCGTAGAGTCCGTCGTCATCCGATCCGGTCTGCAGATGGATGAAAAAATGGGGTTTTCCTCCGTCTGCAGAAACGGAGCAGAGCGGGCACGGACGAGAGCGGGTGTCAGCGGATGCTCATCCGCTGACACCCGCTATCCCATAGGGATACATGTATGTCCGTTTTTCATCCGAAAACGGAAGGACGAAAAACGGACATACGGTCCGTCCGTGTGAAAGAGCCCATAGGAAAAAAGGGTAAGGGAAAATGCAAGTTGACCACCAGTATTCAGTCACTTAAATTAGGTGACTGCAGCCGATCCTAAACCATGTTAGGTGTCTCTGCCGTAACCAGAAAACGCATATAAAAGAAAAAGATTTTTCTGAGACCGATAGAACTGGCCTCAAAAAGAGGCTACTAATGGCAGAAAATAAATTTTTAGATTGGATAGTTATTTAGTATAAACTATTCAGATTTTATTAGTATCAGAGGCTTCTTATCACGATCGGAGATGCATCGTGTCAGACTGACACGCCGCCCTCGCGATCGCCGCGTGCCCCCGCAGGAGCGCGCCTGCATGTTATTCTGCTGGATGTCATATGATGCCCAGTCAGGATAACAGAACCACTTCCCGGCCATCAATCTGTTATAGGCCGGCGGGAAGTGGTTATTATTTTTACGCTGTCCTTTTACATTTTTTTTTTTTAATCACTTTTATTGCTGTCACAAGGAATGTAAACATCTCTTGTGACAGTGATAGGCAGTGACAGGTACTCTTTATGGAGGGATTGGGGACCCCTCCACTGCACTTAAAAGTATTCAAAACGTCAAGATCAGCATTTTTGAATACTTTCTATTTTTTAAAACTGGCGCCTTTAGGGTGAGAGAAATCCGGAAGTGATGCCATGACATTGCTTCTGGGTTACTAGATCCGAGACCCGAACAAAGCAGTCGGCTGGTTGCTTGGGCCTCCTGGTGGGACAGGAGACCCGGGCTGAGCTTCGGAAGGCGGTAGGAGGGGGGGGGGGGGCGTCCCCTCCTGCAACCTGTGATAATGGCTGAGTGGCTGCTTAGCCACATCGGTTGTTATTACAAGAAAGCTGACCCTCTAAAGAATGGTACCAGGGTGATGCCTACAGCTGCATGTATCACCCCAGTACAACCACTTGAAGCAATATCGTTAAGTTTGTTACTGATTCTTAACCACTTCAATACTGCCCACTGTCATATGACGCCCACAAGGTGGATCTCCCATCCTGGGTGGACGTCATATGACGCCCACAAGGTGGATCTCCCATCCTGGGTGGACGTCATATGACGCCCACAAGGTGGATTGCCCATCCTGGGTGGACGTCATATGACGCCCACAAGGTGGATCTCCCATCCTGGGTGGACGTCATATGACGCCCACAAGGTGGATCGCCCATCCTGGGTGGACGTCATATGACGCCCACAAGGTGGATCGCCCATCCTGGGTGGACGTCATATGACGCCCACAAGGTGGATCTCCCATCCTGGGTGGACGTCATATGACGTCCTCCCATTCCCGGCCGTCTAGGGGGAGCGCGGCGTCGCTCGGGACCCGGTGCGCGTGCCCGGCGGCCGCGATGTCCGCCGGGCACCCGCGATTGCCCAGGAAAACAGCGGGACCGTGGAGCTGTGTGTGTAAACGCACAGCTCCACGTCCTGTCAGTGTCGAGGAGACCGATCATGTGTTCCAAGTACGGAGGAACACCGATCGGTCTCCTCCCCTTGTGAGTCCCCTCCCCACACAGTTAGAATCACTCCCATAGGGAACATATTAACCCCTGCAGCGCCCCCTAGTGTTAACCCCTTCCCTGCCAGTCACATTTACACAGTAATCAATGCAATTTTATAGCAACGATCGCTGTGTAAATGTGAATGGTCTCAAAAAATGTGTCAAAAGTGTCCGAAGTGTCCGCCGCAAAGTCGCAGTCAGGAAAAAAAAAATCGCAGATCGCCGCCATTACTAGTAAAAAAAAAAAAATGCAATAAATCTATCCCCTATTTTGTAAACACTATAACTTTTGCGCAAACCAATCAATAAACGCTTATTGCGTTTTTTTTTTTTACCAAAAATATGTAGAAGAATACGTATCGGCCTAAACTGAGTAAAAAAATTTAGTTTTTTTTTTTTTTAAATGGGATATTTATTATAGCAAAAAGTTAAAAATATTGTGTTTTTTTCAAAATTGTCGCTCTTCTTTTGTTTATGGCGCAAAAAAAAAAAAACGCAGAGGTGATCAAATACCACCAAAAGAAAGCTCTATTTGTGGGGAAAAAAAGGACGTCATTTTGTTTGGGTGCAACGTCGCACGACCGCGCAATTGTCAGTTAAAACGACGCCATGCAGAATCGCAAAAAGTGCTCTGGTAAGGAAGGGGATAAAAATCGCCCAGGGCTGAAGTGGTTAAAAAAAAAAAAAAGTAAATATCGGCCGACCCCTAGTACAGATATACATGAACAGCATGGTCATTTGGTTAGTATTCATTCAGACAATGTCTCAGTTACTTAGGTTTCCAAATACTTGACTTGGCTATAAAATTCCCAGAGTCCAAGACCCATAATATTCCCAGAGGTCACCAACTGTTAAATTACTGATGATGGGAGACCATGGTGGCAACTAAAATGAGTATGGTCAAGGCAATAACAAGGATTCACCAAATTGAGGAGATAAAAAATGGCTGAGGATGTGACACCCCCTTAACTAGTGAAGGACTACAGGTCCCAGGCATGAACCCATGAGATCTAAGGGGTTACATTCTTAGATCTTAGGGGTTCGTGCTGGGACTTGTTGTCCTTCAGTTTTGGGGGATGTGCCACCTCACACAGCTAGGTCCCAGGATGAACCCCTCAGAGATGAGGACATGACATCCCCCCCAACGAGTGAAGGACTACAAGTCCAAGCATGCACGCCTGAGATCTAAGAATGTAACCCCTTAGATTTCGGTGCCCAGGGTTCATTTGTGCTTGGACCGAATAGCCACCACCGGAGACACCCCCTTCACGCGGCCCGCTGCCAGGGACACGCCCCATCACGCAGCCCGCCGCCAGGGACACGCCCCATCATGCGGCCCGCTGCCAGGGACACGCCCCATCACGCAGCCCGCCGCCAGGGACACGCCCCATCATGCGGCCCGCCGCCAGGGACACGCCCCCTTCACGCGGTCTGCCGCCAGGGACACGCCCCCTTCACGCGGTCTGCCGCCAGGGACACGCCCCATCACGCGGCCGGTGTACTATCATTAGCCGTCCCCCATCACAAAGTGTCCGCTGTGTACTGCAGGACACCCATATTCCGAAAATTGCCGAGGATGAACGGCGCCTGCGCCGTGAGTCCACTTTCAAGCCCCACCATCCAAGTGGACATAGAGTTAGTATATAAAAGAGCCGAGCGCAGCGAGGCCGTGCCCGAAGCGTGGCGAGCGGCCCTCTAAGTTTGACTAGCCCTATGTCCGCTTGGATGGTGGGGCTTACACCTCGACTCACGGCGCAGGCGCCGTTCATCTTCCGTCAATTTCCGAAAATCTTCATGCTTCGTACTGCGCATGCGCAGTACACTTCGGACACCTGGTGATAGCCGGTGTTTTATCACGAACAGTCCAGCTATCACCAGGTGTCCGAAGTGTACTGCGCACGCGTAGCGCATGCGCATTACGAAGCATGAAGATTTTTCGCCGTGAGTTGAGGTGAAGCCCCCACCATCCAAGCGGACATAGGGTTAGTCGAAGTTAGAGGGCCCCTCGCGGGCTCGCTTAGCTCGCCACGCTTCGGGCATGACCTCGCTGCGCTCGGCTCTTTTATATTCTAACTCTATGTCCACTTGGATGGTGGGGCTTGAAAGTGGACTCTGCAATTTTCGGAATATGGGTGTCCTGTACACTGCGCATGCGCAGTACACAGCGGACACTTTGTGATGGGGGACGGCTAATGATAGTAGACCGGTGTTGTATCATTATCCGTCCCCCATCACCAAGTGTCCGAGGTGTACTGCGCATGCGCAGTACACAGGACGCCCATATTCCGAAAATTGCCGAGGATGAACGGCGCCTGCGCCGTGAGTCCACTTTCAAGCCCCACCATCCAAGTGGACATAGAGTTAGAATATAAAAGTGCCGAGCGCAGCGAGGCCGTGCCCGATGCGTGGCGAGCGAAGCGAGCCCGCGAGGGGCCCTCTAAGTTTGACTAACTTTATGTCCGCTTGGATGGTGGGGGGGGCTTCACCTCCACTCAGGGCGCAGGCGCCGTTCATTTTCCGAGAATTTCCGAAAATCTTCTGGATCGGACACCTAGTGACAGCCGGACACTTGGTGATAGAACACCGGCCAGCAGAGACACGCCCCCTTCACGCGGCCCACCGCCACTCACCGCGGCCCCTCACTTTAGAAAGACAGCTCCGCTCATGGCGTATTCATGTGTCACTTCACTTTCGCTTTACCTCAGAGGGGCGGAGTCTCCTGTAGACTTGGGGGGCGGACACCATCTGTCCAGGTGTTCGTACTTCGCTCTCTGGCGGAGATGAAACGCTCCTATAGGCTGGAGGACGGGGGGGGCGGTAGTTTATTTGTGGGGAGAAGTATAAAAGGAGCCGTGTGAGGCACCACTCTCAGTAATAATGAAGCCGGCGGAGAAGATCGCGGTTGAAGTTGCGGAGCCCTCAGTGGTGGCTGATGAGTCCTCCGAGGAGGATCCCAGGAAAGGAGAAGCAGGGGTCCCCGACACTGATCCCGACCCAAGAAGAGGCCCCCTGGAGGAGAGAGATGACCTCATCTCGGCTACAGATGATCGCTCCAGGAGATGCACAACCTGCCTCGGGGTGAGTGTCAGCTCCTGGGACCCGTCCGGGAGGGAGTGTGGACTGTGATTGGTCAGATCTCTATGGAAACATGGAGCTTTCTGCCGGTTGATGTTAATGGGGACTGACCCCTAAAGTTGGCTACATTGGTGACCGGTCCATACAGGACCCCCCCCCCCCACAAAAAAAAAAAAAACAGTAGTTTGCCAAAGAAAAAAAGCTACATGGTAACGTTATAAACTGTTATGTTATCATTTTTTATAAATGTGTTCATATGTGTGTGCAGGGGGCTGGATAGTAGTAGTAGTACAATAGTACAGTAATACAAGTAGTACAATAGTAAAAGTACAGTAGTAGTACAAGAAGTAGTGTAGTAGTAAAAGTACAAGTAGTGGTAGTGCAGTAATACAAGTAGTACAGTAGTAGTACAAGTAGTGGTAGTACAGTAGTAGTACAAGTAGTGGTAGTGCAGTAATACAAGTAGTACAAGTAGTGGTAGTACAGTAGTAGTACAAGTAGTGGTAGTGCAGTAATACCGGTAGTACAATATAACTGTACAAGTATAGTAGTACCGTAATACAAATAGTAGAGTGGTAGTGCAGTAATACAAGTGGAAGTGCTGTAATACAAGTAGTACAATAGTAAAAGTACAACTATAGTAGTACACTAATACAAGTAGTAGAGTGGTAGTGTAGTAATACAAGTAGTACAATAGTAAAAGTACAGTGTTAGTGCAGTAATACAAGTAGTACAATATAACTGTACAAGTATAGTAGTACAGTAATACACGTAGTAGTACAGTAATACACGTAGTAGTGCAGTAATACAAATAGTAGAGTGGTAGTGCAGTAATACAAGTAGTACAATAGTAAAAGTACAAGTGTAGTAGTGCAGTAATACAAGTGGAAGTGCTGTAATACAAGTAGTACAATAGTAAAAGTACAACTATAGTAGTGCAGTAATACAAGTAGTACAGTAGTGGTAGTGCAGTAATACAAGTAGTACAATATAACTGTACAAGTATAGTAGTGCAGTAATACAAATAGTAGAGTGGTAGTGCAGTAATACAAGTGGAAGTGCTGTAATACAAGTAGTACAATAGTAAAAGTACAAGTGGAAGTGCTGTAATACAAGTAGTACAATAGTAAAAGTACAACTATAGTAGTGCAGTAATACAAGTAGTACAGTAGTGGTAGTGCAGTAATACAAGTAGTACAATATAACTGTACAAGTATAGTAGTGCAGTAATACAAATAGTAGAGTGGTAGTGCAGTAATACAAGTAGTAGTACAATAGTAACTGTACAAGTATAGTAGTACAGTAATACAAGTAGTAGACCCCTAATGTAAATAGTGGGTTGACCGTTGGCTGGAGTTATGCAAATATCAAAATGTCTTGATGGGTGAATGCCAGTCTGGAGGCGTGGGTGTTCCTAGGCAGGCTAAATATGCATGCAGACCACTCTAGGTATAGATCGGGTAATTGCATGATGCTATGTGCGGTCAGGATATTGTGAAATATTTCGTTTTTTTTGTACCTGCACCAATGTGTCTCGCTGTGCGGATACCGAGTATTTTCATGAGCACTCTTACTCCTTAAAATGCTCAGATCCCTTTTGCAGTGCGGTTTGAGCCCTTACAAAATGAATGGACTCAAATCGCACTGCAAAGAATCGCATGAGGTTTCCTGCACCACTCCTGTGTGAACCCGGGCTTGTCAAAGGGAATCCAGCCTGGGGTCACACAGCAGCTTGTATGGGCTGGAATCGCACTGCAAAGGTATCGTATTGGACTGTAAAAAAAAAAAACATATTGGTGCAACCCTAGCTGTAAGTTTTGTGTGACATGATTAATAAACCTTTTATTTTTATAGGACCGGTCTTATGGCTCGAATCGGTGGAAGAAGCTCTGCAAAAAACGTTGGCTATGTGGGGCTCTGGTATGTGCAGTCATCACGGTGATCGCCCTGTCTATATACATAGGGAAATCACCAGGTAAGTCCTCTATCCCTAAATTCTGTTGTGCAGTTAGTGTCAGGGATGTTGAACAATTAATTGAGTCGCTATATCGACCGCTAATCAATTGAACAACAGTGCTTCCAATACAAAATAATTTATTAAAGATAATTAAGCTGACTAGTTTATCCTGAACTATTTCGCCCTATGCAGATATTTAGAACACAACAAGGTCGGGGTGCAAGTATGGACTGTTACTATGTAAAATAAATGTATTACGTCACTATTAGACATGTGCACAACAAAAAAATTTGTTTTTTTTCGTACATTCGTAAGTCATTGGTGTTCGTATTCGTAACGATTCATACATTCGTAAGAGTTATTTTTTCGTTGATTTGTTTTTTCGTTAGTTTAATTTTCGGACGCATTCGTATTTATTCGTACATTTGTAACATTCGTAATCGGAGTTATAATTCATAATTTGATGTAATGTACATTTTAATAATTTACGAATCGAAAAAAAAAAGTTACGAATTTTTTGGTTCAATAGAGACACGGAAAATTACAAATCGAGGGAAAAAAAATAAAAAGTTACGAATTTAAGAAAAAGTTACGAATTGAAGAAAAAGTTACGAATTGAAGAAAAAGTTACGAATTGAAGAAAAAGTTACGAATTGAAGAAAAAGTTACGAATCTAAAATAAAGTTACGAATGTACGAATTTATTGGTTCAATAGAGACACGGAAAATTACAAATCGAAAAAAAAAAAAAAGTTACGAATTGAAAAAAAAGTTACAAATTTTTTTTGTTCAATCCATTTGAAGCACGTTTAGCAGCACCATTGTAAGGGACACGGAAAATTACCAATTCAACAAAAAAAAAAGTTACGAATGTACAATTTTTTTTCGGATTTTCTTCATTAGTACATTCGTTTGTTTCTAATTTTGTTTTTTTCGGATTCGTTCAATTCTAATGATTCGTTAATCGGATTCGAACGATTCGTTCATTCGTACGAAAATAACGAAAAAAACGAAACGAATTGCACATGTCTAGTCACTATATGAATAGCAGTGAAATTGAGATATGGCAGACACGAAGATTATCTTCACAATTGATTACCTGAGGCACCCTGCTAAAGCATGGGTATATACTGAATGATATGGGCACCCTGCTAAAGCATGGGTATATACTGAATGATATGGGCACCCTGCTAAAGCATGGGTATATACTGAATGATATGGGCACCCTGCTAAAGCATGGGTATATACTGAATGATATGGGCACCCTGCTAAAGCATGGGTATATACTGAATGATATGGGCACCCTGCTAAAGCATGGGTATATACTGAATGATATGGGCACCCTGCTAAAGCATGGGTATATACTGAATGAATAAATTCCCCCCCCCCCCCCCCCCCCCCCCCCCCCCCCCCCTCGTAGATGACAGAACCACTTGTAGCTAAACCTGGCAGAGAATAATCCTGCGTTTGACAGATTACCACCGTTCTCCTGCAGAAAGAATCAAGGATTAAACCAGTCTGGGGTGCTCCAATACGGCCCAAGAAAAGGGAGAAAAAAAAATTGAGGTTGCGTTATGGTGAGAGAGATTAAATTACAGCAAAGACTATTGCAAATGAGAAAACAAGGGCACACGATGTGTAGTAGTCAATTATGCTTTACCTTTGCAGGGAAACAAACAGGAAGTAAACCCATTAGGGTTTACTTCCTCTTTTAATCGTTTTTGCTTGTGTGGTCAGGATCTTTAGAGCTGGTGTCAGTCACCGCAGCTGTTCCTGCGCATTATATGAAAGAACACATCCCCGGCATCCCTTTTTTTTTTTTTTTTTTAGATGTACATGACGTCTGGGTGCTGATGACCTTAGCTGTGCTATCTGCCAAGTTTCTTTATTATACTCTATACACTCACAAAATACAATTTTATGACCTGTAATGCTTGATGGCAGGTCATGACTGTAAGCCAATTTGACTACACTGTCAAACTGGACTATCACCCTAACCTTTTTATTAGGGCCACCACGTGAGGTGAGATGTATGAGCAGCCACCAGGGAAGGGGAGAGCACAGGGCGTTGTATACTAATGTGGTGAAACAGATTCACAGCCTGGCAGTAGGCACTGAAACCGTTCAGCAGGGGAAGTAAAAACATTGCAGTAGCTGAACTGTCTCCATATGTTTTGGCTGGGGCACTAACCTCCATTTTGTATGGGTTTTCTCTAGTGTGCAAATCTCCATCCTGCCCCAACAAGTGGACCAAATACAATGACCTCTGTTATTTTGCGTCAAAGAATTCCAGCGTATGGAAGGCAAGCCGCCACTACTGTGAGAAGGAAGGGGGGTCCCTGCTGATCCTGAATGATACAGTGCAGGTAAGTGAACATACAAGTGACAGGTGAATGCCAGCTGGGCTCAATGCAGCCAATCTGAGTATAGACCTATCTATTCTATTACATGAACATTGGCCTAAACCCTGTCAAGGGTTGTTGACAATCCTCCGGCCTTGTACTTCAGTAAGGGAGGGTGATCTCGGCTTTGAAACCACAAATCTCATCATACCCCTGCATCTTGGAGTTATTCCTGCGGCTTTCATAGTTTGCAGTGCCTCATAGGACTTCTATGACAGCTGATGTGCAGACGTTGACTACCCATGGACTACAGTGTCTTGGATGGTCAGAACATAGCTGCATATATTGACATCACAAAAAAGGCCCAGAACCTGCAGAGATCTTAAATGCATGGAGTGCAAATTTCTCTGCAGTTTTATCCACTGATGTTTTGTTGAAAAAAGGACAAAAATGGGGTGTGTTTTTTTTTCTTTTAGATGGTACAATGATTATCATAATGGGAGTACAGGGGGTCCCCGGGTTACAAACAAGATAGATGTAGGTTTGTTCTTAAGTTGAATCTGTTTGTAAGTCGGAACAGGTACATTTTGTAAGTGTAGCTCCAGCCAAAAAATCTATTTTTAAGCTTTTTTGGATAGCATAGGGAAGGGTTATCACCCCTGTAACATTTGTTTTGCTGTTTGTGCCCCTGTGCAGAAAATTTTCACCTCACCTTCTGTCCCAATGACAATTGGATTTTGAAAATTTTGGGTTGTTAGGGAAACATGGACTGGTGATAAAGCATCAGTGGAGACACCTTTTTCCCATATTAACTCTTACAGGAGTGAATTTCCCTTCCTAGGGGTGGATTTCCTCTCACTTCCTGTTGTCTCCCTCCGTTTGTAAGTAGGAGTCGTTTGTAAGTCGGGGACCCCCTGTATTACTTTTATTGGAAGTTTTCATAGTTCTAAATGTTTTTTATTTTTAACCTGGGGCACACTTCTTTTTTTTTTTTTTTTTATTCTTTTTCTAGTATACTATGATATAATTGTCATTTATATTAGAAGCATTTTTTTAGATGCTCAGCTGCACAAAATACAATAGTGTGAATCTGCTTTTAGGAACCCCAGCTAGGTTTCTATTTTATAGGATAGGTTTGAATCTGTTTCTTGAGAGCTGCTGTATTTCCAAAGCGAAGGCACATGTACGCAAACTGACCACGCCGGCATGGATCTGCTTTTAAGCTTGCTGTAGTCGGGTAGAAAGGTCTGGCAGGATCACTATTTCTTAATCGAACAAAAAAGCAAACACAATAGATTTTCCAAATCTATCAAAACCTTCAGATGTATAGAATGCGTTAAAAATGTTTGTGTGCTTTTTTTATATATATATATATATATATATATATATATATATATATATATATATATATATATATATATATATATATATATATATATATATATATATATATATATATATATATATATAAATATATATATATATATATATATATATATATATATATATATATATATATATATATATTTGTATGTGTATGTGTGTGTGTGTGTATATATATATATATATATATATATATATGTATATATATATATTTTTGCTTTCACAAGCCTTTGTGGAGAACCCTATTAAAGTCTATGGGGGCAAATCTTAATATGCTTTTTTTTTTATAAAGCCTCCTTCACACGGGCGCTGACACCCATAGCCCATGAAAAGGTGCTGTGTACAGGAAGCCCATATGTGCCCATTGGGGCACAGCAGCTGCACAGACACCTGCCCTTCCCAATTTGACAATGTGTGGGTGAGCGACCCCCCCCCCCCCCCCCCAAAAAAAAGCAGACAGTGCATATTTTTATCTCCTTCCCCAACCGCTTCAACACACGCTGACAATATGGCTGTTGTGAGCTCACTCTTTAATAGAGATGGGAGGGGGGGGGGGGGTGTGGCTGAGTTATTTATTACTTCAATTTATTGGCTGTCATGAATCAGCTGACCTGGGTCAAAAGCAATGCACTGCATTTCAGATGTTAATTATGTATGGTGGCAAACTTGTAGACTTTAGCCAGAAGTTCATGATCGCAAGTTCTGGAGATTGACGACAGACCCACTATAGCGGCAATCTTGAACCTCCTCCCTTTTTCTTACTCTTTCCCATACTAGCTGAGTCCCCTTTTATTTATTTTATTTATTTATTTAAATTTAAATTTTTTTTTTTATAAGCTTTTTCAGTAAAAAAATAACTTGTTTTTGTCTGTTTTACAGAAACAGATTGAGGAACTCTTCTTCCCGCTACTTCAAGATCACTGGATTGGCCTAGAAAGGCATCCTGGAAGTAAAGAGTGGATGTGGGTGAATGGATCGGTCTACAGGGGCTCTGTGAAGTGAGTGCTGTGAGCAACATTACCATAATTTCCAACATTGCAAAAAAATGTATGGGGACACTTTTTTTTTTTTTTTTTTATTTTTTTTTTTTGATTGGTGGGGTCTTGCTATAATTAGAGGGCTGGGTATTCACTTGCAGGTGGGATGCAGCAAGGAAAGATAAAATGCAGTGCACTTTGTGCAGCAGAATGTGGGTGTGGTTTAAATGGGAAATTGGGCGTGGCTCAAATGGGGTGTGGTTAGTATGAACGAGGGATGGAGGGAGACATAAATGGGGGGGGGGGGGGGCGATGGAGGGACAGCAGGCCCAGATCCTACACCACAATAGAAATGTGTATTCCAGAAAGTTTAACAATCGGCAGATATAGATTCTTTATGATTTCGTGTTTCAAACTTTATTATACACGGGATGTCTACTACAGTGGTTATCAACCCTGTCCTCAGGGCCCACAACAGGCCAGGTTTGCAAAATAACTGAAATACATCACAGGTGTGATATCATTTGCTGCTCAGTGATTGCAGTATTCTAGTCTGCATCAACCCAAGGTAATGCATAAAAGCTGGCCTGTTAGTGGGCCCCGAGGACAGGGTTGATGACCACTGGTCTACTAGACTCTTGTTTGGACAGATTTAAGTGAGTTATTCCTAAGAATTACAGGCCTACCTACAATATAAAAAGCCTAATATCCATGTGCAGCAATGTACTGCTTTGAGCTTCAAAAATTAGACATAATCATACTGCCAGGAAGGTTAAGGAGCTTACAGTCTAAGGTCCCTAACTTGCATTCATCCATACTAGAGCCAATTGCAAACTTACACCCTGCCTCCTGTACTGTCTACATCTGTTGCCAAATTGTCCTCAAGCCTTGATTCCCCATTAGGGTGGCATGTGACAACTAATGTGTCGCTTTAAAAAAAAGACGTCTACCAACCATCATCCAATGCAGGCTTGGCGAAAGCTGCCCAAAATCTGGGAACCTGCACCTAAGTTACAATCTAATATGGCTTTGATCCAATTTATACAGCCCTTCGAGTCCTTTTTCCACATAGCATGAGGGGGACGTGATTAGTAAGTGACTACATGTAAACTGTCGCAGAGCTTTTATGAATCTGTCAGTTGGCTACAAGGATTGCAAATACACAAAATAAATCTGTTACCTATTTACTAAATAGTGAGTAATCTGATTTGCAATGGATTAGAGTCCTAATTTTGTAAACAAAAAAAATTATCTTGATTAATGTTCCCAAATGGCTTTACAGACTGTGCTGGGAGGCCCTAAAATAATGACCCATATGCTGTACTGCACTCATGTAATCACCTGGCGATCACAAACTGATTAAGCAGTCCTATCCACCCATCCTGTACGTGTTGTGGTGTGGCGCATTGCAGGTGTGTTCTGGAGGTTCATTAGTGTGCCGTTCAAAAGGAGTGGCACTGCTGCACACCCACACAGTACATTACTGTGCGGTAACCTGCACATTGTCACAACATACTGACGTGAACAAGATTTTTGGAATAACAATGTATAGTATGCAAAAAACGCATAACTCAACTTGTTTCTCAAGCTTTTTGTCAATTTTCTTTACACATCTTGTTCAATATTTTTATTTTTTCAAAAGCAAGGAAGGAATAGAGGTCACTGATGTAGCACCCTGGAGTTTAGGCAGGTTTGCTCCTCACAAATTTACTTGCTGGGAATAGTTATCCTGGTTGATTGTTTGAGATCTATTGATTTCTCCATTAGTTTGGCCTTTTTGCACTTTTCTCTTCTATCACTAGGTGGCTGGGTACTTGGTGGTACTAGATACGAGAAGGCCATCGCAAGGTTAGGTTATGGGCATCTCAGCCAATGGGCAGGGGTTTTCTTGAATACCTTGGCCTGGGACAGCCTATATATTCGGGTGAAGTCAGGTGATCTAGGTTCTGTGCCACCTGGACGGCTGTCTAGGTGGATGCGAGTCGTGTGCCCCATGCTGGAGATTGGGCCTTTTCTAGGCACATCTGGCTGCTAGGCTGTCTATCAGAAGCAGGAGTGCAGCGCAGTGTTGGGATTGTGGCTTGCAGTCCAACCAGAAGTGACGGTTCTGCTGTCCAGAGAACTTGTCGTGGTGGGATGTAGAGGGGAAGCTGTCGCCAGTAAGGGACTATCGGCCTTATTACCAGGGACCACAGTGAGTAGCTGAAGCAAGTACCAGAGCAGTAGTCTCACCAACCGGGGGTGGTAAGGAATCGGAAACTTCAGTGGGAATCAAGTCAGGGACCCAGCCAGCGGAGTTGATGCTTGCAGAGCAGCTGTGTCAAGCCAGGGACCGAGCAGGCCAGCAGAAAGGCAGGGGTGATGCTTGAGGAAGCTACCACTATGAAGATTGGAGGAGCTCAAGGGATTCCGTGGTGGTGAATCAGCGGGTCTAGTGAGAGACTGGGAGCTCAGTGGGCTAAAGAACTACAAGAAGTGATATGTAGTGGAATAGAAAAGAACTGTTACACTTTGTGTTAGGAACTGATAAAGACTGTTGCATAGGAGACAGCGATCCTACACATGCAGATGTGGCATCTTGCTGGATGCCTTTCCCTGCATGGCTGTCCTCCTATCAACGTCTCGGAGTCTGCAAAATTGAACTTGCAACTACTTAAAGGTGTCATGGCCCTAACCCCCTTTCCCCCAAATTTTAAGAGAAATAAACTCTTTTGCATTCAAGTGTCTGGCCCCCAATGACTTTAATCATCTTGCACCCACTATGCCTCACTACCCACTATACACAGAAGGAAGTTGGCTATCTCTGGTCCTGTAGGTTTTCATTAGATCAAAGGAGGCCTGGGACCTTGCAACACTAATATCAAAGCAAAATGGCATTGGATAACGTGCAATAATCACAGACCGGACATTACATGTCAAAGGCACCTAGGGGGTAGATCCCCCTAACTATGGAGGCCAAATGAGAACAATGACTCCCATGTGGAATCAAATTTAAGGGTTGATCAAATGTTACATTCTGAGTTCTGTTTTTCGTATATCCGATAAGGTTTTATGGCCCAATAAGGTGGGCATATCAAGAGGCCAAACAAAGATGGAGGAGAAAGGGGGGAAAAAAAGAGGGGAGCTTAGGGACAACCATTTTCTTTGTATACACGAGCGGATTTTCCGTCAGAAAAATATTGGATGGTTTTTCTAATGGAATTCTGCTCAAGCTTGGCTTGCATACACACAGTCACACAAGTTCGCTGAACTTTAACCGTCAAGAACACAGTGACGTACAACACTACGACGAGCCGAGAAAATTAAGTTCAATGTTTCCGAGCATGCGTAGGAATTTTGCGTGTCGGAATTGCTAGATGATTGGAATTTCCCATCTCGGTTTTTTTTTTTGGTCAGAAAAATTTCCCAACATGCTCTCAATATTTTGCTGGTGGAAATTCGGCAAGGAAAAAGTCGGATGGAGCATACAGTCGCATTTTCCGACCAAAAGTTCTCATCTCTTTTGCTGGCCGACTATCCGATCGTGTGTACGCGGCATTACTTGATCCTCTTCTGGATATCCCCTCTGAGTGCCTTTAGAATCTCAGGTTGACTACTTTTGTATGATTCCTCATTGAACTCTTATGTAATCATATACTGTGTGTGTATATACATACACACATACACTGTGTACCTTTTCTACTTCTCTTGTAATTTGTGTCTGATAAATAAAAACTTTTCTGTTTAAAAAATTAAATAAACCCTTTTCACTGAAAGTCCCAAAATGTGAAGAATATAGGGGGGGAAAAAAAGGACCGCTCCAAACCATAGAATGACCAAAAATTTTGTGTAGGAGTATTCACCCAACATCCACCATTTAGTGAGTAGCATAAGCTCCTTAAGAGAAGGTATTGACACTCTCTCTTAAATTGAGTGGCCAAATGGCACTTTTGAAAAACCATCCACTGAAACTATCAGTACTAGGAAGGATGTTTATGATCATTCCATATTAGACAAACGACTTTTTGTCAATGCCCACAGGCACTTACCATATATACTCGAGTATAGGCCGACCCTAATATAAGCCGAGGCACCTAATTTTACCACAAACAACTGGGTAAACTTATTGACTCGAGTATAAGCCTAGGGTGAGAAATGCGCAGTTACTGTAAGTGGAAAAGAGGGTCAACAATGCCCATTTGCATGCCTCACTGTGCCCATTTGCAGCCATAGGTCCCCCAAACTTCAAACTTGGTAGTTAGGGGTTCCTAAATGCCCCCTAGCTGCAGACAAAATTTGGGGTCTCTGGTCCCGAAATGACATTGCTGCAGATGGACACAGTTGACCGACTTTGGGGCCCTTTATCTCGGGGTCACTTAGTGCCATCTTTGGATATGTTGTAGTGCTAGTGCCACTGGGTTTGAATACCAAATTTGGGGTTCCTAGCACCAAGTGTCCCCGAGATATGGGGCACCAAAGTCGGGTCAGAAAATGTCAAGCACTTTTCTGCAGCAGAGAATGACATTTTCTGAACCGACTTTGGGGCCCCGTATCTCGGAGCCACTTAGTACTAGGAACCCCATCTTTGGATATGTAGTGCTATGTCCACTGGGTTGGTACACCAAATTTGGGATTCCTAGCCCCAAGTGGCCCCGAGATTCGGGGGCCCCAAATTCGGGTCAGAAATTTTTTATTTTATTTTTTTGCTGCAGAAAAGTGCTTGACTTGAGTATAAGCCGAGGGGGGCACTTTCAGCACAAAAAAATTGCTGAAAAACTTGGCTTATATTTGAGTATATACGGTATCTCAAATAAGTTCTCCACTCATAGATCTAAAAAATGAACAGTGTGGTACTCTGCGTAATGACTCCATGTAGACTCCAGCCTATGCGTCTCATCATATAGTGACATTGTCAGGTGATCCGAAGGGGCCAGAAGCCCTTATGTCCAGCCTTTCTCAAACATTTTAACTTGGATGAACCTTTTGAAGACATTTTCAGATCTCTGTGAACCCCTATTAACCCCCCCCCCTGGCGGTAATCCTGAGTCTGGCTCAGGGTGGGAACCTCAGTACCAAAAGCGGTAACCCCGAGCCAGACTCGGGCTCACATTGCAGGATACAGGGGAAGTTACTTGCCTTGTCCCCTGGAACCTGCAATGTCTCCCCGCTGTGTGTGAGCCGTCCGCTCGCTCGATTCACACAGTGCCCGAGTGCAGCTGATCTCTGTTCCCTGCGACGTTATGACGCGGAGATCGGCGCCAAATTCAAAAAAGTTAAAAAACACAATGCACATACAGTACTGTAATCTTGCAGATTACAGTACTTTATACAAAAAATACACATCCTCTTTGTCCCTAGTGGTCTGCCCAGTGCCCTGCATGTCATTTTATATAATAAATAGATTTTTTTTTTTCTGCCTGGAAACTGGAGATTGTCCATAGCAACCAAAAAGTGTCCCTTTATGTCAAAAGTGGTTTTAGACCAGCTAGAAAACAGCGATAATAAATTAAAATCACAATTTATCATCAAACACTAAATTTAATGACGGCGACTATTCTGCAACTGAGCAAATTTTAGTGTTTTTGATTACATTATTGAATCATTTTTATATATATTTTTATTTTATTATGATTTTGTGTTTCAAACTTTATCATACCCCGGATGTCTGCTAGACTCTGGTTTGGACAGATTTAAGTGAGTTATTCATAAGAATTGCATGCCTACAATATAAAAACGCCAAATTTCCATGCAAAATAATTGTACCGCTTTCAGCACAAAATTCCAGACATAATCATACCGCCAGGGAGGTTGAAACAAGTCTATTGGAGGTCAATGAAAGAGTCCATTCTAGTCTCCTGTATTGGTGGTCAGTGGGAAGAATACCATCCTAGATAACTATGCTGGCACCTTTTTTTTTAAATGGGAGGTTAATCAGCCATAGCTCGATTTAACCCCTAGAAATCTCTGGAAGAACCCTGGTTGAGAATAGCTGTTCTAGTCAGACATCACATTGTGGTCCAGAAACATGTCCTGTTAAAATGTTGTCTTATTAGGCAGTGATACATGAAGCCATTTGCCATCTGGCCTAAATGAACCCATTCACAAACTGCTACCTATTTACTATTCCACAAAAAGTGATAACTAAAAATCTAGGGGCGCAACTTTATACTTTGTGGCGTCTAATGCAAATGTTTCTGTTGGCTGGAATTTTTCCATGGAAATGGTCTGGTGCTCTATTCATTAATGCATCACCTGTTCCTTTGTGTCTTTACAGATATGACGATCAGAAATTGAACTGTTCATACATTAATGGTAATGATGTCGGAGCTCTGGACTGCTCCACAACAAGACCCTGGATCTGTATGAAGTCCCTCTGGAGTGAGCACATTGGTGGTGGCTAGACAGGCTAACTACGTTGCTTCTGTGATAAGACTGATTTCTGACGTCTGGATGTGAGGTGTCTATCAGGACGCAAATTTTATATTTTGGTGCAGGAGGAGATTGGCAGATCTAATGGCTTCACCCTCTTTTCTGGAGGTGAGGCATCCTGGTATCTTCAGCAAATCTCCTCTGTACAGCTTGCTTGAAGTGCTGTAGTCACCTGAGCTGCTGGTGGTTTAACCCCCACAGAGAGAGAGAGAGAGAGAGACCTCGAGACCTCTAGCTCTGTCCTGGACCCTCTCATGTGCCCACAGAGATGGCTCTGCATGCAAGCTGTGGCACGCGTGCCATAGGTTCGCCATCACTGTTCTATACTGTTTTTATAGCGGACAGCAGTGTCTTATGGGTGACAACCCTAAGAGCTGTAGTTTTATATACGTCAAGATTTTATTTATTTTTTTAGCAGTAAAAACGCAATCTGACCATAACGTTCCAATATCTAAGGTAGGAAATGTGTAAGTTAAAGTGCCCCATTGGGGTAATTTCCCTTCCCCCTTCTGTAAGCACAATAGGAAGTTGAAAGGTAGAGCATAGAGATTTTTTTTTTTTTTTTTTTTTTTTTACAGGAACAGGCGTTCCCATATGAAGATGTCTCTTATGTTCTACTTCCACTCATTTTTTGTTTTTTCCATCCCTTCCAGTCATGGTAACATTGGTTACGCTAACTGGGATACAGACTTTTACGGACAATGGTAATTACCGTACAGGCAACAGATGGATACATACCATCCAGACAATAGTCTCCCTAAGGCCCCTTTCACATTGCTGCGACTTGAAAATTCTGCGATTTTTGATGCGGTTTCAGAGCATGCCTGTGTAATTTTGAGGTCTATGGACCTTAACTCGCATCAAAGTTGGACCAAGGTACTACAGGGACTACTTTGAAGTCACACAGATATGAATGGTTATTGTGAATCATGGGGTACGACTAATCATGCCACTCTGATGTCCAAAGTCGCAGGAAAAGTTGTGCACGTTTGAAAGGGGCCTAACTGGGATAAGGACAGCAATACATACCTGACAGGTTTTCAAGACCTTCTCTACTCCATCCAGGGTGATCTAAAAGGTTGCAGCTTTAGAAGCACTTCAGAAAAAACATTCTGAAAGGTCTTGGTTATGCATCTAAGGAATCAACAGAGTTGAATATAAGAAGAAATGTAGCTTTAAAGTGGATGTAAACTTCAGACATGAAATATTAATATATACAATGTTAAAACTTGTGTTGTATCATTCTCAATAAATTATTTTAAATATGAATAAAGCATGTCCCTCTATCGTGTGTACTTGTCTCAGTCCAGAGCACTAAGGGGGTTATTTACTAAAGGCAAGTGCACTCGCTGTAAAGATCTGGAACGAGCGGAAGCTTTGCTGATTTCTATCATCCAATCATGTACAAGCAAAAATGCTGTGTTTTATTATCCTTGCATGTCCCTCTCAGGTCTACAGCGCCTGCATTTCCAAGTGCACAGTGGATTTACCTTTTAGTAAATAACCCCCATTGTGTCATTTTCTGTCTGCTGACTTGTCACCCTGCTATGCCTGACACACAGAGAAAAATGGTGACAGGGGAGGGACCTCCAGCTGATTGACAGCCTCAGCTCTGTTCCTTTGTGTAGAGGGGGTGTCACTTCCCTCCAATCCACAAAGCTCCTGGTTATCTCTCGCCTTGACTACTGCAACTCCCTCCTCATTGGCTTACCTTTAAATTGACTACCACCACTTCAGTCCATGAATGCTGCTGCCAGACTCATCCACCTTACAAACCGCTGAGTGTCTGCTACCCCTCTCTGCCAATCCCTCCACTGGCTGCCACTTGCCCAACAAATTAAATTCTAAATACTAATAAGTTACGAAGCCATCCACAACTCTGCCCCCAGCTACATCACTAACCTTGTCTCAAAATACCAACCTAATTGTCCTCTTCGTTCCACCCAAGACTTCCTGCTCTCTAGCTCCCTAATCACCTCCTCCCATATCCGCCTCCAGGACTTCACCTGAACCTCGCCCATCCTCTGGAATTTCCTACCCCAATCTGTCAGACTGTCTCCAAATTTATCCACTTTTTTTTTTTAGGTGATCCCTGAAAACTTTCCTCTTCAGAGAAGCCTATCCTGCCTCCATCTAACAACTGCACTATTTTCTCCATTAGTTCATCCCCCAAAGCTATTACCCTTTTTGTATAACTTGACCCTCCCTCTAGATTGTAAGCTCTAACGAGCAAGGCTCTCTGATTCCCCCTGTATTGAATTGTTATTGTATTGTCTGCCCTAATGTTGTAAAGCGCTGCACAAACTGTTGGCGCTATATAAATCCTGTATAATAATCCACTCTGGGCTCTCCTGACTGAGCTCTGAAGAGTGTAATTTCACCCTCCTAGGGGTGCACCGAATGGGTTTTTTTTTTTTTGGTGCCGGAAATGAAAAATACACTAGGCTGAAAAATGACAGTTTTAAAAAATATATATATTTTTTTATATAATTATATTAGAATATACAACATTTTAATATCACCAATTTAAAATTAATATGAATTTATTATTGGCACCTTTTTAGGAAAGTTCAAGAAAAATACAGTATGCAGTCTCTGACCATCTCTTGTATCATGTCTGCAATTTCTTACTTAAAGCGGAGCTCCACCCTAAAGTGGAAGTTCCGCTTATCAGATTCCCCCCCCCCCTCCGGTGCCACAATTGGCACCTTTCAGGGGGGAGTGGGGTGCAGATACCTGTATAATACAGGTATCTGCACCCACTTCCGGGACTAGCTGCCCTGCCCCTATCTGAGGATGCCCGCCCATATCCGAGGGTTCCAGTTGTGTCTTGGGAAACACACAGTTCCCAGGACACAGCGGGGACCAATAAAGACGCGCAGCGCGACTCGCGCATGCGCAGTAGGGAACCGGGCAGTGAAGCCGCAAGCTTCACTTCCTGATTCCCTGACAGAGGATGGCGGCGGGGCAGCCGAGAGATGAGCGATCGCTCGTTGTCTTCTGCTGCCGACATCGCTGGAACAGGTAAGTGTCCATTTATTAAAAGTCAGCAGCTGCAGTATTTGTGTATACGGGTGGACCTCCTCTTTAAACGCACTGCTAATAGTATTGGCAACATTTTAATATGGTGCACCTCTAGCAGACATGGTACAGGAGATGGTCAGAGACTGCACACATAATACAAGAGATCAATACAGCCTCACCAGGGCCTGTCAGATGTAGCCTGCCTGTGCCTGTCGTTGCAGCCTCTGACCACAGTGCCAGTCATGCAGCCTCTCACCAGTGGCAAGTGGATGCAGTTTGCCTGTGCCCAGATCAGAGTGGCGCTCTCCGTGTGTCATTTGAATTGCCCGGGCCGCAGTAACAATGTCCTGGCTCCTGTTAACACGTCACAATGATTCAATGTCCCAGCATTGTATCAGTGTGCTGTCAATCACAGGAGGCGGGACACTGTTATTACGTCCGGACAATTCGGCTCCCTGACACAGGGAGATCACGGCTCTGCAAGGAGCGGAGGGAGGGGAGGACAGGACCTTGAGCCAGGGTGATACCCCCGCAATAGGCGGCGGCGCAGCTACCGCTACTGCGCATGCACAATTTTCGGTGCAGTTTTCCTGTCGGCAATGTGTCGCACACCATTTTCGGCCGATATGTTTCGGCAGGCCAAAATTTCCGTGCATCCCTACAAATCTGCAGATGCAACATTAAAAAAGTATATTTGTGGTCTTCTTAAAGTCTGCATTGCTTTTGTGATATAAAGTGTTCGTTAGTGTTAAATTTACACTCAAGCACTTTATGCCTTCCTTTACAAAAAAAAAAAAAAAATTTCTGTTTACAATTGTATATGCAGCTACGTGGGGGCAGGGCAGGCTCTAACGGAAAACCCCCCTGCTAGAGGGGAGAAGATCTGCTACTAATGGCTTAGTTCCAAATACCACAGTATACCTTCAGAGGTCTAATGGAGTCCATGCCATCATGGGTGGTCCTTGGGACTGATGGAATAGAATTGGCAGACTTGCTCTGCTAATTTTATTCAAAAGGCAAATACCTTAAATCAGCCATACATTGATTGAAATTTGGCTCGTTCAGCAGGGACCAGACAAATTTCAATCCATGTATGGGCAGGCTGGTTGTACACAAACCTATTAGTCAACTTGTGTACAACCAGCATGTTGGGTTTTCCCCAAACTATCAGTGCCCCCCTGGCTATAACTGGCAACACCGACCATTGCTCACTGCTGGCAGAATATAGTAGCACAATGAGAAGGATGCCCCTATCCATATTAAGTGTGTGTGTGTGTGTGTGTGTGTGTGTGTGTGTGTGTGTGTGTGTGTGTGTGGGGGGGGGGGGGGGGGGTCGAAGCTATAACAGCTTCAACTCTTCTGGGAAGTCTGTCCATAAGGTTTAGGACTCAGTGTGTCTATGGGAATGTTTGACCACTCTTCCAGAAGTGAGTTTGTGAAGTCAGGCACTGATGTGGTACGAGACGGCCTGGATAGCAGCCTCCTCTCTAACTCCTCCCAAAGATGTTCTATCGCAGTGATGGCCAACCTTTTTGAGCCTGAGTGCCCAAACCGCGACGCAAAACCAACTTATTTCTTTCAAAGTGCCAACACAGAATTAAAGAGAAGGGAGGGAGGGGACTTTTTGGACTTTTTAGGCACCGTACACTAGATAATTATAAACAAAATGTATTAAAGGAAGAAGACATACATACACAACAATATACATTTTAAAAACATACACATCTTATCAAAAAAGATCAGTACGATACAGAGTCACATGTGCAGCCTATGATGTCTAGCCTAGAGGGATACCAACAGGGACCAGCAATTGGTAGTGGCTTGTCCAATAGTAGTGAGGTATCCAATGATAAGGCGAGGATGCAGTGCGACGAAGGTAGTCGTGGCGGAAGCTCTACATGTTTTGCATTTCCATTAACACTTCATCTGGAGCATGAGGTTACGATAACTGACAGACAAATATGGGATTTTAAAAAAACATAATGAGTATATGTACAAAGTTATTCCTTCTACATATCGTATTACAGATGTAAATCTACATTCAAATTTAAGTATCTATAACCATAACTGCCAACTGTAGCCCTAGGAGTGTGCCACATCACCAAGCTGAGCCGCACGGGTAGAGGCCAAGGGTCCATCACTCAGTGGGGCCGTGTAAAATATAATAAATTGCTGCAAGATATATATACAAAAGAATAGCACTTACTGCAGATCTTAAATAATTAAGTACTGTGTTAAGAAATAATCCCCACACTTCCCGAACGGCGTAGGTTGGTAGAACAAAAGCTGGAGGTAGGTATAGTGATGGTTTAGAAGTAGACCACAGGTCAGGTCCTGGTTTGTAATCAAGATATAGAGGGTTATATAAAAAACACAGTATTAATGGCACCACAGTATAAGTAGATTTGAACCACAAAGTGGGCATATGGACTCACCTAAATATATATGGATGCCTGGCTAGAGGGGCGCTTCACCAATAGGTTAATATATGTTAGTTCCAAAAGAGGAACGGTAGTTGCATAGTGGGATCACAGGTGTAGGCCAGGTCTCCATTAGTATTAGTATATTAGGTCCAGAATGTATTGAACAATGTGGTCAAGCCAGATAGTCTGTGGGGTATAGGGACATTTTTGTAGAAAAATGCATCAGATTGAAACAGCAGGAAATAACGTGACCAAGTGGTACAAAACAGGTCTTACCATAAGCTTGGGTAGAGATTGTTGACAGCCAGCGACGTCGTACCGGCCATGGGGGTGGGGGACGCTAGCGAAGAGCACACAGCGGTGTGCTTAAATACACGTCCCATCCGTAGTCAATATCCGGCGTAAGCCGGCGTGACGTCATCCGGATCGGCCGCATACACGCAGTGCGCATGCGCCAGCGCAACGTATCGCGCCTGCGTAGTGAGGCCCGAACGTGCACAATGGGATGCGCACCTTGTTTACGCAGGGAGACACCAGGGGCTGCTAGAAATAGCGCCCCTGGTGGACCCTGCTGGTCGTCACATTTGACGGAAAAAGTGACGATGTGCGGCCGCACTGAGTGACGGGCCCAGCCTATGGGTGCGGCCCAATGGTGAATGATGTGACAACAAATCAAGGGAGCCACAGGGTGATGTGGCACACTCCTGGGGCTACAGTTGGCAGTTATGGTTATAGATACTTAAATTTGAATGTAGATTTACATCTGTAATACGATATGTAGAAGGAATAACTTTGTACATATACTCATTATGTTTTTTTAAAATCCCATATTTGTCTGTCAGTTATCGTAACCTCATGCTCCAGATGAAGCGTTAATGGAAACGCGAAACATGTAGAGCTTCCGCCACGACTACCTTCGTCGCACTGCATCCTCGCCTTATCATTGGATACCTCACTACTATTACTATAATACCTCACTACTATTATACTATTATTATTTTACTATATTATACCTCACTACTATACTATAAGCCACTACCAATTGCTGGTCCCTGTTGGTATCCCTCTAGGCTAGACATCATAGGCTGCACATGTGACTCTGTATCGTACTGATCTTTTTTGATAAGATGTGTATGTTTTTAAAATGTATATTGTTGTGTATGTATGTCTTCTTCCTTTAATAAATTTTGTTTATAATTATCTAGTGTACGGTGCCTAAAAAGTCCCCTCCCTCCCTTCTCTTGAATACTTATTGAAGGACGTGGCACTGGATTACTATTTCAGTATCCGCAGCACCACACTGCTTTGATACTACTCTTCCCTTTTCAAACACAGAATTAAACAACTTTCCATGGCCTCATCATCCAGCTCTCCCCAGGCAGTATTGTAGGAATCCCCGCCATTCAGCCGCTTCTTGATATACCTGCTGCCGGGAGATCAGCTAGCAGCCACTGCACCTCTCCCCATAGCCCTGGATGATCTGCTCCGACTCCGAGCACCGACCCCCCCCCCCCCCCCCCCTCCGCTGTTTCACAGGCTGCACCAGAGGGACAGACTGAACCTGCAGAAAGGAATGCCCGAATGCCTTACCGTAGGTGTAGGGGTCCAGGGGAGGCAATGAGCTGCACAATCGGGACAGGGGAGAAAGAATTTTACACCCCCCTAAACATCGCACATTTACACCCCCCTGCTGACGTCACTGGCACTAATGCTAGGAAGGGAGCCGGCTCCTCCGTGCCTGCACCATCAGTGCAATTGACTGCCTGGCTGGGTGATTCCCCTGGTGTGCCCACAGAGAGGGCTTGGCCTGCCAGCTGTGGCACGCGTGCCATAGGTTCGCCATCACTGTTCTATCAGGTTGAGATCAGGACTCTGTGCAGACCAGTCAAATTTCGTGAGACGATTGCGGGTGTCCGCGGGACCCGCGACCGGCCTCACGGGGGTCCCCGACCGGCGCGGGAGCGCGCCGCTCCCGATGGCACGGATGGCATTAAGGAGGGACTTGTATATATATATATATATATACGCCCTCCTGCCTGTCTGTGCCATTCTGCCGACGTATATCGTCGTGCGCCGGTCGGGAACCGGTTAAAGGAAAACCACTGCCATAAGTCAAAGAACATTGTCAACCATAAGATCAAAAGTGCTTGTATGATCAACCAGTGTCCTCTACATTGTGTTCTACACCTGCACTTCCTGTTTCCATAATAATCAAAAACAATTATTATAACTATTTATTAATCATTTACAACAGCTGCCTTTTGGGAAATACTAGAATAAGGGATGGTCGGCACTCAGGATGACATCCAAAATTGTATTTCTTTATTAAATACAGTACAATACATAGTCCTTGGTCATGGCTACACCTGTTTTCCTTTTAGAGAATTCTGTTTGATTGGAAGTATGTAGAGTTCTACAGACTGGGTCTGACTCAAATGACAGATGGGACACTGGTGTTTGGTACAGGAATAAAAGCAAACCCATGGTGCAAAGGAGGTGTCAGTAGTATAATCATTAAAATAATGAACAATCTCCACTCACGTAAAAATGTCTATAGACAGATAAAGAAAGTAGCCTCAGATGATATCCATAGACTGGGCAGAGTGCAGACAATCCAGATATTCCATCCAGCAAGTTGTGGAGCACAAAGCCAGTAGTGGCACATTTGAAACCTAAGCCAACTCTGAAAGGAGCTGTATGAACACACAGCACAGTATAAGGCTGCTTTCACACTGGAGCGGTGGGGGCGCTGGCGGTAAAGCGGCGCTATATTTAGCGCCGCTTTACCGGCGTTTTAGCGGCGCATTTCGGCCGCTAGCGGGGTGGTTTTACCCCCCGCGAGCGGCCGAAAAAGGGTCAATACCACCGCTGCAGTGGCGTTTTGCGGGCGGGTTCGGCGCGCTCCCCCATTGTTTTCAATGGGACCGGGCGCTATAGGAGGGGTAAATATACCGCTCCTATAGCGAGCCAAAGATGCGGCTTGCAGGACATTTTTGAGCGTCCTGCAAGCGCACCACTTCAGTGTGAAAGCCCTCGGGCTTTCACACTGAAGGAACAGCAACAGCTGTTTCGGGGCGGTTTGCAGGCGCTATTCTTAGCGCAATAGCGCCTGCAGACCGCCCCAGTGTGAAAGCAGCCTTAAGGTTTGACCCCATATTATATGGTTTTAGTAAATCTGAAGACAAAAATCTGCAGAAATCTAACAGTGTGTATGGGGTCTAAGGCGTACATAAAGGATGCAAGATTGTAGGGATGTACAAGGGTCACACAATAAATTATCTAAATAAAATAAAAACAGTAAACACCAATATTTAACCACTTGCTTACTGGGCACTTAAACACCCTTCCTGCCCAGACCAATTTTCAGCTTTCGGTGCTCTCACGCTTTGACTGACAATTACTCAGTCGTGCAATACTGAACCCAAATTATTTTTTTGTCCTTTTTTTCCCACAAATAGAGCTTTCTTTTGGTGGTATTTGATCACCTCTGGGTTTTTTATTTTTTGCGCTATAAATGAAAAAAAAGACCGAAAATTTAAAAAAAATATGCATTTTTCTTTGTTTCTGTGATAAAATTTAGCAAATTATAAATTTTTCTTCATACATTTTGGCCACAATTTATACTGCCACATATCTTTGGTAAAAATAACCCAAATTAGTGGATATTATTTGGTCTTTGTGAAAGTTACAGACTCTACAAACTGTGGTGCAAATTATACAAAATTGATCACATCTGATGTACTGGTGGCCTATCTCATTTCTTGTGACCTGAACAAGCCAGGAAAGTACAAATACCCCCCAAATGACCCCTTTTTTGAAAGTAGACATTCCAAGGTATTTAGTAAGAGGCATGGTGAGCTTTTTGATGTTGTAATTTTTTTCCCACAATTCTTTGCAAAATGAATTATTTTTTTATTTTTTTCCACAAAATTGTCATTGTAATAGGTTATTTCTCTCACATGGCATGTGTATACCACAAATGACACCCCAAAATAAATTCTGCTACTCCTCCTGAGTATTACGATACCACGTGTGGGACTTTTACACAGCCTAGCCACTTAGAGAGGCCCAAAATGCAGGGAGCGCCATCACATGTTCTAGGAGCATAAATTACACATCTAAATTGTTGACTACCTAGTACACTGTTATAGGCCCTGGAGCACCAGGACAATGACACATGACACTGACGTGGCACTGATGTGGCACTGATGACAGATGGCACTAATACGGGGCACTGATGACACGTGACACTGATGACAGATGGCACTAATATGGGGGCACTGATGACACTTGACACTGACAGATGGCACTAATATGTGGCACTTCTGAAAGATGGCACTTATACGTGGCACTGATATCATGTGGCACTAATACGTGGCACTGATGAGAGATGGCACTAATACGTGGCACTGATGACAGATGGCACCGATACGTGGCACTGATGACACGTGACACTGATGACAGATGGCACTGATACGTGGCATTGATGACACGTGCCACTGATAACAGATGGCATGTGACACTGACAGGTGGCACTTTTGACAGATGACACTGATACGTGGCACTGATGACAGATGGCACTGACGTGGCACTGATGACACATGGCACTGATGACAGATGGCACTGACGTGGCACTGATGACAGATGGCACTGATGTGGCACTGATGACAGATGGCACTGGGGACAGATGGCACGGATGGCACTGGGGACAGGTGGCACTGGCAGATGGCACGGCTGGCACATATGGTACTGGGGACAGGTGGTACTGATGACAGGTGGAAGCGGGGACAGGTGGTACTGGTGACAGGTGGCAGCATGGCAGCGGGGACATATCACTTTCTTTTTCTTTTTTTATTTACGGCGCACTGGCGCCGTTCATCTCTCCCTCCTCACACTCTGTCTGTGTGAGGAGGCAGAGCGGCGCTGAGAGATGATCTCATATGTTTGCATATGCAAACATATGAGATCATCTCTCATTGGACAGCCCAATCTCGCTGTAAACGGCCGCTGTGATTGGCCATTTACAGCGATCTGTGACCGGCTGTGTCCGACGGACACAGCCAGCACAGAACTTCCCCGATGCGCGCTCTCAGGAGCGCGCATTAGGGAAGTAAACAGGGCAGGGAGCGTCGGTGCTGCAGCCGTCTTTCGGCTATATGGCGGGCGCGTAGTGGTTAAATTAGAAGGCATTTGGAAAAGAGAAAAGAAATAAACATAGGGATGTGATATAACTAAAAAGAACCAGCAGGGGAACTAGAGTCCCCCCCCCCCGCTAGCAGTTGAGAAAGGGTTAAATGTACACACGGGCAGATTTTCCGTTGGAAAAATCTTGGATGTTTTTCTGCTCAAGCTTGGCTTGCATACACACGGTCACACAAAAGTTTGTTGAACTTTCGACCGTCAAGAACACGGTGACGTATAACACTACGACGAGCTGAGAAAATGAAGTTCAATGCTTCTAAGCATGCGTTAAATTGTTTCTGAGCATGCGTAGGAATTTTGCGCGTCGGAATTGGTACAGACGATCGGATTTTCCGATCGAAAAATTGAGAACCTGCTCTCAATCTTTTGCTGGTGGGAATTCGGCCAGCAAAAGTCCAATGGAGCATACACACGCTCGCATTTTCCGACTAAGAGCTCTCATCGGTCTTTTGCTGGCCGAATTTCCGATCGCGTGTATGCGGCATTAGGGTGTTTATTATTATTTTATTTTTTTTTAAGGGTTAGGGGTTAATTATTTATTACATAGTATTAGTTTATTATATTTATTATTTATTTATGATTATTTTTATTTATTTGTGTATTTATTTTACATGTATTCATTTATTAGTAGTAGTAGTAGCATTAACCCCCTAACCCGAACAAAAAAAACTATGTAATAATAATAAGACAAAAATAAAATATTAACCCATAATTCTAACCCTAGTCTAACCTTAACTCTAACCTCTTTTCCCAAAACAATAAAAAGAATAAATAAAAAAGAAAGAAAAGTTGAAAAACCAACAACGAAATGATGCAAAGGATGATAGTTTTCTCTATTGGCTAATAAAACAATGCCAACGCTCAAAAACACTGTAGACATTGCACAAACAAAATATGCCGTAAAAATGTTACGCTTAGGTGTGAATGCAACCTTAAAGAGGAGGGCCCATCAAAATTTTTTTTTTAAAGTCAGCAGCTACAAATACTGCAGCTGCTGACTTTTAAGAATCAGACACTTACCTGTCCCAGGGTCCAGTGATGCGAGGGAATGATGCCCCCCCCTCGTTCCCCACTCCGCTCGCGGCGCCGGCATCCTTACTGTGGGCACCCGGCTGTGGCTTCACAGCCGGGCACCCACTGCGCATGCCTCACATCGTGATACGCCGCACCGTCATCTGGGACCTGTCACGTGTCCCAGATGACTGACTGCCGAGGGGAAGTGACGTTTCTAGCCCGGGCTGAGGAAGAGGCAGATTTCGTGGGACCACCTAGCAACAGGGAGAAATAGGTAAGTGAATTTTTTTTTTTTATCCAATTTTTTTTTTTGTCAGATTTTACGTAAATACAGATAATGTTGTAATTTTGGTGGAAACACCACTTTAATGTCAAGCATATGCTGTAACTGCTAGTAAATCACTGTGCCACATGTCCCTATCTGCATATTTTTCACGGTCATGGAGCTTCTGAGTCATCAGACAATAGGATGAATAAAGTCCAGGAAATGATCAACTGGACAAAAATTACAAACAACTCCCTGACTTCTAAAGATACCGACAGACCTTACTTGCACAATGGGAGGGGGCATTTATTATATAGGAATATATCCAGTGTTCTGCCCAGTCAGCCAGGGGAAATATACCTAATGAATAATTACTAAAAAATGTAAATAAACAGATGGGACAACTCTGCCTCAAGATCCTGAACCAAAAAAAGATCTGTTACAACTTAAAGGGGTTAAAAAAGTCTCAATGTTTTTAGCATAGCATGCATTGAGGTCCCGATCCGTTCCAGCGATGGGCGCGAGCCCAGCAGTTTCAGCCGATGTCTCTCTCATCATTGGACAGATTAATAGCAGCAGGAGCCAATGGCTCCCGCTGCTGTCAATCAAATCCAGTGACACAGGAGCAGGGGGGGGGGCTGGGTTCTGTTGTCTGTGTCAATAGACGCAGCAGTGGGACTTGGAGCGCACAAGTGCCCCCAGGTAAAGCGGCTCTCTGTAGGGGCACCCGATGGGGGGGAGGAGCCAGGAGCGCCACCAGCGTACCCCAGAAGAGGAGGATTGGGGCCACTGTGCAAAACCATTGTAAGTACACCTTGTTTGTTATTTTTATGGAAAAAAAAAAAGCGAAAAAAAAAAAAATTATGGAAAAGAAAAGAGCGAACCTTTACAATCACTTTAAGAATCAAAAGACAAAGACCCAGTTTGTCTGACTCAACGATACTTAAAAAAAAATATCAAAAATCTAAATTATATTAGAAAAAACTTTCCAAATCCTTTGACCTTGCTCATGGGGCATAATTAAAGTGGAACTAAACTCACAAAAGGAAGTTAGTTTCACTTTAATATTCCCCCAACCGCCCACACCCAAAGCAGAATTCCAGATTTTTTTTTTTCTTTTTCCTCTCCTTTCTATTTTTTTTTTACATTTCTTAATTGTTGGCACAACGGCCAGAATGAAGTGTAACTCATTCTGCAGCCTCCTGGGATACTTACATCACCCATCATCTCCCACGAGGCTGCAGGAAGAGGTACATTGGCTATACACAGGGCCGTCTATAAAGCAGGGCAAAAGGGGCAGCTGCCCTGGGCCCTGTCATTGTTATGGAGCCCAAACAGCTGCCTCATGCTTGCCAACTATCCCAGTTTAAATTCCCTTGTCCCTTGAAGTTTTAGTCCTGTGCTGTGTCCCGATATCTCAGTGTGAAGTGCTGTTACTAATGCTGCCCAGCTATTGTTGTGTACAGATGACTCACCTACAGACCCTGTGTTTACATGTAAATAACCAGGATTCATATGTAAATAGCAGCGGCATTACTAAGTAAATAGCTGCGGTCGGCGGCATTGATATGTAAATAAAGGCAGCATTCATATGTATATCATGCTCCCCTGCAGTGAGTAGACGATGTGAGTAACCTCTAGCAAACAATCAGTGGGCAGTATTACTGTACAGTAATCTCTAGCAACCAATTAACAAGCAGAAATCATTTGCTGTAACCTCTAGCAACTAATCAGTGAGCCATAATGTGTGCTGTAACCTCTAGCAACCAGTCAGTAAGCTGTAATGATATGCTGTAACCACTGGCAACCAATCGCAATTGCTGCCTGATCTGATACAGTAAACTGATTTTAAGTCTAGGTGCTATTTATTGTATGTCTCAGAGCAGGTGGAGAGTTAAATTGCATGGGGTATATTTGATGACAGGTCCACTTGATCTGTACTCTCTATGGACTGTTTAGGATTAGGGATGAGTTAAGGATTGGGGGTGAAGTCCAAATTCACAGGGTACTGTCACATGATGGTCAGCTGCGGCTGTGGATTCCCCACCCTTTTTTATGTGGGGAATCTTTGGCTTGTGACATCTTTGACCATTTTGGGCCACATGGCTGAAGAAAATAAATCTTTAGATAGATGACTAGCCTAAGGGTTACTGGCTGATGCTATTCCTGTTCTTCTCCAATAGGAAGAGAAGACTGGTAGTGACAAACACCACCTCCAGCAGAATGTGGTGCCCAGAACCAGATATCCATCACTAGACCTAAGAGCCTACTGAGCCTACTGATGATGATGAATTAAATCTTGGGTGCTCTCGAGGTGCGCTAGCTTTCCAACGGCAAGCTGTTAAGCCCAATTTTACCTTACGGCTGGATTCACATTAGTGTGCCGTGCGACATCGCATGTGATTCGCACAGCACTGCTATGCAAATCACATGCGATGTCTGAGCAATGCAAATTCAATCATACAGATAGTATGGCTGAATTTGCATCGCATTAGGACCAAAGTCGTGCAGGACCTTTTTTTGATCCACACCTGAATCGGATCGCATGGGTGTTCACTCCCATGCGATCTGATTCATGTCCGAATTGACAGTTCGCACTGCAATATGCGCACCGATCTGGGGGTGTCATTGAATTTGTATTGACACTCCCAGTGGCTGGCATATGGAAGTGTTCCTCTCCCTTCTCTCCTTCCAGTTACATAGATCTGTTGGCTCTCCGTTCTTTTCATATTTCCTCCCCCTTCTGTAGTCTCCCTTCATTGGTATGCAACCACAGTGTCACTTCTGCAGGTGTGTTGAAAAACATAGTTTCCCCCAGGGCTGTTATCCTCAGTCTTGCCGGATATATCGCATAGTTGATGTTTAGCAGTTGCAACCTGTGTTTACTTTATATAAACCTGGCCCTTTGTTTCTGTAGTTCCAGGGAAAAGTCTGGATATATAGAGATCCTAGTGCCATTAGACAGTATGTTTTCCATCTCTCTTGCTTTTTGAAGGATAGTAACTTTGTCCTTATAATATAAGAGCTTAATAAGAAGAGACCACGGCTGGCTCCCCGGTGGCGGTGCCCTAAAAGTGTGCTCGCTCAATTGTAAAAAAAATTGGACAGAGATTCTTTGCCAAAAATTCCTTTAAAGTGGAAGTAAACCCTCCTATAGTTTTCAGCCAAGGAAGCTGCCATCTTGGCCTCTGTTCAATCTTCAACTGCCATGATGCTGCACATGTGATCAGTTATGACACCAGCCATTGGATGGTTTGACAGTTTGGTTGAAAGCATAGTCAATGTGACAGGTAGCATTTCCGGCATGCCATTTTTTTTAACTATTTAAATCAAAGGGTTTACTTCCGCTTTAAGCTAGTCCTCCATATATTCTGTAGGGTTGATACCTTCACTTCGCTCAGGGAGACCCAGAACCCTTAAATTTTTCCTGCGCAATCCATTTTCCATGTCTTCCATTTTATATATGCACATCTTCAGTTGTTCCCTCATTTATTTTATCTCTTGTTTCATCGGGTTCACGTCATCTTCTATCAAGCTGAGTCTCCCCTCCAAGGTGGATGTCCGCTCACATACCTCTTGCACATCATCTCATCTGATCTGATTCAGTAAACTGATTTTGAGTCTAGCCGCTATTTATTGTATGTCTCAAAGCATGTGGAGTGTGAAATTGCATAGAAGAGGGGGCCCAAGAAAATGTTTGCTCAGTCAATATTAACCATTTGCCGACCAGCCGCTGCAGTTTTACTGCGGCAGAATGGCACGGCTGGGCGAAACGACGTTATGTAATGTGCTTTGTCCTATGGCCATTAGGGGCGCGTGCATGTGCTCGGAGCCGATGCGTGTGCCCGGCAGTCGTGATCACCGCCGGGCTGCAGCAATTGCTGGTGACACATTGAGAACCGGGATCTGTGTGTGTAAACACACAGTTTCCGGTTCTCTGAGGGGAGAAGAGACTGATCGTCTGTTCATACAAAGTATGAACAGCGATCTGTCATCTCCCCTAGACAGTCCCCTCCCCCCTTCAGTTAGAACACAGAGAGGGAACACAATTAACCCCTTGATCGCCCCTAGTGTTAACCCCTTCCCTGCCAGTGACATTTTTACAGTAATCAGTGCATTTTTATAGCACTGATCGCTGTATAAATGCCAATGGTCCCAAAAATGTGTCAAGTGTCCGACATAATGTCGCAGTCCCGATAAAAATCGCAGATCGCCGCCATTACTATCAAAAACAAATTATAATAAAAATGCCATAAAACGATCCCCTATTTTGTAGACGCTATAAATTTTGCGCAAACCAATCAATATACGTTTATTGCATTTATTATTTTTATTTACCAAAAACATGTAGAAGAATACATATCAGCCTAAACTGAGGAAAACATTTTTTTAATATAGATTGTTGGGGATATTTATTATAGCAAAAAGTAAAGAATATTGCGTTTTTTTCAAAATGATTGCTCTTTTTTTGTTTATAGCCCAAAAAATAAAAAACCGCAGAGGTGATCAAATACCACCAAAAGAAAGCCCTATTTGTGGGGAAAAAAGGACGTCAATTTTGTTTGGGAGCCACATCGCACGACCGCACAATTTTCAGTTAAAGTGACACAATGCCGAATCGCAAAAAGTGCTCTGGTCAGGAAGGGGGTAAAATCTTCCAGGGCTGAGGCGGTTAAAGATGGCCCTGGCTGCTTGCTGTGGGGGCACTTGGTAGGAGGGAGGGGCCAGGGGCGCCGGCGTGGGACCCGAGAAGAGGAGGATCGGGGCTGCTCTGTGCAAAACCATTTCACAGAGCAGGTATGACATGTTTGTTATTTTAATGTAAAAAAAAAAAAACAGAAGCTTTAATATCACTTTAACCCCTCTTTTCTCAATAACATGGGGAAGTTGATTTGTAGTCCATGGTGATAGCAGGGAACAATGCTAACTGAAAACAGTTCAGAGGTAGAGAGCTCAGGAAGTTATCAGCTCCCAACATTTCTAGCTTAACAGCTTTTTTTTTTTTTTTGAACAGATAAATAAAACTGCTTTCTATGGAATAATTAACAGATTAAAGAAAGCGAGAAGCAAGTGCTTATGTTACTGCAGAGTCGGATCTGATGAAGACATGGTATTTCCCAGATCTGTGAATATGAGTCATCACAGTTATTACAGTGAAAAGGTGTCATGTTTCTCTAGTTACAAAATGTGATGAAATTGTTATATTTGCTGAGTTGTACATATGCCACATTCCATATGAATATGTACACGTGATGTACAGGAGCCTTCAGGTTAATATACTTTTGCCAAGCTCCAGAGCTTCAAATTATGATCACCGTTGATTTAAATATTCTATCAACAATTTGTCCTTAGCTGTTCTGTTCTAAATGACATATCTAAATCTGTTACAGATCAGAATACATAGAATACAAATGCTAACGCCAAGGGGTCTATTTCTAGAAACATTTGTTGCATGAATGTCAGAAACATTTGTGCAAACTGAACGAAAATTATTTTATTTTTTTTCCCCAATATAATTTTTATTAGTAAAGTGAAAAACATGTACAGAAAAGTACATCAGAACATTACTGTTGAAACAGATTGGATAGGTACATTTATAGTATGTAAAATGTGAACATACACCACAAAATAACGATAGTAGACTTGACGTATGAAACATTAAACCACTTACCGACCGCTCACTGTATATATACGTCATTTTTTTTGAAGAGGGATATCTCGGTAACGGCAGCAGCTGCTGCCACAACCGAGGTATCCCTCTTCACAGTGAGCGGTCCCCTTTCCGATAATGGTGGTCATTGCGGCGTATTCGCCGCGACATCACCGTTATCCCGCGCCTTCCGCCGCTTACCGGAGCCGTCGGCAGGGGCGGAGGCGTTCGGGTCCTTTCCCTGCCTGTGTATAGAGATGAGTGAGGCTAAGATGGCCCCCACTCATCTCTATACCATAGGAGGGCGGATGCGACATCAAAGCGTCACTTCCACCCATACGTCTTAAAGGGGACTTTCCAAATGTCATTTTTTTAAATGACTTTTTTTTTTTGCATTTAAGTCCAAATATGAGATCTGAGGACTTTTTGACCCCAGATCTCATATTTAAGAGGACCTGTCATGCTTTTTCCTATTACAAGGGATGTTTACATTCCTTGTAATAGGAATAAAAGTGATCTATTTTTTTTTTTTTTTTTAAAACGGTGTAAAAAATAATAAAATTAAGTAAAATAAATAAGAAAAAACAAAATTTTTTTTTTAAAACACCCCGTCCCGACGAGCTCGCGCGCAGAAGCGAACGCATACGTGAGCAGCGCCTGCATATGAAAACAGTAGTCAAACCACACATGTGATATAACGCCGCGATCGGTAGAGCGAGAGCAATAATTCTAGCCATAGACCTCCTCTGTAACTCAAAAAATGCAACCTGTAGAAATTTTTAAATGTCGCTTATGGAGATTTTTGAGGGTAAAAGTTTGACGCCATTCCACGAGCGTCCGCAATTTTGAAGCAGGACATGTTGGGTATCAATTTACTCGGCGTAATATTATCTTTCACAATCCAAAAAAAAATTGGGCTAATTTTACTGTTCTCTTATTTTTTTATTCAAAAAAGTGACTTTTTTACAAAAAAAGTGCGCTTGTATGACCGCTGCGCAAATACGGTGTGAAAAAAAGTATTGCAATGACTGCCCTGTTATTCTCTAGGGTGTTAGAAAAAAACAATATATAATGTTTGGGGGTTCTAAGTCATTTTCTAGCAAAAAAAAACTGTTTTAAACATGTAAACACCTAAAATCCAAAACGAGGCTGGTCTGGAAGTGGTTAAGTACAATCATGAGTCAATCTGTACCAGGTCGCAACTTATAGTTAGTGATCAGGAGGGTATGTGACTTATATATGAAATTTCATGTAGGAGGCAACGAGGGACACAAATCTTAAATGTGGATATAAACACCCTCAAGTAGATCCTTAGTCAGTCCCCTATCAACCTCTGTACCCCTAATGGGAACATGCTGTGCAGAGGGAGAGAGGAAAAAGATCCTGGATATCAATAGGAATGTTTCGATCTACGATGTGGATTAGAACGTGTCCATCTCTTGAAGAGTAGGAAGGGTATATATCCTTGTCTGAATCATGAATGAGAATAATGCTATAAATAAGCAAATGATAAGATATGAGTATGTGAGGAAGGTATCAAAGAATGGATCATATGGTATCCATAAGTTTCAGGAAAAGAGACCGTTCAGGGATCGGAGAGCATGGCGGGTACGGTACAGAGCGGAGAGTAACATGTAGTCATATCATTGGAGTGTCAATGTCCATCTATAGAGGCAATGATTTAAGGTGTGTGAAGAAGGTCCCGATAAGATGGGGAATCCTTAAAGTGTAGCCAGCACGCCCATATAGCACTATAGGTTGCTGGAGTGTCTTTAGCTTGATGGATCAAGTTTTCCATTTCCGAAATCTTGTCTACTCGTTTGACCCAGTCTGTTAATCTAGGCGGGTTCTGTTTTCTCCAGTAGATCGGAATACACTGTTTGGCGGCATTAAGCAAGTGAGGTATGATAGATTTCTTGTAAGTGTGATGTGGGAGTGAGGTGTGGTGTAGGAGGAATTGAGCCGGTGTGAAGGCTATAGTGTAGGTGGAGATGTGAGTTATAGCTTTATGGACTTTTTTCCAGTAGGGTATGAGCAGTGAGCATTTCCACCAGATATGAAGCGGGGAGCCCGTGTCAAGCTTGCATTGCCAGCATTGAGGAGAGACTTCGGGGTGATATCTGTGAATGATGTCCGGTGTGCGATACCATATAGCGTAAACTTTATAACTGTTTTCTTGGGCCGAGACGTTTACAGTACCCTTGTGAATACATTGGTAGATAAGTTCCCATTCTCCACTAGTTAAATCTAGCTCAAGTTCCCTTTCCCAAACCCTGACTACTGTGTTATTTTTAGGGTTGTAGTCAGCGAACAGAAGTGCATAAGTTGACGATATAAGGCGTCTCTGGGGGGAATTGCTAGTACATAAAACTTCCAGAGGGGTATTTTCCCTACACCATTGCGTAATAGGGTTGGTACGGAAGTGTCGGAGTTGTAAATATTTGTAGAAAGGAATGTGCTGTTCAGGGAAACATACTAGGATATCGGGATACGAAAGGATGTTATTGTTGTGAAAGAGTTGGGATGCTCTGAGAGTGAAATGCGTGCGGTCATAGGTCTGGTTGTGTGAAGGCAGTCCCGGAGGAAAATCAGGATTACCATCCAACGGAGTCAACGGCCCTGGGCATGGGGCGCAAGCATGCGTTCGAGAGAGTGACCTAAAAATTAGCAGGGTTGCTCCCGTTAGCGGATGAGAGGCGTATGCCTTTGGCGTTTTGGACGCGAAAATCCATGTTAAGTGAGCGAGCGGTAGCGAATCAAGGGAGTCTTCAAGGTCGACCCAGTCTTTAGTGTGTTTGTGGACATGCCAATCTATTATTCTGGTGAGGTGAGTAATATTTGCAGGCGATTAGCATGGTTGCGCGCAGTGTATACTTAAATGCTCCAGTAATACATGGAAAACCGTGCTCGAAGCTCATAAAACGCCTGATCCTGAGAGGCTGGGGGAAGAAGCGAGTTTACATCAGGGTCGGCAAGCTGCCGTGGAAGGATAGGGGGGGCCCCCCATTGTGTATGTTGTGAGTAGAGTCTCCCTCAGCGACCAGGCGTATTATCCCCCTAAGGCAACCTGTCTCGCCCTCCCATAGTCATTTAGAGGTGATACAAGCTGGAACACTAGGTATACAATAATTATAAGCATATTAAAAGCAACAAAAATGCAGTTCATAAGTCCATTATACTTTACCCATCAATCCCACTGCAGGAAGCGTGGTGGACAATAGATATACCAAGCTTCTGGGTGAATCAGAGCGTGATGCAACAAGCAGTTGCAAACTCTGATCTCCCTGCAGTTAGAGGGTGCAGTTACCGGGCAAAAAAAAAAAGGGGGGGGACTGCATAACACCATCGTGTCAGTGAGGACAGTAGGGACAGTCTCGCAGCATATCAGAGGTCTCCGCATGGAGTATCATATAGCAGTCACGGTCCATAGCGGTGGCGGAAATCTTGAGTGCAAGCAACCGCTTAGAGCGGGTGGTCGGTGAGGGGAGTACACGCCGTAGAATAAGATAGTAAATTGAACAGAACCGGAACCATCACACACGAGTGTGAAGAACCAGGCAAAGTGGAATAACAAAGTCAAATGCAGGAGTTCCAAACCTGCTCAGACATCTATGAGGTAAGATTCTTTAGTAATCCCGGCGGGTCCTCCGGGATCGTGGAGAAGCGGTCGGACTGGAGCCACGGTCCGCAGCATGGCGGGTGGTGTATGGTCTGGTGCCCGACGGGGATCGTCTCCTGTGAGGTCGAGTAGCTTGGACTTCCATCTGTTCTTCCGGTGGCGGTTGTCTCCTGGAAGAATACGCGCGTTAGTCGGCATACCAGTTAGGGACGTCCACGAGGGGGATGTCAAGGGTACGACAGAATTGGCGCAAGTCCTCAGGTACCTTTAGTAGGGCCGTACGGCCGTGGTGCGAGGCGGAAAGACAGAAGGGAAACTTCCATCTGTATTGTATACCATTTGCACGCAGGGTCTCCAGCAAAGGTTTCAGATCCCTGCGGTGTTGTAACGTAATAGATGACAGGTCCTGGAAGATTTGCACGGGTGTACCAGCATGCTGTATTTGGGGAGCGCCCCTCGCTTGCCTTAGGATCTCTTCTTTGACCTTGTAATCAACGATACAGCAGATTATTTCCCTCGGGGGATCTGTCTCTTTGCCTCTGGGGCGCAGTGCCCTATGAATCCGCTCCATATCAATGCGGGTCTCACGCGGCCTATTAAGCAGGGTATTGAACAGCGCCGACACTTCAGGGGTCAGGTGTTCAGCATCAATGGTCTCCGGCATTCCTCGGATCCTGAGGTTATGGCGGCGTCCGCGATTGTCAAGATCTTCGATATGACGCTGTGCCTCTCTTAGCTGCAGTGTGTGTGCATCGATCTTCCTAGTGGCTTTGCGGAGGACATTGTCGTATTGTGAGGTCGTTTTTTCCACCTCAATCACCCTGTCAGTGAGCGTGTGTATATCCACCCGCAATGGCGGCCGAGAGAGTGTGCTTTATGTCTGCCGCTATGGTCCGCAGATCGTGTAAGCTAAGCTGGGGTTGTGGGTGGACATCACGGCCCCCAGACACTGCCTGAGAAGCCGAGTGGGGAGATAGCGTGGTATCAGAAACTGGCGGGGCCACTGTATGTGAGGTGACGTGGCGGGACGACGCCATGTTACCTCTTTGGGAGCGGAACATCTCCGTAATATTTTGGCTGCCGTTCCCCGTAGATTCCCGTGGCGATCGGGATCTGGACAGCGATGTGTGGCGGGACGCCGTCCCCATCTTTTAGCGGGTAGAGGGTTGAAATTCTCCGGCACAGCAGGTACTAGAGAGGCAACGACGGGAGCAGTTACTTAAGACAGCCATCTCCTTGCTCGGCCAAGCCACGCCCCCCATGAAATTTCGCATTGCATTTTGGAATGGAATAATTCCTGTATCTTCAGCTCCATCTAGTGGCCAACATGCAGTATATTTTCACACTGAGCTGTTTCAGACAACTATTCCACATTTTGGCCATTAGATGGAGCTGACGATGCAGGCGTTAATCTATTCCAAAATATACAATGCTTTGGACATTGGTGCAACGAATGATGTTAGAACCCAAAGTGATGTTGGCTGATTTAGCCAGACTTAAATTTCTGGTCAGTACACTTTGTGTTCAAGCAGACTGGCACACGTACTTTCACAGAGGTGCCACTATGCCGTGTTATGAATGATATATAAATCAAAAGCAAGCGTAATTGTCTTAGCTGTTGAGCTATGTGGAGAGCAAACATGATTCTAAAGCCTCATACACACAGTTCAAATGTTGCCAGAGGATTGTCTGTTGACAGACTGTTGTCCTAAAATCTTACCATTAGTACGCTCCTTTTGACAATTGTTGTCCAATTTTCCACCAACAAATGTTGGATAACAGGCTAGTAAATTTTTGGCGGACATCGGTTTGAAGTCAGATTTTCGTATGGTCAGTACACAAATCCGTCACACAAAAGTTGGAAGTACAAACACGCATGCTCGGAATCTATGCTCACCAAACACGAAATTAGCAGAAGGGGCACAAAGGCTGGCGCTCAAGAGCTGAATTTCCTCGTAGTACGTCACTATGTTCGTGTTTGTGACACGACAATTGTGTAGCGTTAGTATGCAAGACAATATCCTGGCAGACGCCCTTTGGACAAAAATCACACGCTTGGTTGGCCAACAATCGTATCGTGTGTACAAATTCTTAACAGGGGTGGACTGACCATTAGGGGCCCGGACTCGGCCACTTGAAGCGGATGTAATAATGCCGATAATAATACTGCTAACGGCGCGCTGCTCCCCTCCGGCCCCTCCTTTCCTCCTGTCCGTCCCAGGTGCTTGTACTGTATGCGTCGTGACATCACCTGGGATGGACAGGGAGCAGCGCGCCGTTAGCAGTATTATTATCTGCATCGGGTGACTCAATGAGTGAAGCTGAGACACCAGGGCCGTCATGGGTGGGGGGCCCAACATGACCGCAGGATGGCCCATGATACTCTCCTGGTCCCCCCACCCCCACAGTGTCCCCCTGTTTGTGTGTGTGCTCTCCCTCCAGTGTCCCCCTGTGTGTGTGTGTGTGCTCTCCCTCCAGTGTCCCCCTGTGTGTGTTCTCCCTCCAGTGTCCCCCTGTGTGCGTTCTCCCTCCAGTGTCCCCCTGTGTGTGCTCTCCCTCCAGTGTCCCCCTGTGTGTGTTCTCCCTCCAGTGTCCCCCTGTGTGTGTTCTCCCTCCAGTGTCCCTCTGTGTGTGTGTGTGTGTTTGTGCGCTTTCCCTCCAGTGTCCCCCTGTGTGTGCTCTCCCTCCAGTGTCCCCCTGTGTGTGCTCTCCCTCCAGTGTCCCCCTGTGTGTGTGCACTCCCTCCAGTGTCCCCCTGTGTGTGTGCTCTCCCTCCAGTGTCCCCCTGTGTGTGTGTGCTCTCCCTCCAGTGTCCCCCTGTGTGTGTTCTCCCTCCAGTGCCCCCCTGTGTGTGTTCTCCCTCCAGTGTCCCCGTGTGTGTTTGTGTGCGCTTTCTTTCCAGTGTCCCCCTGTGTGTGTGTGCTCTCCCTCCAGTGTCCCCCTGTGTGTGTGTTCTCCCTCCAGTGTCCCCCTGTGTGTGTGTGTGATCTCCCTCCAGTGTCCCCCTGTGTGTGTGTGTGCTTTCCCTCCAGTGTCCCCCTGTGTGTGCTTTCCCTCCAGTGTCCCCCCTGTGTGTGCTCTCCCTCCAGTGTCCCCCTGTGTGTGTGTGCTCTCCCTCCAGTGTCCCCCTGTGTGTGTGCTCTCCCTCCAGTGTCCCCCTGTGTGTGTGTGCTCTCCCTCCAATGTCCCCCTGTGTGTGTGTGCTCTCCCTCCAGTGTCCCCCTGTGTGTGTGTGCTCTCCCTCCATCATCCCCCTGTGTGTGTGTGCTCTCCCTCGAGCGTCCCCCTGTGTGTGTGTGCTCTCCCTCCAGCGTCCCCCTGTGTGTGTGTGCTCTCCCTCCAGCGTCCCCCTGTGTGTGTGTGTGCTCTCCCTCCAGTGTCCCCCTGTGTGTGTGTGCTCTCCCTCCAGTGTGTGTGTGTGTGTGTGTGTGTTCTCCCTCCCCAGTGTGCTTCCCCCCCAGTATCCCCCATTGTGCTCTCCCCCCCTGTGTCCCCTTGTGTGCTCACCCCTCCCAGTGTCCCCCTGTGTGCTCTCCCTCCCCAACGTCCCCCTGTGTGCTCTCCCTCCCCAATGTCCCCCTTTGTGCTCTCCTTCCTCAGTGTCCCCCTTTGTGTTCCCCCCCTAGTGTTCCCCATTGTGCCCCCCCAGTATGCTCTCCCTCCCCAGTGTCCCCCTGTGTGCTCTCCCTCCCCAGTGTCCCCCTGTGTGCTCTCCCTCCCCAGTGCCCCCCTGTGTGCCCACCCCCCCCCCCAGTGTTCCCCTGTGTGCTCCCCCCTCCAGTGTTCCCCTGTGTGCTCCCCCTCCAGTGATCCCCTGTGTGCTCTCCCCCCCAGTGTCCCCCTATGTGCTCCCCCCCCCCAGTGTCCCCCTGTGTGCTTTCTCTACCCCCCCCCCACACACAGTGTCCCCCTGTGTGCTCCCCCTCCCCCGTGTCTCCCTGTGCAGGTGTGGCTTGAGTGTGGAGACACAGGGGGCCCCATGATCTTCTAATGCTTGAGGGCCCCATGAGTTGTCAGTCTGCCCCTGATTCTTAATACTATATTCTTCAATAAAGCTAGTACATTTGGAGTCTAACACCTTGTGTCTGTGCAACCAGGCTCTTGCAGAAAGTTTTATAATTGTGCACATAAGGGAGACCTGCTCAATGTTAGGTGGCCTGGTCATAAAGTTATGGCTGATTGGTGGACATAATATTTTAACAATATAGGGTCAAAGGAATATGTTTAGTCAGGGCAGGACTTAGGGTGGTGGGGGCCCCTGGGCTTGAGTCACTTTACATTACCGTATTTATCGGCGTATAACACGCACCCCAAGTTTAGGAGGGAATTTTAAGGATAAAAACTTTTAGGAGGGAAGTTTAAGGAAAAAAATTACATTTAAATGCCCATCAATGCAGCCTTATCAATGTCCATCTCCAGCCTTGTCAGTGTCATTGCAGCCTTGTCAGTGTAGCCTTGTCATTTGCAGCCTTGCCCCAGTGTCATTTGCAGCCTTGTCATTGCAGTCTTGAAGTTTAAAAATGGCGCCACCGAGTCCTGTGTATCTCGGCGGCTCTCGGGTCCTCTCGGCGGCTTTCGTGTCCTCTCGGGTCCTCTCGCAGTCCCAAACGGAGCCGAGAGTAGTCGAGTGTACTCGGCTCGGCTCACAGTCATGCCCAGTCCCTGTGTTATGTCCATCATAGGGCGGGACTGGGCGTGACTGTGAGCAGAGCCGAGCCGAGTACACTCGGCTATGTATCTCAGCGGGGCCCCCTATTGGGCGGGGCCCATGGGCTTGAGCCTAGTCAAGCCCAATGGTAAGTCCAGCCCTGTGTTTAGTACACTTTCACAGCTGGAGGCCTTTTAGAGCTTGGGTGTGTTCAAAATGTGTGTATTTCAATTCCTGGAGGATTCTGGAAAGGTTAATAACTCATGATGAATTACAGTGATTCCAGCACCTGCAACCACCCGGTATTGAAAATGCTCTGTGAACCAAGGTAATGGGGAAGAGGAATACAGTTTTTAGGGAGATTTCAATTATTGTCTTGTAGAATAAATAGAAAATGTAAGATATCTTTCCAATGTGAGGGAAACCTTCTCTTAGACAGTGGTGACGGGAACAAATGTCCCCATTGGAAGATTTCCCCTTTATTCCTGTTCTGGTGGCAGCTTAGGGATGAACACAGGCAGGTTCGGACTTTGTCTGAGCTCCTCCACTGAGAAGCTGTCAAAGTTGACAGCCAATCATAGGTGGTGGAGGCATTCCCTGCCCATTAGCCACACATATGCAAGGTGAATGCCTCCACCAGCAATGATTGGCTGTCGACTTTGACAGCTTCCCGGCGGGAGAGCTTAGGTGGGTTTACACTCCTGTCCAAACACACCCGAGCTCATCACTGCTCTTAATTTTGGATTAACCACTTGTCGACCGGCCAATAGTAAAAATACGTCATTAATTTGACGTTAAATACTGTTATTGTGTCAGCGGCTAGCTGCCATAACCCTGGTATTGTTTTTTACTATGGGCAATTCTGCATCGGATTAACCACTTCAGCCCCGGGCCATTTTTTGTGATACAGCATTGCGTCACTTTAACTGACAATTGCGCGGTCGTGCGACGCTGTACCCAAACCAAATTGATGTCCTTTTTTTCCCACAAATAGAGCCTTCTTTTGGTGGTATTTGATCATCTCTACGGTTTCTATTTTTTGCACTATAAACAAAAAAGCATTGAAATTTTATACAAACAACGATATTTTGTACTTTTTGCTATAATAAATATCCCCAATTTTTTTTTTTTTAAAAAAAGCTAATTTTTTTCCTTAGTTTAGGCCGATATATATATTCGGCTGCATAACTTTAGTAATAAAAATCGCAATAAGCGTATATTGATTTGTTTGCGCAAAAGTTATAGCATCTATAAAATAGTGGATAGATTTATGGCATTTTTATTATATATTTTCTTTAATAGTAATGGCGGTGATCTGCGACGGACAGATCGGACACTTTTGACAGATTTTTGGGACCATTGACAATTATACAGCGATCAGTTATATAAAAATGCACTGATTACTGTTTAAATGTCACTGGCAGGGAATGGGTTAACACTAGGGGGCGATCAAGGGGTTAACTGTGTTCCCTAGTGTGTGTTCTAACTGTAGGGGGATTGGACTGACTAGAGGAGATGACAGATCGCTGTTCCTAGCTAGTAGGAACTTGCGATCTGCCTTCTCTCTTCACAGAACAGGGATTTGTGTGTTTACACACACACACACACACGTCTCTGTTCTGGCTCTCGTGCTCGGCGGTCATTGCGACTGCCGGCCACGAGCATCGGCACCCCCCGCAGTACAGCGGGCGCACGCCTGCCATACCGCTTAATGGAGCCGACGTACAGCTACGACTGTTCACGGGATCGTGCCGACCTGCCGCAGTATAATGACGGCAGCTGGTCGGCAAGTGGTTAAAGTGGTCCTGTGGGCTCATTTGCCACGGGATCACTTTAAAGCTGATACACACTATACAATTTTCTTTAGATTTTCTTCCTTTAGATTCACCATATAATACGAGGTCAAACCTAAACACTTTCAATTTGTATGCAATCAGGCAGGCCCTTGCCCTACATAGTTGAAGGTAAATCTAAAGAAAATGGAACAACAAAAGTTGTATAGTCTGTATCCAGCTTTAGAGGCAGCGGGAGAGGTCCCTCCTTCCCGGGCATACCAGAGCCATCGGTAAAGCCCAAAAGCGATCCGATTCGACCAATGGCTATGCAGGAAGTGAAGTGAGGGCAAGATGGCCCCCCACTCGGCTCTATGCCCTGGGAGGACCAGAGCAACCTTCAACGTCACTTCCAGTTCTCAGGCATAAACACATTTTTTTTTTTTTTAAGTCAAAATCTTTTTTCTTTTGCTTTTAAAAAGGTAAATGAGAGATCTAGTGTCTTTTTGACCCCAGACCTCTCAATAAAAAGGACCTATCATGCTTATTCCTATTAAAAGGGATGTTAAATTCCTTGTAATAGGAATAAAAGTGATTAAAGAAAAAAATAAAATAAAAGGGACAGTGTAAAAATTTTAAATAAAAAGTTAAATAAATAAGAAAAAAAAAAAGTAAAGCACCCCATCCCGTGCTCGTGCGCAGAAGAAAATGTAAGTGTGAATGTAAGTCGCACCCACATATGTAAACAGTGTTTAAACCACATATATGAGGTATTGCCACGATCGTTAGAGCGAGAGCAATAATTCTAGCACTAGAATGTAAATCTAAACAGGTAACATGTAAAACATTTTAAAGCGTCGCCTATGAAGTTTTTTAAGTACCGTAGTTTGTCGCTATTTCACGAGGGTAACTATTGTGTTTTTGTTTTTTTTATTCATTAAAGTGCATTTTTTTCCCAAAAAAATGTGAAGGACTGCTGTGCAAATACAGTGTAAAATAAAATATTGCACTGATCGCCATTTTATTCTCTAGGGCCTTTAAAAAAATATAAATATAATGTTTGGGGGTTCTAAGAAATTTTCGAGCAAAAAATACAAATTTTTACTTGTAAACAAAAAGTGCCAGAAAAGGCCTGGTCTTCAAGTGGTTAACCCCTCACTTTCATTCCTGATAACATGGGTGATCAGGACAAATAAAAAGAGTGAATCTCCATAACAGGGCACAGGCAGCAATAAAAAAATCTGACAGTGGTTCTATTATCTCTCCACTCTTCCAGCAGGGAAGGAAAAAAACTTGGCTTTAGTTATACTTTAACTAGTGTTTATATTGCGTCAATAAAACACAAAGCAAAGGTAAACTCCATAATAAGCAAATTGTCTAATTACAAGAGTCATGTGTATTCTTAAACCTTGGTGTATTTCTTCCAGATCTGTGCAGTAATCCAGTAATAAAGACCAATCACTGCTGCTCTCTCTCCTTGTGCAGGGTGACTGGTCTTGTCTCCGCCCCCTCCTGTAGTTTTCTGCAGGTGTTGTATCATTATCCGTCCCCCATCACAAAGTGTCCGAGGTGTACTGCGCATGCGCAGTACACCCAGATTCCGAAAATTGCCGAGGATGAACGGCGCCTGCGCCGTGAGTCCACTTTCAAGCCCCACCATCCAAGTGGACATAGAGTTAGAATATAAAAGAGCCGAGCGCAGCGAGGCCGTGCCCGAAGCGTGGCGAGCGAAGCGAGCCAGCGAGGGGCCCTCTAACTTTGACTAACCCTATGTCCGCTTGGATGGTGGGGGCTTCTCCTCGACTCACGGCGCAGGCGCCCTTCATCTTCCGAAAATTTCCGAACATCTGCATGCTCCGTACTGCGCATGCGCTGCGCATGCGCAGTACACTTCGGACACCTAGTGACAGCCGGACACTTGGTGATAGAACACAGGCAGCCTGTAGTGGGTGGGGCCCGCTGGGTCACTCCCACAGCTCTTCGTTATGTAATATCTGGGTTTGGTGCACACAAAGTAGATTGATAACATTTCTAGCTCTTGCAGCATGTATTTAAATGAAAGAGTTCAGCTTTAAAGAGGATCTAAACTGTGGAAGCTGCAACCAAAAATGAATTTCAAACATAAGTGTAACGGCCATAACCCCTTGAGGAGCGGCCTTAACTTTTGGGCTTACCAGTTACCCCCTCGTGGCTTGTCGGTGAATGTCCAGGGGTTCCCAGGGTTTGTACCCAACAACTTTGGATGCTGACACATAAAAGTCCTTTTTAAGGTTTTTATTCTGCAGTGGTAACATCCAACATAACACAGTCTCAGATAGGAATAGAGGGCAAGGGTGAAGAAACTCAGCCACCTTGAACTGCTGACATCCACAGAATGTCTAATCAACCCAGAGAGTAGCCACTCGCAGCTGAGTACTTCAATGCCGGACAAACCTCTAGCCAGAGGTATAGCGGCCTACAATGTGATCCGGAAGCTTGCAAAAGTCTCTGACACAGAATAAACTTGCAACCAAAGGTGAATAGGAACCTTCTCACAGTACCGGGAACTTTCTCTGTCTCCTTGGCAGCACTGTGGAAGTGTGGATTCTTTAGTGTCCATACAACTCAGCTCCCAGGCTCTTACTGAGATGCCAGCTTGTTGGCCCTCCTCCGAAGAGTCCTCCCCCGGTCACTTGTACGAGTTGCTGTGTCCCTCCAATACTGAGAGCACACCGGGATGCCTTGAATCCTCCTTCAGTTACTGGGCCTCGGGTTAACCGGCTCCGAGACTCGGGAACAGACGGATCCCCACCCCAGACCATGCGGGCCTATGGGGCTAGTCAAACTGACCACGTTTGCGGGATGGCAATTGCTCCTAGGCCAGGGACCACTCGCGGGGCTACCCCGGTGGGGCCGTACCCCAAACACGTGACTTCAGCACCTTAAGTACCCTTCCCCACCCTACACAGCGGGGCCAGACGCACCCACTGATTGGCTCCGGGGGAAGATTGATACCTAAGACGTCCAACCAGGCCTGGTTCTTGACCTGTCATGGGTACCTAACTGCACGCATGACCAGGCAGAACCCTAGTACAGCCAAGCCAAACTGATGCCAAAGTGAACATGTACAATTAACTCTCAGAACCCCATTAGTGTTCTGAGGGAAAAAACTAAATTTCTACTTATAGCGCTCACTTGTTAAAGTGTGACCTCTACATAAGGAAAATAGGCTATTCAGGGCAAAGTGACAATGTCTTTGTAAAGGCACTCTCCACACTAGTTATAATCACTTTACCATCGCTACCTCGGTGCTCCTGCCTCCATCACAGCTGGATTAAATGCCCACTGCTCCCAGGTATGGGGGAACATGTGACAGTGTTCATGTACAGCAGCCAATCACCTGGCCCAAGCACTGACACATGAAGAAGGAGGAAGTGATGCCTCCACTACCCCGGCCTCTATAAACCAGGTGACACTTCAGATTAAAGGGCTGGCTGTGGAGGAGAAATGGTCTGCAGGGGAGCACCAGTAACACGGGTATAACTAGATGACAATGACAACCCTCAAACTAAGTACATCTCAGAAAAGAAAAAAATCTGAAGAAAGTACTGCAGATTGCAGCAAAAGCTGGTTTTGTTCATTAATCTTTTAATGAGCTATTCATTTTTATCTTGGTATTTTTATTATATTGTAATATGAAATAGTTCACTTCACCATAATGCCGAATCAGTAGGAGCCCTGAGCGTGTCACTTGCCACGTCGCCTGCCACCAGATGCCATCAGGTGTCCCCAGCAGAGTCCCTCCTTACACCGGGCATTCCCAGCAGAGTCTCTCCTTACATCAGGTGTCCCCAGCAGATTCTCTTCTTACATCAGGTGTCCCCAGCAGATTCCCTCTTTACATTAGGCATTCCCAGTAGAGTCCCCATGTTAATAGGGTCAAGGGCCTCATCCCCACAACCCTGGCCGGTGGTTGTGGGGGTCTGCGGGAGGGGGCTTATCGAAATCTGTGAGCCCCCTTTAACAAGGGGGCCCCCAGATCCCAGCCCCCCCATGTGACTAAGTATGGGGTAGCTTTGCCCAATCAGGGCAGAATACACTGTGCAGGGTGGCTATGTCAGTTTCATTGCGGGACACTATAATGTTTATAGGAATATAAAGAGGACCTGTCATGGGGAACAGCGATCTCTCTCTCCTCCTCCAGTCAGTCCCATCCCGCCAGTTGGAAAAACCTCCCAGGGAACACATTATGATCACCCCCTAGTGTTAACGCCTTCCCTGCCAGTGACATTTACACAGTAATCAGGGCATTTTTATAGCACAGATCACTGTATAAATGTCAATGGTCCCAAAAAAAAGTGTCAAAAGTGTCAAATCTCTCCACCGCAATGTTGCAGTCCTGCTAAAAATCGCAGATCGCCACCATTACTAGTAAAAAAACAATAATAATAAATATGCCATAAATCTCTCCCCTATTTTGTAGACGCTATAAACTTTTGCGCAAACTAATCAATATACGCTAATTGCATTTTTTTTTTTTTGATTCAAAGTTTTTATTAGAGATTTTGCATATTACAGACAGTACATGCAGTAAAACATTGGATGAAGTATTTTAACAAACTTACAGGGGAGAAGTGAGTCAAACACAATTGGAATACACCATGCGTCATAGCGTGCAAGTACAAAAGCTTTAAAGTAAACTCAACTCATGTTAAACAAAACTCGACAGTACCAGCAGTGGCATCGAGGAGTCATATGATGGAGGTGGAGCGTTCCAAAGTGCTCAGGGTTCCTTCACTGCACTTGTTGTACCAGAAGATCAGGGGTTTGGCCATCCCGCCCAGGCACCCCCATTGGGATCTAACTGTGCCTGGGTGGGAGGTTGTCCAATACAGCTGTGGTCGCAGTGGCGTATCCAGGGTATGGCACATATGGCAAGTTCCATGGGCGCCATATGAAGGGGGCGCTCCTGAGTTCTTCACTGAATTTAAAAGTAGAGCTTTGTAAACTTCTCCCCGTTCCTACTTGCTTATGGGGGGTGCAATTACAGTTTCCTGGGCCCCATCAGGTCAAAATAGGGGCCCAGGAAGTGAGCGTAAAGAAGGGACTTTTTCTTAATTTTCGGGGAGCATGTACATCAAGCCGCCCCGCTACTCAATTAGTCCTGGCCAGCGGAGTGATTCTCTGCCCTGCTCTCGTCCTCAGGTCTAGAGATGTGAGATGTGTGCCATATGAAGCGTGCTTCTGACAAGGAACAGCCGGAGGAGCACGTGGCTGCATGTGCCGAGCTCCACACAGATTGGCAGTGGAGACTGTCAGTCTGTAGTTGTGTCCTGGCTACTGGTGCAAAGTTGTAGGAGCTGTGTGTGCAGGGAGGCTGAGATCGGAGGAGAGGGGGGTAATAAAGCCGGGGTCTGGCATCCCAGCACACAGAGCGACAGGACAAGACAAATCACAGTGACAACACTGCCCAGCTTATATGGAGCTTGGCATCCTAGAGATCCCTGTAGATGTGCCTGCTTATCATTCCCTCTCCAAGGCTGAGGCTGCTCTGTGCATTGGTGAGCAGCAACGTCCTGTGTGTACATAGAAAGATCCCCCCACAGATATAGTTTCATAGTTAGTAAGGTTGAATAAAGACATCAGTCCATCCAGTTCAACCTGAGTGAGTGTCTACAATTGTCCCTATCCCTGTACATCACACACTCACATCGGTCCCTACCCTCAAGAAGCCCACAATCCAAGGTCCCCACTCATATACTAGGGCCAAATTTTGGACAGAAGCCAATTAACCTACCTGCATGTCTTTGGATTGATAGATATGACTGACCCAGGCATAGACCGGCTGGAAATCAGCTTCCTATAGGAGGAAGAAGCTAGCAGGATCCTGGAGGTCCTGAACTGAGGAGGACAGAGAGGAATAGAGAGTCATGTAGGCAGTGATAGGGTCAGAGCAGAGGATCAGAGCTTACATTCTACCTCCCAGTCACCGTACAAGTCTGTATGAATGCATTCCTGTTTTGTCACAATATCATTTTTGCAGAGAAAATCCTTCCTCTCAGGCTGATGTCAGGTGGAAGACTCTGTTGCTAGTGACAAAGCTTCAGTGGCAGAGAACCTTCAACCTACCTCTATGGAATTGCTTCCTCTGAATACTACAGAATCATCACTAGTGGTGGGAGTGAATCCAGACCAGAGGGACCAACTGGCAGCCTTGTTGCGATACTGCCGCTGGCAGTTCATTTTACTGGGATAAAGGCACATGCACAGGAGGGAGGACAGCGATGGGGAACTCCGGAGAGTGGCTGCGGTCACCAAACAGGAGTTGTTAGGCCTGATGGAGCTGAGACCAGAGCATGTTCTAGGCCTGAGCCAGGTCACAGGAAGTGAGTTACTGTCAGGAGACCTGTCACCGGCCTGTGCTAGGTGCTGTCTGTCATTATTGTCACTTGTCTTCTGTTATCAGATTATCTGTGCAGCCCTGAGGTGTTGACTTCACTTGCTTCAAGATCCGGGACCTGGAGACTGGCACTGAGCTCTTTGAGATCTCCATACCCTGCTCAGGTACCTGTCATGGAGGGCACCTTTCCTGGGGAAGGTCTCCTTCATACTTCAAGTAGAACTAGAGTTGTTGGATGGAGTAGGAGAGGGTTATTGTTCCCAATTTGACATCCGTTTGGGTGCGGGTGCATGTCCTTGAATGCACACTGTCTGTGCTCGGGGGCATGTTCCTGCACCCTGATCAAGGTGAGAGCAGGGGCTGCATTCCAATTGATTTGAATTGGTCTGCATGTACAGAATATCTGTGTGCATATCATGCAGTGAAAACATGGCCCTGTACGCTAAAAATGTTTTGACAGGGGTGCAGCTTCAGTGCTTGCCATAGGCGCCATTTTCCACATCTACAAGATACACCCCCCCCCCCTTGTGGTGGAATGTAACCAGTTACACCTCATACTTGTCATGAGTCTAAGGCTATTGTATGTGATGAATGGCGGCTCCTATCTGGCTGGGCTACACAAAGACTAATTATGGGCTGTCGGAGATCGCAGTTCCAAGATTAGACAGCAGTTGGATTAAGTGCAATTCTGGACAGACGCTGCCCCCCAGAGACCACTTCTGGCAGTACAATCAGAATACATGGAGGCGACTACCAATTGGGCAGGTGGGCGGGCAGTGGGAGGTGCTGTGATTGAGGTGTGATTGACAAAAAGGGTTTGCACACACACCTGATTCTCTTATTCCATCTGGAGCTCAGCTGAGAAGGGTCACCACGATAAGTAGATCATTATATTGTATTTTAACTGTATATTATATCATTGTACTGTAGCCTTGCTGTATGTTGTGTAATTGTGTAACCCCCTTTTGATACACGTTAGCTTTCGCATTTCCTCTGGAAATAAACAAGATTTGATTATTATGAAGCCGTGTGCTTGGTTCCATAGCTAACCTCGTATTATTGTGATATTAAACGTAGTATGCGCTCATAGTTTTAACAGACTAATAACATTATAGGGACTAGACAAATTAATACATAGATATAAGTATTTTAGCGCGTACTTCATATGGCACCCCACCAAGGCGTGTAGAATGTATTTTTACACAGAATCCACAGACTAATGTATTTTTGTTTTGAGTCCTGGTAATCAAAGACACCCAGAACTGAAAATCGTCTCTCGTGTGGACAGGATTGGCGCTGGCTCGCGAATTCTGAAACCACGCTTGGATGATCATAAAAATTTTGTGAAATATTTCATCGGATAGCGGACGCGCGCGACAAATCTGGTGATACCTTTTTTTTTTTGGTATATATATGTATATATATGTTAAATGTTGTATTGCTAATGCAAAGTGTTAGAATACTTGTAGCTGGTCAAGAGGGCTGATCACCCTTGGTTAAAGATTGACAGGAATTACCATACATCTTTGACGAAAAGTGGGAGAAATAGATTGTTATTTTCAAGTTTTTTTTTTTTTTTTTATTTTTTTTTTTTTTTTGCATTTTTACCCATGTGGCAGGAAGGCCTAACAGGATTTTTACCCTAACAGGAAGGCATTGTGTCTTAGAATGTGCCTTGTGTCTTGTTGTAAAACTACAAGTAACAAATTTGTGTTTAAACGGATGTGTATCTGTTTTTTTTTTTTTTTTTTTAGTTGTCTATCTGTATTGCATTGCATTGGGTAAGCAACTGGTTGAGCAACTTCAATGTGGGTAGGCTAATTAGCATATCAATGGAAGTCATTGAAAGTTTCGTTAACAAACATCAGCTGATAATGCCACAGTAAATGTGGTTAGTCTTTTCAATGGATAGGCAAAAGTTGTATTATTTAGAATGATATCAAGTAAAAGTGATAATGAATGAAGAATCTTGAATGCTATGGGAGCGATTATTTTTTTTATTTTTTTTTTTTATTTTTTTCCCGTGAGTTGTAAGAGCTAACGATAATTGGGTTTGGTTTAGTACTCAGTGCAGTGTTGGAACGTTAGTACAAATAGAAGTGTGGATTGTGTGCTTGTGAGAATGGAACTTGTGTATACATATGTTAAGAAGTACGCCTCTGCCAGTTATCATTCATGTGCAGATGAACCTCTTAAAAGCCAGTGTAATGTACTAGTGTCTCAGTGTCAGCAACAGAATAGCAGATTACTGGGTAAACAGCTAAAAAAAAAAAGCGAAAAAGGAAAAATTGGCTAATGAGATTGCAGTGTTGCTCAGAATTAAAGTTATATCTGAGCACATGGGGGAGAAGTGGGAAGCAGAAAGGAGACATCTCGGGGAAGATATAGATGGAATCAGTGGAAAACTTCTAAGGCTTGCAACAGCCTCCAGTAGTGAGATTGACAAATTGCAGGCAAAAGCCGGCGAGTTGTCAGAAAAAAATGGTGACCTACGAGAACTGCTTCAGAGGTGCAGCATGGACTGCGTCATGAAGAATAAACTTGTAGAGTCATTGCGAATAAAGTTATCAGAGATGGAAGAATTGGTTATGTCTTTAGAAAGGAAAGTAGCAAATGCACACTCCCAACTTCTTATTAAAGAACAGTGTATAATATCGCTCAATGAGCACAAAGCAACATGCCAATTGGCCGATATCTGCACAGTCAGTGAGGAAAAGAGCCGTGAGGAAACACAGTCTACTATTGCGCCTATAGCGTCAAAGCAGAATGACAGTTTGATTACAATCCAAGAGAGACTCACGTTATGCCAGATTCTGGGTGAATTTAATGCCCTGGAGTCGCCAGTGACGCTGTCCAATAAGTTTGAGGCTCTAATCAATAAATTCCAGTTGAAGAATGACGATGCATGCTCTCTTCTAAAAGCATGGCTACCAGGACCTTTGATAGGCCAGTTATCGGCACAGGTTAAGGATAATTTAGCAGATGCAGAGGGGCGGAGGAAAGAATTGCAGCGCCTTGTGGACAGTCGTGATAATGGTATGAGTGATTTGCAACGAATGAAATTTAGGAGAGGAGTTGACCCAATATTGTTCTGCAGTGAGTATCTTGCATTGTATACGAGAGTCTTCAACTGTCCTGACTTATTGGAGGATGATGCAAGTTTCATACACTCGATGGCCAATAAGTGTTATGTAAGCTATCCCACTAGAATGGCTCTGAGGAATGCTAGGTCCTACCAAAATTTTGTCAATATCCTGCGAGATTTTTGTCAAGAGTCCAGTGATAGCGAATATGGGTCAAAGGCAGGTGTATCCGTATTAAGCAGAAATACAGGAAGGCGGATGATGGGAATCGATGTTGGAGACGTAAATACAAGCGTGGTATCTGCGCTTGAAATTGATTCAGGAATTGAAATAGAAACTTCTGATGACTCCTCAGACGATGGAAGTGTAAAGTCTGTTAATTCCAATCACAGTAATATTATCCAGCAATGTGAATTTCCAGCACAAGATGTTGAAAAAAGGGCCTATGCAGGGAAGCCAGAGCTAAAATGTTGTTTGTGTAAAAGGGGAGGTCACATCGCAAAGTATTGTTGGGCGAATAACGATATCAAAAAAAGATCATACCTGAAAACTACCCCAAGGCATTATGAATGTTATTCGGCCAGGTGGGGTAGCAATCCAAAGCATGGAGCCCATAGTAAGCAAACCCAATTCCCCGTTAAGACCCAATTACGGAGTCTACAAACTGAAAAGCAATATGTAGGACAGTTGCATAAAATCAAAATGGAAGTAGCCGAATGGTTATTCAAACATAGCACTGGGGGAAGCAATGCTAGCAGCACTTAGTCAGCTGCAAGTATGTTAAAAATACTCTGATCAAAGTTTCCTTCCTATGAATAAGGTTTTAAGTATTTTTGTAGTTTTTTTATAAGGTTTAATGTTTTATTAATTTAATGAATTTTTATTAGGTTTTTTTAATTTTCTTTATTATTAATTTTTTTTTATTTTTTCCATTAATTTTTTCAATTTTTTTTTTATTAATTTTTAATTTTTTTTTTTTTATTATGAATTTATTTTTTTTCATATTTTTTTTTTTTTTTTTTATTTTTTTTTTTTTCAATTTTTCATTTTTCAATTTTTTTTTTTTTTATTAATTTCTGTTTTAGTTTTAATGTTTGTAATTTTTTTTTTTTAGTTTAGTTGTTTATACTACAACTCGGTGTTCCCCTAGCAGTACAATTAATGAGAAGAGACTTGGGGCACTTAAAGTCAATTGTCATGATAATCGTGTTTAATCATTGTCTTTGTGTTCCTTTTCCAGAAACCAGGGAGAGAACAGGTTTGGGATACTAAACATTTGTGTTTTGTTTGCAGGTCCGTCAAAGTGAGACCAACACGGGGGTTAGGTTATTGTAAATGCATAATCGATTATCACATGGTACCATGAGCTCATTAATTAGTAATTGTTTGCAAACAATGAAAATATTTAAACAATAATCTGACAAAACTAAAGAGTTACAAATGAGGTAGCAAATGTTGTGATGAAGTTACAAATGTTTTGTTTGTTTTGTTTGTGTTGTTTTTCCCATTAACTTATTGTCTTTCAGATAAAAAAAAGAAACATGTACTCTTCTCAGGAGAAAATCCATGGATGTCTTTAATTAAAAGTTGAGTGTTTGTCATTGTTGTATGGTGGTTGTCTTGTCATGTTGTTCTTGGGTGATAATGGCCAGACTTTTAATGTTTATTCTTTTTTAAATTTTTGTTTTTTTTGGAAAAAAAAAAAAAACAAAAACATATTTTTTTTTTTGTTTTTGGGTATTGGCTTAGTCAGCTATTTTATTGTTGTTTTGTTCAGGTGTAAAAAGCTCCAAAAGGTTTAGGCTTTATACACCTGAAAGGGGAATTAGTGCATAGATCGTAAGATAAAGTTAGTGCATAGATCGTAAGATAAAGATAAATGCATTGGTTGTTTTTCTTTTTGCGTTTTTAAATTGAGAATTTTTGAGAAACAACAGTGACGTTCGTTTTTTTTAAGTTTTGACCATACCGTGGGGATCCATTTTAGAGTGGGTTCTGCCTAAAGAGGTCATGGTTGTTTTTGATAGTTTGGTCAAATTGCAGAAGCCAGGAATACTAAGTTCCTGGGTTCCAAGGAAGGAAATAGGAGTAAATATAATAAGCAAGCAGATATTATGGATAAGAATTTGATTCTGCTCTTGTTTTTCAATTCCAGAATCCTGGTGGAGCGAGATTGGAAAGGTTCTGGAAAATGGATGACGGATGATCATCTGGTTGGCAGTTTGTCTGTGCCATACCACGCCCCAAATTTATTCTACTAAATATCAGGAGAGATGGGACAAACAAAAAGATTCACTTTAACACTTTTTCTTTTCCTATGGACGATCTGGTGCTGAATCTGAAAGACTGTGCCTATCAATAAGACTTGAAACATTTTTTTTTTTTTTTTGGCTGGACTCTCTCCTGATGAATGCAAACGTGTTATTAATATACGTACAATGGGTTGGAGGTTGGGGGAAGGAATATAACACATCCAATCCATCAGAACATGGAAATGTAAAATATATATGTTTTTTTGTTGGAGGGAGGAGTTGAAATAAGAAAAGTTGTGTAATGTATGACATGTATTGACGTAACGGAATTTATATGGTGCAGGTACCCAGGAGGCGGGCACTTATGCATAATAAGGTGTCTGTTGGCCAGACTAGAGGGTGTCAGGTGACACATCAATGGGGTGAACATTTCCTTATATGGGGGAGATGCGCCCGGTTGAGGTCTCACCTGAGAAGTTGAAACCCTGCACAGGGAATGCCAGTGAATACACACAGGAGCATGCTCCGATAGATAAAGGGAACAAACGCTGACTACCAGGGTACAGTATGCCTTCACCACATGGCACTGCAACATCTCACAGTGGTTGATAAAAACCTATTACCCTATATGTGCTGAGTATACGCTGAATCAAGTGCTGTCATCGTACCAGTGACTTACTCCCAGAGATGTGCGGACACAGAATAAGGTGCATGCCTTGAGGCGATTCAGTTCGCAGTTGTAGCGTTATACAAATCATTCATTCATTCAGGATGCTTATCTCTGAGGAGTAACCACAAGAGGAGGCATGTATTCAGCACTATATTGGGGGAATAGGAGCTGGGATGGGTGTTGGTAATGGAGTAGACATCGGTATCCTAAGGAACAAACTCTCAGCAATAGCTTGAGCGGGACTTTGTTACTCAGAGAGATTGGTGGCATCCTTAATAACATTCACAAAATACCCAGGGTCTCCAGATTTGGTGAACCATGTTGAGAGGTTGGTGGAGGGTGTGAGGGTACAGGATGGAAATCGGTCATGGGCTCTGGCGTATACGCAGTGGCGGACGGAAGTGTCAACCAGCATCAAGCTGATTGTGCAATCTCTGTATAAAGGGCAGTGGCCTGATGAGTTAGCATCACCGCTCAGTAAGACTCTGCCAAAACACGTCGCCTACACTAATCCAAAAGGGTGGTCGAATGCCTGGATGGGCTGTACCAGTTTGGATGGTGAAAGGTGTTAGGCTGTATGATCCCATATACAGAAGTGCGGACTTGGTCTGTATGTTTGGTGGCATCAATGGGCTTACTGATTGGGGATTCTATCTTGTCGCATTTGAGGCTAAATCACCCACATGTGATCAGAGGAGATGGAAGCAGGTTGATACTTCCCTCGGTCGGAAGCCTGACCATGATGTCCTTTGTATGCCAGGTCAATACATCATGGTGGTGAACGTAAAAATGTTGGGAAGTTATTTCAGGGATCATTGCTGGGGAGGAAGCACCTGGGTGTCATTTGGGACATAGACAAGTTTGTTTCTTTGTCCTAAAGAATGCCGATGTAATGTTAGTCATAAAACTGGAAGGTTCCTTGAACCTAACCATAGGTAGAGGTGCATGGTATACCCTGGGCATGGTCTCTGAAATCCAGGCACAGGGATGGAATTGTGTGTTTTTGTAATTTTTGCAAATTTATATGTGTGATTAGACTCAATATTTATATAGAAGGGTCTCCCATTTGGCTATGCAAGTTGAGGGACGAATTGACAGTAGAGTCTCTGTGTACAAATTAGAGACCTTGCTGCCAAGTCAGAGCCCTGCAATACCGCTGTGAGCAAGCCTGCCTAATCCCGACCCATATGTACAGTAAAGGGTTATAGGATTGGGAGCGGGGTGCATAAAGGGATGGGATACAGATATATGTATATAGTATGATAAGAAATTGATTTATGTTATGGTGTAGTGTGATAAAGGTGTATTTCAGGCTAGTAACATGGGCGAAAGGCCCCCCCTCGAGACTCTGTGTTGGAAAGCTGGGTGATGTGTTACCCTGAATGTGTGATGGTGAATGGTGAGTGAATGAGCACCCCGTGCCTGTACTGCATCTCGTCCTGAAGTTACCAAAGACACAGAAGGGTGACATGGAAGCTGTCACTGAAGAAGGATGGTGGTGTGTCACTAAGTGGCAAAGCGGAGCGTGTTGGAAAGCATGACACGATAAGACCATTATGGACTGTTCCATAGGAGCTGTTGCTGCACAGGTTGAAAAACCACAGCGCGTTAAGAAAGTCAAGGACTGTTCTATGGGTACTGATTTGGAAACGCATGTCAGGGAGAAAACAGTTATGGACTGTTCAATAGGAGCTGGGTCGGAAGAAGGGTGTTATGCGCCTGTTGAGGCGCAAAGCGGCATATGTTGGATTCAATCTGGGATTCCCACATCTACAAGATACACCCCCCCCCCCCTCTCTGGTGGAATGTAACCAGTTACACCTCATATTGTCATGAGTCTAGGGCTATTGTATGTGATGAATGGCGGCTCCTATCTGGCTGGGCTACACAAAGACTAATTATGGGCTGTCGGAGATCGCAGTTCCAAGATTAGACAGCAGTCGGATTAAGTGCAATTCTGGACAGACGCTGCCCCCCAGAGACCACTTCTGGCAGTACAATCAGAATACATGGAGGCGACTACCAATTGGGCAGGTGGGCGGGCAGTGGGAGGTGCTGTGATTGAGGTGTGATTGACAAAAAGGGTTTGCACACACACCTGATTCTCTTATTCCATCTGGAGCTCAGCTGAGAAGGGTCACCACGATAAGTAGATCATTATATTGTATTTTAACTGTATATTATATCATTGTACTGTAGCCTTGCTGTATGTTGTGTAATTGTGTAACCCCCTTTTGATACACGTTAGCTTTCGCATTTCCTTGGGAAATAAACAAGATTTGATTATTATGAAGCCGTGTGCTTGGTTCCATAGCTAACCTCGTATTATTGTGATATTAAACGTAGCATGCGCTCATAGGTTTAACAGACTAACAACATTATAGGGACTAGACAAATTAATACATAGATATAAGTATTTTAGCGCGTACTTCAATTGTTGTTGTTGTATTCACATCATCATTTTACAAGGACATGTTTATAGACTTTATTGTATATTGGTGTTTTGAGCGCTGTGCCATTCTTTTTATGTTTAGCTGTGTAGCAGTGATCCGTGTGCACCGCTGCACCTCCAGCACTGCGGTGAGACACTGGGATGGAATTTGTGAATTTTATCAGGGGTTCTGTACCACCTCGAGAAGTGTTTGTACCCGTTTTCCTGAGCAGATACATTTAGGGAGCCTTTGTGAATATGGGTAAGGATGTGGTCCCACTCTTCTTGAGTCAGATTGGTCTGTAGGTCCGTTTCCCATTTTTGGCAGGCCATGTCACTGGAGGTGGTGCATATTTTTTTTTTTACCAAAAATATGTAGAAGAATATATATTGGCCTAGACTGATGAAGACATTTATTTATTTATTTTTTTGGGATATTTATTATAGCAAAAAGTAAAAAAATATATATATTTTTTTTTTTCAAAATTGTCGCTCCTTTTTTTGTTTATAGCGCAAAAAATAAAAAACGCAGAAGTGATCAAATACCACCAAAAGAAAGCTCTATTTGTGGGAAAAAAAGGACGTCAATTTTGTTTGGATACAGCGTCGCACGACGTGCATTTGTCAGTTAAAGCGACGCAGTGCCGTATCTCTAAAAATGGCCTGGTCATTAAGGGGTCAAATCTCTCCGGTCCTTAAGTGGCTAATCAGGGCTGGGCAAGGCAAGTGAAATTTGGTTATTTACATTTTTGCGTACGTTCAATTTTCACCATTTTGCAAAAAAGGTGTAATTAAAAATGTACAAATATTTGTTTTTAACTCAATACGGGTTAAACTTTTATATTTACTAGGAATTTAGCAGGAATTTTGTAAAATTTGCTATGTTTATATCGGCAAATTATGATTTTAGAATATTTTTTGCAAATATATTGTTTTGATAAACATTTGTGCAAATATCATGGGGGCTTAAAAATCAGTAGCACCTTATTTTTATTCTACTGGTCATTCAGAAAAGATATGGTTTGGGGGGTCTTTTAAAGAGGAGTTCCCCTTAAAATTTAAGTCAGCAGCTACAAATACTGCAGCTGCTGACTTTTAACCACCTGAGATCCGCGCTATAGCCGAATGACGGCTACAGCGCGGATCTAATGTGCCGGGACTACGTCTATTGACGTAGTCCCGGCCACGAGCTGCCTGCGCGCCCCCTGAAGGGCGCGCGCGGCGCGCTCTGTGATCCGCGAGTCTGTGAGACTCGCTGGATCACAGATCCGAGTAAGGGGTCGATCCCGACCCCTTACCACGTGATCAGCTGTCAGCCAATGACAGCTGATCATGTGATAATAACAGAGCCAGTAATCGTCTTTTTTTCCTGCTCGCGCTGACAGCGCGAGGAGAAAAAAAAAAAAAAAGCCGATCACCGGCGGCAGTGAGAGGGACATAAGTTCCTCTCACTGCAATATGCCCAGGGTCCATGGTGTCCACCTTTGGCAAATAAAAGTGCCGCCTACCAGTGCCCACTAGCTCCACCTGTCAGTGCCAACAGTGCCATCTGTCAGTGCCCACAGTGCCATCTGTCAGTGCCCACAGTGCCATCTGTCAGTGCCCACAGTGCCAGTGCTGCACATCAGTGTCACCTACCAGTGCTCATCAGTGTCCCCTATCAGTGTCACCTATCAGTGCCCCCTATCAGTGCCATCTATCAGTGCCCATCAGTGCCATCCATCAGTGCCCATCCGTGCCACCCATCCGTGCCACCCATCCGTGCCCATCTTTGCTGTGCCCATCAGTACCGACTTATCTGTCCCCACCAGTGCAGCCTATCAGTGCCCACCAGTGCAGCCTATCAGTGCCCACCAGTGCAGCCTATCAGTGCCGCCTCATCAGCGCATATCAATGAAGCAGAAAAAATTACCTGTTTGCAAAATTTTATAACAAACTATTAAACATGATTTTCTTTTTATTTTTAATTTTCCATTTTTTTTTGTTTGTTTAGCAAAAAATAAAAACCCCAGCTGTGATTAAATACCACCAAAAGAAAGCTCTATTTGTGGGAAAAAAAATGGTAAAAATGTCATTTGGGTACAGTGTTGTATGACCGCGCAATTGTCATTCAAAGTGCGTCAGCGCCGAAAGCTGAAAATTGGTCTGGGCAGGAGGGGGGTTTAAGTGCACAGTAATCAGGTGGTTAATAATCGGACACTTACCTGTCCCAGGGTCCAGCAATGCGGGGGGAATGAAGCCCCGCTCGTTCCCCCTTCTGCTCGGCGGCACTGGCATTCTTACTGTGGGAACCCGGCTGTGGCTTTACAGCCGGGCACCCACTGCGCGTGCGCCGTGATTGGCCGCGCAGTCATCTGGGACCTGTCACGTGTCCCAGGTGACTGACAGGAGGGAGGGGGCAGAGCTGAGCCCTTCCTGCACCGAGGGGAAGTGATGTCACCAGCCCAGGCACTGAAGGAGGCAGACTACGAGGGACCCCCTAGAAACAGCCATTTAGAGGTGGAATTTTAATAATTTTTTTTTTTTTTTTTGAGTGCAACACCACTTTAAGTACTCTAAAAGCTGTATGGGATAAATAAAAAAGCAATGGAAAAATTGCAAAAATGGTCCAGCCAGCTAAGTTTAAAAGGGGAGCACAGGGCCTGGCAGCGAAAAGTTAAAGAACCGATAATGCTCTGGGCAATGCGGATAAGGACTTCCTGTCACAATTGTTTACAAATAAGTCTAGAAGAATATGCAGCACTCAGCAACTGGCCTACGGCTACAAATATGACGCCATGCAAAGAGGAAACTGAAATGTGCAAGTCATCACGAGGGTATAAGAAGCTCCGAGAAATCAGCTGGAACAAGAATGAGTAATGCAAGTCTCTCCGCAAATGTTTACCCCTTAACCACTTCCCATCCAGGCAAATTCTGACATTTCTCTCCTACATGTAAAAGTCATAATTATTTTGCTAGAAAATCACACTGAACCCCCAAACATTTAATATGTTTTTTTTTTTTTTTTAGCAAAGACACCAGAGAATACAATTGCAATACCGTTGCAACTTTTTATCTTGCACGGTATTTGCGCAGCAATTTTTTAAACACGTTTAAAAAAAAAAACATTAAAGTTAGCCCAATTTTTTTGCAGAATGTGAAAGATGACGTTACGCCGAGTAAATAGACACCCAACATGTCACACTTCAAAGTTGCACGCGCTCGTGGAATGGCGCCAAACTTCGGCACTTAAAAATCCCCATAGGCGAGGCTTTACATTTTTTTTACTGGTTACATGTTTTGAGTTACAGAGGAGGTCTAGAGCTAGAATTATTGCTCTCGCTCTAACGTTTGCGGCGATACCTAACCTCACATGTGTGGTTTGAACACCGTTTTCATATGTGGGTGGGACTTACGTATGCGTTCGCTTCTGCGTGTGCGAGCACACGGGGACATGGGCGCTTTAAATTTAATTTAATTTTATTTTTTTATTGTTAATTTTACTTTTATTTTTTTAATTTGACACTTTAAAAAATAAAATAAAAATTTTGATCACTTTTATCCCTATTACAAGGAATGCAGAGGCCGGGCGTGACGTCATAACATCGTGCCCGGCCTCCGAACGACCATAGAGACTCCGGCGACTCTGGTCTGCTGGAAATCTCTATGGTTACCATCCGGGGCCAGCGGATCCGTTTTCCGACTCACCGATGCAAGCGGTGAGTCGGTAGAAGCACCGGAGGGCATCGGGAGGGGGGAGCGGAACAGCTGCTATGATCGTTCTTATAGTGTAGGGAATCTGAAAAAGCCGGTATCTGAATGATGTCTGTAGCTGCAGGCATCATTCAGATATACCCCCGCAAAGTCAAGGACATTATATGACGTACCTTGGGCAGGAAGAGGTTAAGGACCGCCCCACGCAGATATACTGCTGCCGGGTGGCCCTCCTGCACGAAATCACGTATAGAGGTACGTGATTTCGTGCACAGGGTCTGGGGCGCGTGCCACCGACCACCCATTTCCACTCTGATTGGAAACAGTGGGAGCCAATCAATGATCGCTCTCTGGAGAGGCAGAATGGCGGTCTGCCTATGTAAACAAGGTAGACCATCGTTCTGTGAGAGAGGAAGATGGAGATCTTGTGTTTCTACTGAGCACAAAAACATGGATCACTGTCTTTCTCCAGTCACAGCATTCTTCCCACAATTAGAAAGCACACACTTTGATCGCCCCAGATGTTAACCCCTTCCCTGCCAGTGTCCTTAGTACAGTGGCAGTGCATATTATCTAGCACTGATCACTGTATTAGCGTTACAGGTCTCCAAAAAGTGTTAAAAGTGTCAGTTAGGTGTCCAATTTGTCTGCTGCAAAGACACAGTCCCGCAAAAAAAATCTCTGATTGCCACCATTACTAGTAAACAATAAATAAATAACGATTTCATAAAAATATCCCATAGTTTGTAGACGCTATAACTTTTGTGCAAACCAATCAATATACGCTTAATGGGATTTATTTTACCAATATATGTAGCAGAATACATATTGGCCTAAATTGATGAAGAAATTAGATTCTTTTACATTTTTTTTATTGGATATGTTTTATAGCATATAGTAAAAAATATTGTTTTTTTTTTTTTTTTAAATTGTCAGTCTTTTTCTTGTTTATAGTGCAAAAAATAAAAATTGTCTGTATCCCTATACAGACAAGGATCCCCCAGTTTCACTCCAGTTCTCCACTACCCACCCCCCATCTCTGACCCACTGCCCCATCCCCCCCTCCATTTTTTTCAGGGGCTAAGGAAGAACTCTGAGGTGGAGCATCTTATTACTGCCGCTGCTTGTGTGGGTGGGATGTGTACTGTGCCAACCACATGGGATAAATAGGAGGGGGGGGTCAGCAGTGATTGGCGCAGTACACATCCCACCCACACAAGCAGCAGCAGTAATAAGATGCTCCACCTCTGGGGTTCTTCCTTAACCCCTGCAAAGTGCCAGAAGAGAGCCAGAAACTCTGCATGGGAAGGTAGAGGGGGGGGGGGGGGGAAGATGTCATTCCAGTTTTGATTTAGCCCAGTGACAGCCTGCCAGAATAGGTGGGATCTGTAACGGCAACTTCCCTGAGCAGCTCTGCTTGAGGAGACCATATCTGTAGTATACATTACTGCCCCTATACTGTACTCGCCTGCCCCATGTACTGTGTCTGCTTACCCTCCCCCTGTACTGTGCCCTCCTGCTCCCCCCTGTACTGTACCTCCCACCCCTGTACTGTGCCCTCCTCCCCACCCCTGGACTGTACCCTCCTAACCCCCTGTACTGTGCCCTCCTGCTCCCCCCTGTACTGTACCTCCCACCCCTGTACTGTGCCCTCCTGCTCCCCCCCTGTACTGTACCTCCCACCCCTGGACTGTACCCTCCTAACCCCTGTACTGTGCCCTCTTGCCCCCCCCTGTACTGTGCCCACTTGCTCCCCCTGTACTGTGCCCTCCTGCCCCCCATATTGTGCCCACTTGCTCCCCCTGTACTGTACCCTCCTAACCACTGTACTGTGTCCTCCTGCTCCCCCCTATACTGTACCTTCCTGCCCCCCTCTGTACTGAGCCCTCCTGCTGCCCCATACTGTACCCTCCTGTTCCACCTGTAATTTGGAAGTTTTGTTGTGTTCTAATGATATTTTGTGTATTTTTAGTTAAAATATTGTTTTTATTTTATTTTTTTTTATTTTTTTTGGGGGGGGGGCATCAGATAGAAATTATGGCACCCCATACAGCCTAACAGCAGCCCTGGGCATCGCTATGGGGGGGTGGAAGGTGCAGTCCGCCAGTGAACACAAGCTGCCGCATTGTGACAAGAGAGAGGGGAGCTGAGGGATGGCAGCGTATCTCCCCGCGCTCGCCCCCTTTTCTCCTGACAGCACTTGTTCGACCCACCTTGGTGCCCAGTTTGCTTCCCTCCCCATTGGCCACAGCGGAGGGCCAATCAGAAGAGGCTAGTGGAGCATTATGGGACATGTAGTCCCAGAACATTGTCAGCCCCATTGTTGTCCACAGGCAGCAGACTTTAGCCCCCAGCATGCACTCTGCTGGGGGAAAGATTTTGAGTCTGAAACCCAGGAAGAAGCTGTGTGAGTGAGTGCTACAGGAAAAAGAGAGGACTGTGCTGGGGGAAGCCAGAGAGAGCATCATGTTGTACCCGCACCACCAGAGAGAGCGCCACGCTGTACCTACACCACCAGAGAGAGGGAGCACCACGCTGTACCCACACCACCAGAGAGAGAGCACCACACTGTACCCACACCACCAGAGAGAGGGAGCACCACGCTGTACCCACGCCACCAGAGAGGGAGCACCACGCTGTACCCACACCACCAGAGAGGGAGCACCACGCTGTACCCACACCACCAGAGAGAGGGAGCACCACTCTGTACCCACACCACCAGAGAGAGGGAGCACCACTCTGTACCCACACCACCAGAGAGAGGGAGCACTAAGCTGTACCCACACCACCAGAGAGAGGGAGCACCACGCTGTACCCACACCACCAGAGAAAGGGAACACCACGCTGTACCCACACCACCAGAGAGAGGGAGCACCACGTTGTACCCACACCACCAGAGAAAGGGAGCATCACGCTGTACCCACACCACCAGAGAGAGAGCCACGCTGCTGCCTTGCACCACCAAAAAGAGAGAGCCACGCTGCTGCCTAGCACCACCAGAAAAAGAGCACCACGCTGTACTCGCACCACCAGAGAGAGAGCGCCACGCTGTACCTGCTCCACCAGAGAGAGCCACACTGCTGCCTAACACCCCCAGAGAGAGACACACACACTGCTGCCAGCACCACCAGAGAGAGAAAGACTGAGCCACTGCCAGGGTACAGACATGCTACATTACTGACCAGAGTTGCCCTGGGCAACCCAGAGTAAGAAAAACGTTGCAGTTTTGCTGGGTCTGGTAAGAGGGCCTGTTGATCATTATCCATTACTGCTCATAGGGACTGAGCAATTGGAAAGTGCCTAACCTGCTATCCTCTAGGCCTTATTGACCACCGCAACACGTGCCAACGAGCTCCAATGCTGGGCTGCTGGCCCAAAAATAAGAGGGGGAGTATATTATGTTTTACCGCACCAGGTGACACCAACCCTAGTGATGCCACTGCTTGTGTGTGTCTCACACACCGCACAAGCTTTGGTCTGAAACGCCCAGCGGCGCTGTAACAAAGTCCTGTGAGATAGACGGAACACTGATCCAATGCAGTGAAAGTGAATCAGTGTGACGTGTATCACAGAAGCCGCAAGCTAGTCTAGGAGACAGGACTTTGTTACAGTGGCCGCCCGGGAGATTCAAATTCAAGCTCCACGACAGCAGGGGATCGTTGCCGCTCTGTGTGATCTGTGGACACTGGTAGGCTGCAACTGGTGGGCATTGGTAGGCTACAATTGGTGGGTACTGGTAGGCTGCATTTGATGCATTGATCTCTGCAGTCTCTGACCATCTCCTGTATCATGTCTGCAGTCTCTGACCATCTCCTGTATCGTGTCTGCAGTCTCTGACCATCTCCTGTATCGTGTCTGCAGTCTCTGACCATCTCCTGTATCATGTCTGCAGTCTCTGACCATCTCCTGTATCATGTCTGCAGTCTCTGACCATCTCCTGTATCATGTCTGCAGTCTCTGACCATCTCTTGTATCATGTCTGCAGTCTGACTATCTCCTGTAATATGTTTGCAGTCTCTGACCATCTCTTGTATCATGTCTGCAGTCTCTGACCATCTCCTGTATCATGTCTGCAGTCTCTGACCATCTCCTGTATCATGTCTGCAGTCTCTGACCATCTCTTGTATCATGTCTGCAGTCTCTGACCATCTCCTGTATCATGTCTGCAGTCTCTGACCATCTCCTGTATCGTGTCTGCAGTCTCTAACCATCTCCTGTATCATGTCTGCAGTCTCTGACCATCTCTTGTATCATGTCTGCAGTCTGACCATCTCCTGTATCATATGTGCAGTCTCTGACCATCTCTTGTAATATGTTTGCAGTCTCTGACCATCTCTTGTATCATGTCTGCAGTCTCTGACCATCTCTTGTATCATGTCTGCAGTCTCTGACCATCTCTTGTATCATGTCTGCAGTCTCCGTCTGACCATCTCTTGTATCATGTCTGCAGTCTCTGACCATCTCCGGTAGTATGTCTGGGGGCTCTTTCTAACAGACTCTCTAACAGAAGCCTTCTCTGTGTCCATTAGAGAGACCCCCTCCAGGTCCCATTAGTGTATTCTCTTCCTGTATTTTGTTTATTGTTAAGAGATCACACAGGAAACAATTGTTTTCTGTGTGCTCTTGCTATAGCATAAACGTGCCCTCAGTTTTAAAATAGATTTAAACCCCAATCACTGAAATCTCATATATGCTCATCATGTTACAGTCATTTCTGGTGATCCTGCCATAAAGTTCCCTGTTTAAGTACTAACTGTTAAAGGGTGACAGCACTCTGTCCATGTTTCCAATTGGACTCCTTTGTAGTCATTCTGTCAAACTCCCCTCACACCTAGGCAATTTGAATCGCAAGTGGAATCGGCGTAATCCTGCGCACGATTCGAGAATCGTGGCAAAACACGGGACGCTTTGTTATGCCATTACTTGTTAATGGCATCCCAATCGCAGTGCGATTTTGCCACGCTAAATCGCGTCAAAATCGCAAAACACAATGCTGTCGCTCAAAGGAAGCTCCTGCAAACAAGCTTTGCACTTGGCGATTTTGCCATGTTTGCAGCATGATTTAATGAGGCGGCAAAATACACCAATTGGGGTGCGTTATCAAGTAATGGCATCGCAAACCCATCCCGTGTTTTGCCGCCATTCTGGGCACAATTGTGACGATTCTGCTTGGGTGTGAATAGAGCCTTACACAGACACACACACTGCACAGGCGTGGCTCACTGTTGGAAGGAGAAAACTGTCCAGAGGAATACCATACAGCCCTGGTGCCCAAATTGTGTGTCCCTTTGGTGATGACTTAAGGACCCCCATATCAAGAAAGTTGACTGCCCCTGCCACACAGCCTTCATTTGAGTTCATGTAGACAGGAAGTGGCTGACATTAGGCGGCAGGAGATCAGCAGCACAAAGTATGAAAAAAAATTGATGCACAGTGTTTAACAAACTAAATGTTATCTAATAAGGAGTTACATAAACTATAATAAATAAATACAACTTCAAATCAGCCTATAAGGAAATGTATAAAACCAACGTAATAAACAAGAATGATTTCCAGAGGAGCTTTAAAGTCTAATCATTTTACACAACTGAATTTAACAGATAAACAGAGAGTTGCTAGTGTAGCTTCCTGCCGACCATAGACATTGATTTGGTATTTTATCATGGTCAGAATCCGTGGCGGCTGGTGCTAAACATTTTAGGGGGGTCCGCACTCACGCCTCCAGCGGTCAAGGTGCTTCCCCTGGCTTCTCCTCCTGGCCAACCCGGTCTTCTTTAGATCTGCCTCCTGCCCTAATTGGCCGGGAGGAGAAGCCGGAAACTGATAGCGAATATTGATTCGCTACTAGCACAAGTGGGAGGGTTCAGGGCGCAGATCGATTAACTAATAAGCCCGCCGGATTCACTTGCGATTATCGCTAGCGGCAATAACTCTCTTCTCCCCGCCCGCCACCGGCGGGAGCAGACAATTGTTCCTCAGGAGGGATTCCCCTGTCAACATTGTCTGTGATGATGGGGGAATCGTTGCAGGAAACAAATTTGCGCCGTCTATGACCTAAGGCAGATGAGTCGATTTTCTTTCCCATGGTGAAAGGAAAGAAAATCACTCAAATTCCCCCATCAACACTGTGTGGATGGGGGAATCCCTCCAGCAGCGCTATTGTGTTTTGTCGGCGGGGAGCCTTCCCGGGCAGCAGAACACAATGGTTACTGCTAGCCATAGGTGTGTGCAGCCTATTGCATTAGGGTGTGCACCCCAAATGTAATAAAACATGGATGTGTCAGAGCAGTAGACTTGTTAGTAGGGCAGAGGTTGGTGTAAGTAGGGCAGAGGTTGGTGTAAGTAGGGCAGTGGATGGTGTCAGTATTTTTTTTTTTTATTATTTTGTACTATTTCTTTTTTTATTTTATTTTTTAGGAGACCCGTTGGTGGGCTTTGGTAAAATAGTGTGTGGAATCTACGCCACACGAGGTAATTAGTGTGTGCCCAGGCACACCTGCGCACGCCTATGCTGCTAGCCACTATAGCCACCGGCAGTGATCGTATGTAAAAAAAAATTGACAGGCTGGTTGTACCCAAGTCAATTGATGGATCGACTTGAGTACAATCAGTGTGCCCGTAGGCGGATTAAAATTCAGCCAGTCCCTGCTGAGCCGGCCGAATTTCAGTCCATGTATGGCCGGCCTAAAAGCGCACACAAATTGGTCACCCTTATATCCTATGAAGCTTATCACAACAGTGCCTTGTGTTAGAGGACAGCACGTCATGTTTTTGCTTGCTGTATGTTTTTTTTTTTTTTTTTTTATGAAGATATGTTAGAGAACTTGCAGGGTTTTAGAAATATGTACAATGCTGCAGAACATGGTGGCATTTTAGATCTGTGTAGAATGCTATAGAGAATATACAATTGTCTATTAGTGATGCATGTACCTGGATTTGGTTCACAAGGTATAGGCAAGGGGTTGTCACACAAATGACATTGGGGGCTGAGCATTGCCATGGGGAATATGTATCAAAGCAAAATAAGCATCACTGGAGATTCCTGCCATATTTGGTCAATGATGTCATCTGGGATACCCCGCCTCTTTGTTTACATTGCTATATGGGGATCAGGATCTGTCATTCAAGGAGATCAGAGGTGTGAGCAAGTGGATCAGAGGTGTTGGCGGGTCAGTGTGCTTTTTCTTTTTTTAAATTTAGTCGGGTTGGTGGGCATTGTTCAATCATTCACCCTTAATTGACTAATTCATCCCTAATGTACCCCTTACTCATTCACATGGGTGGGTGAATCTGGGGGCTTCCAGATTTTGATAAGCCCCTCACTCACAGACCCCCACAACCACTGGGCCAGGGTTGTGTGGAAGAGGTCCTTGACCTCATCAACATCTTCCCACCACCTTTCCTGGCTAGACCAGGCTGCATGCTTAGATTACTGTTTGTGTGGATTTTTTTTTGGGGGGGGGGGCTTATGCTTTTTTTTTTTTTTTGTGTAAGGCTCCTCCTTATAATCCTTATAAAATTTGGGGAGGACCCTATGCCCTTGTTTATTTATTCTTTGTGGGATCCGGTGATAATTTTAATCGACAAATACAGTATGTTTTCATCAGTATGCAGCATTTTCAGTGACGGAAGCTAAACGAAAATAAAATTCAATTTCAATTCTGATGACTAAAATGTGACTAAAACTTAAATAGTATCTTAGTCAAAAGACTGTGACTGGAACTAAATGGGAAGTCAAAATGGGAAGTTAAAAAGCAATATTCTCGTTTGTTGATGAAACTTGGCTTTATTCATAAAGAGTAGGGATGAGCCGAACACCCCCCCCCCGTTCGGCTCGCACCAGAACCCGCGAACCTAAAGTCCGTGCGAGCTTTAGAACCCTATTAGTTATAATGGATGCGAACGTTCGAAATTAAAAGTGCTCATTTTAAAGGCTAATATGCATGTTAATGTCATAAAAAGTGTTTGGGGACCTGGGTCCTGCCCCAGGGGACATGTATCAATGCAAAAATGTTTTTTAAAAACGGCCGTTTTTTCAGGAGCAGTGATTTTAATAATGCTTAAATTGAAACAATAAAAGTGTAATATTCCTTTAAATTTCGTACCTGGGGGGTGTCTATAGTATGCCTGTAAAGGGGCGCATGTTTCCCGTGTTTAGAACTGTCTCTGCGCAAAGTGTCATTTTTGAAAGTAAAAAAGCTATTTAAAATCACTCGCGGCTAATGTTAATTCACGGCTCCCGTAACACAGAGAACAGTGATTCATTGAAACTCATTCATAAAAAAAAGTCATTGATAAAAAATAAAAAAAATGAAAAAAAAAAAAAAAGCGTAGGGGTCCCCCCAAATTCAATAACCAGGCCCTTCAGGTCTGGGATGGATATTAAGGGGGATCCCAGCCAAAAAAAAAAAAAAAAATGGCGTAGGGTCCCCCTCAAAATCCATACCAGACCCTTGAGGTCTGGTATGGATTTTAAGGGGAACCCTAGCCAAAAAAAATGGCGTGGGGTCCCCCTCAAAATCCATACCAGACCCTTATCCGAGCACGCAACCTGGCAGGCCGCAGGAAAAGAGGGGGGGACGAGAGCGGCCCCCCCTCTCGCCTGAACCGTTCCAGGCCACATGCCCTCAACATTGGGAGGATGCTTTGGGGGTCTAAGACCCCTAAAGCACCTTGTCCCCATGTTGATGAGGACAAGGGCCTCTTCCCCACAACCCTGGCCGGTGGTTGTGGGGGTCTGCGGGCGGGGGGCTTATCGGAATCTGGAAGCCCCCTTTAACAAGGGGACCCCCAGATCCCGGCCACCCCCCCTGTGTGAAATGGTAAGGGGGTACAAAAGTACCCCTACCATTTCACCAAAAAAGTGGCAAAAATGGTAAAAATGACAGGAGACAGTCTTTGACAATTCCTTTATTAAAATCTTCTTTCTTCTTTCTTCATCCTTCGGATTCTTCATCTTCTCCTTCCTTCATCTTCTTCCATCTTCTTCTTCCATTTTCTTCTTCCTCCGATCCGCTTCTTCTTGCGCTGGTCTTCTCGTCCTTCTCGTCCGGCATCTTCTTCCGTCGGCGTCGGCGTCGGTGTCTTCTTGGGCCGCTCCGCGCAATGGGAGGCTCCCGCTGTGTGAGGCTCCGCTCCATCTGACAGGTCTTTTAAAACGGAGGGCACCTGGTGACCCCGCCCCCCTCTGACGTCATGGGGAAAGCCATCATGGAATTCCCCATGACGTCCCTGTGCGTCAGAGGGGGCGGGGTCACCAGGTGCCCTCCATTATAAAAGACCTGTCAGACGGAGCGGAGCCTCACACAGCGGGAGCCTCCCATTGCGCGGAGCGGCCCAAGAAGAGACAGAGACACCGACGCCGACGCCGACGGAAGAAGATGCCGGACGAGAAGGACGAGAAGACCAGCGCAAGAAGAAGCGGATCGGAGGAAGAAGAAAATGGAAGAAGAAGATGGAAGAAGATGAAGGAAGGAGAAGATGAAGAAACCGAAGGATGAAGAAAGAAGAAAGAAGATTTTAATAAAGGAATTGTCAAAGACTGTCTCCTGTCATTTTTACCATTTTTGCCACTTTTTTGGTGAAATGGTAGGGGTACTTTTGTACCCCCTTACCATTTCACACAGGGGGGGGGGGCGGGATCTGGGGGTCCCCTTGTTAAAGGGGGCTTCCAGATTCCGATAAGCCCCCCGCCCGCAGACCCCCACAACCACCGGCCAGGGTTGTGGGGAAGAGGCCCTTGTCCTCATCAACATGGGGACAAGGTGCTTTAGGGGTCTTAGACCCCCAAAGCATCCTCCCAATGTTGAGGGCATGTGGCCTGGTACGGTTCAGGCGAGAGGGGGGGCCGCTCTCGTCCCCCCCTCTTTTCCTGCGGCCTGCCAGGTTGCGTGCTCAGATAAGGGTCTGGTATGGATTTTGAGGGGGACCCCACGCCATTTTTTTTGGCTAGGGTTCCCCTTAAAATCCATACCAGACCTCAAGGGTCTGGTATGGATTTTGAGGGGGACCCTACGCCATTTTTTTTTTTTGGCTGGGATCCCCCTTAATATCCATCCCAGACCTGAAGGGCCTGGTTATTGAATTTGGGGGGACCCCTACGCTTTTTTTTTTGTTTTTTATTAATGAATGACAGCTCTCTGTGTTACAGGAGCCATCAATTCATTAGCCGCGAGTGATTTAAATAGCTTTCTTCCTGCAAAAATGACACTTTTTTGCAGGGAAAGTTCTAAGCACAGGAAACCTGCCCCCCTTCACAGGCCACCTATAGACACCCCCCAGATGTGATACTGCAATGCTGTTCTAACAGCATGCACACACATATCCCCAGAAATAAAGCACATATTGTTGTCAGCAGTCAGCAGCACACTGACACGCTGACACTGTCTGAAACATAATATGCGAGGCCGCCGACGCGGCGGCCTCTTATACCGTGGGGCGTGTACTAAAGCCCCTGAGCTATAATTGGCTACAGGCATCCTGCCTGTAGCCAATTATGGCTCTCCTCGCTGCCGGCGCTGTGATTGGCCAAGCATGCGGGGTCACAGTGCATGCTTGGCCAATCATCAGCCAGCATTGCACTGCGCGGGCCGCAATGCATTGCGGGGCCGCTCGCATCACACGAATTTGATGCGAGCGGCCCCAATAGTTCTGGGCTCGCCGAGCGAGCGAACACCCGGTGCTCGATTCGAACATGGGTTCGAATCGAACACCGGGCTCATCCTTAATAAAGAGGTTACTTGATACTTGTTTTTACAAATAACAGGCAATATGTTCAATGGCATTACAGCCAACAGAGTTTACAGTTTGTTTGTTTATGATATTGGAGATTTTAGTTGTCTCAATGAGATTGTAGTTGAATAAAATACAACTCAAACTAAAACAAATTAGACAATGCCGGGACAAGGTCATCTAGAGCTCAGGGAAAATATACCAAACTCGACAGGTTAAAGCGGTTGTATACGGTTGTATACCCGTTTTTTGCTGTTTTGGGAGCGAGCGCAGGGAGGCGGGACTACGAGCGGAGCTGAACAGTCGGCTCGGTCTTTTTCGGCCGCGCTTCGGCCTTTTTCGGCCGCGGTCGCCATTTTTCGGAGCCGCAACCAATTTTTGTCATTTTTTGGGGGGGTATCGGCGTATAACACGCACCCACGACTTTCCCCGATTTTAAGGGGGAAAAAAGTGCGTGTTATACGACGATAAATACGGTACCTGCAAGCCATAATGAGCTATTATGACTAGCATACTAGCTCATTATGCATCACTTACCTTAGATCTGGGGCCCCCGACGCCGTCCTGCGGTGCTGTGATTGGCCAGAGCGGCGAAGACGTCGCTCCGCGCATGCGCACGGGAGACTTCAACGTCGACCTTCTTTGCAAATATCTCCTAAACCGTGCAGGTTTAGGAGATATTTCTTGTACCTACAGGTAAGCCTTAATCTAGGCTTACCTGTAGGTGCAAGTTGTAATTGGGGGTATACAACCCCTTTAATTATTAAACAAAAAGACCCTGCAGATAGGATTTTTCTCTCGGCGCCTGTGTTTTCATTACATGTCTGTAACCTTTAGATTAAATGTGAGTATACCTCAATTTTTTTTAAATAAATAAAAAGTTTTTAAAGCGGTATTACGCTATGGGCACTCTTCTCTACTTTATATGCTAACATTGGCAGAATATTATCACGGACCGATCATTTCCAGAGTGCTACACAGTGGCATATACTGTGGCTGCGCAGCACCCCTGGGGGGGGGGGGGGGGGGGTAAGGCAATTCGGTGAGTGCATTCATAATAAGAGCACGGATAAGATCACCCTATTATCACCTAATTAAGAGGGCAAGAAAAAGCATTATTCTTCGCAAAGCACTGGACACTTTTAAAGAGTCAACTTGTTTGTTCTGTTTATCACTACACCCAATGTGAAAAGGACTGTTTAAGAATCACTTCCAGGGTCCTAGAGAAGTGGTACCCTGTAATGTCCATGCAGACCTTCTACCATATAGTGAGTATTATATCTGTTTGTAAAATCCCTGGTGATACTACCAGTCCCTCTGCTTTCCTCTCAAAAACTGGCCACACTTAAGCCCCATACACACGGTCGGATTTTCCGATTGGATTCTGTCCTATCAGAAAATGTTGTCGGAAATTCCGACCGTGTGTAGGCACCATCGGACAGTTTCCATCGGATTGTCCGACGGACAAAGTCCTATCTCCTGCTGGATAGATTTTTTGACAACAAAGTCCGATCACACCAAATCCGATCGTGTGTAGCGAATTCCGACGGACAAAGTGCTACGCATGCTCAGATCACATTACAAGACCAAAGCTATTGACTACTAGCCTCTACGTAGTCCCGTCGTACGCAACAAACGTCACCACGTTCAGAATGATCGGATTTTCCGACAACTTTGTCCGACCGTGTGTACGCAAAACCAACATCGGACAAAGTACGACGGACATGATCCGACGGACCTGGTCCTCGGATAATCCGAGCGTGTGTATGGGGCTTAAGTATGAGAGCATAGCGTGATCAGTTCTCTATAATCAGACTTGTCCTGACACCCCCCCCATCCTGCAAAACATTTCATTATCTAGACACAAATGTTTTGCATATCATTTCTATTTTAAACTGAATGGGTTGTTTTACAAGGTGATCATTTACAATCACATTAATACTAGGCAGAGTGGGCTTGGGCCTATAGGCTAGGGTGACCAGATGTCCCTGATTTCAGGGGACAGTCCCCGGATTGAGGACACTGTCCCCGGACCAAGTCTGTCCCCGGTTTTGTCCCCGGATTTGACTTCAACAGGAACTGGGGCAATTATCAAAGACAAAAATCCTGAATTACACCCCAACCCCCCCCCCCCCCCCCCCCCCCCCCCTCCCAAACCCCCCCCCCCCGCTCCTGCTCGCTTAGGGGGATGTATTTTTTCCATTATCTGTGTCCCTTTCTGATGATGTGCTGGTCATAGCGGATGGACTTTTTCTGGCACATGCCCAATCAGCTCCGCTCACACGTTCTTCTGCCTTGGCTCAAATCCCGGCCAGCCGCCTGCCTGCTTATCTCCTTGCCTTCCCCGGCAGAGTCATTTTTCTCCGCTCCCCACCCAGTAGTAGCCGGGGGCCCGGAGAGCGAGACCTGAGAGGCTGTGAGGCAGGTGGCGGTGGCGGCGATGGGCAGAGAGAGGCAGCTGAGCTCAGCTGACGATGTCCAGCAGCAGGAATAGAGGGGAAGCAGATCCAATCGTGGGGCTGCCGGTTCCTTCAAGGCTTCAACACAGGTGTGCTTTGGGGGGTGTCTGTGAATAGACTACATTGCACTGTGCCTGTCTCTCTGGCATAATGGATGGTATCAGAACTCACAGGCACTTATTGGTCATAAGTTAACAAAATCAGCACCCAGCAGCCATGTTATGTGACACACTATGACAGAGCCAGCCAGAGCCATGATAGAGTGCCTGCTGCCTGTGAGTTAGCATAATGTTGATGATCTTAACCAGTTGCCGATCGCCCGATAGCAGATTTACTGCTACAGGGTGGTCGTGCTGCGAAGGATCACTTATATACGTGATCCAGAATTTCTGGGTATCAGAGCCAATCAGCAGATCCGGCAGATCCGGCGGACTCGCCTAGTGGTCTGCCTATGTAAACAAGGCAGTTCACCATTCTGTCAGTATGGAAGACATTGATCCTGTGTTCCTGCAAAGCAGGTACAGGGATCTATGTCTTCCCTTAGTAAAATCACCTGCCCCACAGTGAGAAAACACTTGTTAGGCACACATTTAACCCATTGATTGCCCTAGATGTTATCCCCTTCCCTGCCAGCGTCATGACTTACTAAAACATTTAATGTGAAAATGGCTTAATGTAGCTTAACGTGTAATAAAGTGCCTAAACCTCAATCAATTGCCCTCAATTTTTCACAGCCTAAGATCTCAACTTCCCAAACCTATCCAAGAAGTTTCATGCGATTCGGAGTTCCACAAGGCAAATTAAGGACATTAAGCTTGTTTTTTGGGGAGCTTAATGTGGCTTAACGTACAAAAAAGACCTTAAATGTTAACCAATTTCCTCCAAACTTCACACAATAGAAGACTCTATCCATGCCAACATATTCTGAAAATGTCAGCTCATTTGGTTAATCACACCAAAAGTTATTCACGTTAAGCTATATTTTACAATACTAAAACATTTAATGTGAAAATGGCTTAATGTAGCTTAACGTGTAATAAAGTGCCTAAACCTCAATCGATTGCCCTGAAACTTTGCACAGCCTAAGATCGCAACTTCCCAAACCCATCTGAGAAGTTTCATGCGATTCGGTGTTCCACAAGGCAAACGAGGAACATTAAGCTTGATTTTTGGGGAGCTTAATGTGGCTTAACGTACAAAAAAGACCTTAAATGTTAACCAAAGTCCGGCCCGCGGGCCAATCGCGGACCGCGGTCCGGTTTTGAACGGCCCGCCTGGTTATCTACACCAGCCTCTCACAACTAGTTTGCTGCGGGATCAGGGCTGTCAGATGTGCCCGATCCCCTGCCGAACATTGGCACTGTGTGAGAAGCTCCGTCAGCCTCAAAAGTGAAAGTAAAGTGCAGAGGAGTGTGCTGTGCTCTCTGCTTCCCCCTAGAGTGAAGTACCCGGCTGAATGAGGAAGCTGGAAAGGTACAGTACTATGCTAGAAGCTAGATTTGTTTTAAAACGGCTTTATTCAGGTGTCTGTCTGTGCATGTGTGTTTGTATGTATGTCTGTATGTATGTGTGTGTGTGTGCATGTGTCTGTATGTGTGTCCATGTACATGTGTCTGTATGTATGTGTGTCCATGTATGTGTCTGTATGTCTGTCCATGTGTGTCTGTATGAGTGTGGATGTACATGTGTCTGAATGTTTGTCCATGTACATGTGTCTGTCTGTGTGTCCATGTACATGTGTCTGTATGTGTGTCCATGTACATGTGTCTGTATGTGTGTCCATGTACATGTGTCTGTATGTATGTGTCTGCATGTGTCTGTATGTGTGTCCATGTACATGTGTCTGTATCTGTGTCCATGTACATGTGTCTGTATGTGTGTCCATGTACATGTGTCTGTATGTGTGTGTCTGTATGTGTGTCTGTATGTGTGTCCATGTACATCTGTCTGTATGCATGTGTCTGTATGTGTGTACATGTGTCTGTATGTGTGTCCATGTACATGTGTCTGTATGTGTGTCCATGTCCATGTGTCTGTATGTGTGTCCATGTACATGTGTCTGTCTGTGTCCATGTACATGTGTCTGTATGTGTGTCCATGTACATGTGTCTGTATGCATGTGTCTGTATGTGTGTCCATGTACATGTGTCTGTATGTGTGTCCATGTACATGTGTCTGTATGTCTGTCCATGTCCATGTGTCTGTATGTGTGTCCATGTGTCTGTATGTGTGTCCATGTACATGTGTCTGTATGTGTGTCATGTACATGTGTCTGTATGTGTGTCCATGTACATGTGTCTGTGTGTGTACATGTGTCTGTATGTGTGTCCATGTACATGTGTCTGTATGTGTGTCCATGTACATGTGTCTGTATGTGTATGTGTGTGTGTGTGTGTCTGTATGTGTGTGTGTGTGTGTGTGTGTGTATGTTACTTTTAATCCGGACCCCCCCCCCCCCCCCATTCCTGTACCATCAGAACTGCATTTGTAGGTCTTGTTTGTGATATCAGCCAGGACTGCTGCTCCTCTGAAAAGCAATCCATGCACAGATTGCTTTTCAGAGGCATTTGACAGGCGGTAAAGAGGCATTATTTTGCCTCCTCACCACCTGTTTTAAGCCTATAAAATCCAGCATCACTCTATGCCGCAACTGTGCAATGCACTCAGTTGCGGGTAGTTGCAGTGCAGCCCCATTCACCCTGGGTGTACCTCCAGCTGCAGCCACAGCATGTTTATACCCCCAGCTGCTCCCTCTGCAGCTAAAGGGGGAGAAGTTGGGGGTGGTAAAAACAGCTTAACCATGTGGTTTTACTGCCCCTCCAACCTGACATGTGAACAAGCTCTTGGTTCACATCTGTGTGGCTGCGTGCTGGTGTAGATCAGCCCATTCATTTCAATGGGCTTCCCTACCCACAAAACTGCAGGGAAAGAAGATCCCCAACCTTTTTTTTTTTTTAATTGCACTGCACCAAAAGCACCCCACGTTTTCCAATGTGTGGGGTACCATTTATAATTAACGGTACCCCTAAAGAGCAGAGCATTTGTCTGTGTGTCAGGAGCGAGTGCGACAAAGGCAAGAGAATTCTTGTTGGGCAATGTATTAGCGCTCGAACAAACACACTTAGACCAAATTTTATTGGTTTAAAAAATGTCAGGCAAAATGGTCGGCCCTCACGCATGTTCACTTCATCAAATCTGGCCCTCTTTGAAAAAAGTTTGGACACCTCTGGCCCTCTTTGAAAAAAGTTTGGACACCTCTGCTTGATTTTCACATTAAGCTATATTTTACAATGCTAAAACGTTTAATGTAAAGAGCTTAACGTACCATAATGTGCCTTAACCTCAATCAATTGTCTTGAAACTTTGCACAGCCTAAGTTCTCAACTTCTCAACCCCATCCAAGAAGTTTCATGCGATTCTGTGTCCCACAAGGCAAACTAGGGACATTAAGCTTGATTTTTGGAGAGCTTAATGTGGCTTAACGTACAAAAAAGACCTTAAATGTCAACCAATTTCCTCCAAACTTCACACAATAGAAGACTCTATACATGCCAACATATTTTGAAAATTGCAGCTCATTTAGTAAATCACACCAAAAGTTATTCACATTAAGCTATATTTTACAATGCTAAAACGTTTAATGTAAAGAGCTTAACGTACCATAATGTGCCTTAACCTCAATCAATTGTCTTGAAACTTTGCACAGCCTAAGTTCTCAACTTCTCAACCCCATCCAAGAAGTTTCATGCGATTCGGTGTCCCACAAGGCAAACTAGGGACATTAAGTTTGATTTTTGGGGAGCTTAATGTGGCTTAACGTACAAAAAAGACCTTAAATGTCAACCAATTTCCCCCAAACTTCACGCAAAAGTGAAAGTTTCAGCTGATTTGGTTAATCACGCTTGCGCCGGTCGGGACCCCCGTGAGGCCGGTCGCGGGTTTCGCGGACTCGATTGCCGCGGGGATACCCGAGATCGTCTCACGGGAAGGCTGAACGGGGAGATGCGAAAAAAACAGCATCTCCCCATTCTGCCTAGCAACTAGTGACGCTGATCTCTGCTCCCTGTGATTGGAGCAGAGATCAGCATTCACTAGCTGACAGCCACGCCCCCCCACAGTAAGAAACACACCCCCTAGGCACACTTAACCCCTACACTGCCACCTAGTGGTTAACCCCTTCACTGCCAGTGTCATTTACACAGGAATCAATGGAATCAATCAATCAATCAATTTAAATAGCATTGATTGCTGTATAAATGACAGTGGTCACAAAAATGTGTCAAAAATGTCCGATGTGTCTGCCATAATGTCGCAGTCACAATAAAAATCGCTGATCGCCACCATTACTAATAAAAAAAAATTATTAATAAAAATGCTATAAAACTATCCCCTATCTTGTAAACGCTATAACTTCTGCGCAAACCAATCAATAATCGCTTATTGCGATTTTTTTTACCAAAAATATGTAGAAGAATACGTATCGGCCTAAACTGAGGAAAAAAAATGTTTTTTTATATATCTTTGGGGGATATTTATTATAGCAAAAAATAAAAAAGAATGCGTTTTATTCAAAATTGTCGCACTTTTTTGTTTATAGTACAAAAAATAAAAACCGCAGGGGCGATCAAATACCACCAAAAGAAAGCTCTATTTGTGGGAAAAAAAGGATGTCAATTTTGTTTGGGAGCCACGTCGCACGACCGCGCATTTGTCAGTTAAAGCGACGCAGTGCCGAATCGCAAAAAGGGGCCTGGTCCTTTGGCTGCAAATTGGTCCGGTCTGAAAGTGGTTAATGTAGCTTAACGTGTAATAAAGTGCCTAAACCTCAATCAATTGCCCTGAAACTTTGCACAGCCCAAGATCTTAACTTCCCAAACCTATTCAAGAATTCCAGTTCATTTGGTAAATCACCCCAAAAGTTATTCACCATTTTTTTTACAATCCTTAACCAGTTTCAGACTTTGGGCGCATTAGACACGCCCAAAAACATGTCATTAATGTACACAGGTCATGTCTAGTACATCCAGTCCTTCTGCTCTGCTGCTGGGACCCTTCCCTGTCTCTGTACCCAACAATTCAGCAGGAACTGTCTAAAAATAGAAGCAGGCTGGCAATGTTTATCAACAACCACATCACAGAAAGTTACATTGAAACATTGTATCAATTGTAACTTTCTGTGTTTTGCATTCACAGATCAAAGGGATGAACTTCGATTTGACTGTGAAGAGAGTTAAAGCAACCTTGACATGTAAATAAAAAAAAAAATTTTTTCTAATTAAATGTTCCTCTGTTGAACTCCTAATTAACCCTTTAGTTTTCTTTAATCAGCACTGATTAACTCTATATTCTCCTTCTCTATTGAATTGTAATTTTCCTGGTGATTTTTTCTTTTCTATTTTATTAACTAATAGTTAAACTTTTTTTCATTTTTTTTGTTTGCTTTGCTTATTAAAAATGTTGACACCTTTTTACATATATATACCGAAAGAAAGAAAAAAAATGCCTTTTGTTTAATTTTATTACACTTAATTGTAAAAATTATTGTTGCAGGACAATATTCACAAAAACAAAGCCTTGTTTGTCCTTAAAAAAAAAAAATGCATGTATTACGTTGTTAACTTCAGGGGTTAGACAAGCTCAAGCTCAACTCGAGCTGTGGTGAAACTACAAATCCCATCATGCCTCTGCCTCCAGGAGACATGCCTGTGATTGTCAGGGTCTTGCAATGTCATCGCTAGATCTAGATGGGACTCAGGGTAGTGTTAGGGGGGCTGCTGCACACAGAAGGCTTTTTATCTTAATCAGAGGCGGCTGCTTAATTAGCCAAATTAGGAGATTGCCTTAGGCCTCGCCCACAGAAGGGCCTCGCCGTCGAGCGATTGGCTAATTTGCCTCAGGTGCTGTGTTGAGACTGTCTGGCCGCGGGCGCTCTGCGCAGAGTGAGCTAATAGCTTAGCTGAGCCAGCGCCGCGATCCGCGGCGGCGGACGAGCATAGTGGAAGTGTGGTGGGCGTGGCTAAGGCTGCCTGCATCCAATAGCAGGCTCAACCCCTAAAGTCGGCGACAGCGGCCCCAATGCATGGCGGGAGGCAGGACTCGGGAGCAGCCCTGGAAGAAATACATGCTCGGTGAGTGGAGCTTGTTTATGATAGAGGCGGAGGCTGGGCGGGATAGCCGTGTCTGTGTGTCCCATTGTGAAGGGGAGTCTGTGGGAGTGGGACTACAATGTCCAGCATGTGTATGTGGAGGACGAGCAACTAACTTAGTGTGAGGCTGGAGGGGGAAGCATAGCGTATCAGTCCCACTCTCAGTATAACGTGTCTGGATGGCTTTGCAGTGTGAGGAGGAGCCCTGAACACCCTGATATGTACACTGTTTCCACATATCCCAATTACCACATGTTAGCCCCCTCCTCCTTCTACTCCTCCTGCCCCCCCCCCTCTGCCCCCTCTACCCCCACTCCCTCTGCCCTCTAACCCTCCTATCTCCCCCTTCCATCCCCCCATTCTTTTCTTCACCGTCTTTCTCTTCTCTCCTCACTTGCCACATCCTCCCTCTCCCTCTGTCCTCTCTACCTACATCCCTCTGTCCACTCTCTCCTCACCCCCCTCCTATTGTCCAGGCTATCCTCCCCCCTATCCACTCTCTCCTCTCCCCCTCCCCCTGCCCACTCTCTCCTCACCCCCCTATCATCCAGGCTATCCTCTCCTATCCACTCTCTCATCTCCCCCTGCCTCTGTCCACTCTCTCCTCACCCCCCCCCCTATCATCCAGGCTATCCTCCCCTATCCACTCTATCCTCTCCCCCTCCCCTGCCTCTGTCCACTCTCTCCTCACCCCCTCCTATCGTCCAGGCTATCCTCCCCCCTATCCACTCTCTCATCTCCCCCTGCCTCTGTCCACTCTCTCCTCACCCCCCTCCTATCGTCCAGGCTATCCTCCCCCCTATCCACTCTCTCATCTCCCCCTGCCTCTGTCCACTCTCTCTTCACCCCCCTCCTATCGTCCAGGCTATCCTCCCCCCTATCCACTCTCTCATCTCCCCCTGCCTCTGTCCAATCTCTCCTCTCCCCCTCCCCCTGCCTCTGTCCACTCTCTACTCACCCCCCTCCTACTGTTCAGGCTATCCTCCCCCTATCCACTCTCTCCTCTCCCCCTGCCTCTGTCCACTCTCTCCTCTCCCCCTCCCCCTGCCTCTGTCCACTCTCTACTCACCCCCTCCTACTGTCCAGGCTATCCTCCCCCTATCCACTCTCTCCGCTCCCCCTCCCCCTGCCTCTGTCCACTCTCTCCTCACCCCCCTCCTACACTCCAGGCTATCCCCCTATCCACTCTCTCCTGTCCCCTGCCTCTGTCCACTCTCTACTCACCCCCTCCTACTGTCCAGGCTATCCTCCCCCTATCCACTCTCTCCTCTCCCCCTCCCCCTGCCTCTGTCCACTCTCTACTCACCCCCTCCCCTGCCTCTGCCCACTCTCTCCTCACCCCCCTTCTACCCTCCAGGCTATCCTCCCCCTATCCACTCTCTCCTCACCCCCCTTCTACTGTCCAGGCTATCCTCCCCTATCCACTCTCTCCTCTCCCCCTCCCCCTGTCCACTCTCTACTCTCTTCTATCCAGGCTATCCTCTCCCCCCTCCCTCTCTCTATCCTTTCTCCTCTCCCCCCTCTTATATCCTCTCCCTCTGTCCACGCTAACCTCCACCTCCCCCTATCCACTCCTTCTCCCTTTCTGAGAGTTAGTTCAGCTTTTCATTTTGTGTGAAATGGTGAACTTACTCTTTAAGCCTTCCAAACTATCTCAGGACATGAAAAAAGGCCCTATATGTGCTGCATTCCTCTTACCTACCCGGTGGAAAATTCGGGAGACCTGAGTCCCCAAGAACTCTATCATATACAGATCTAGACCAGCCAGAGGAAGTGGTAAGGCTCCATTGGTTGTTATTGGCTTATAACTTTGATGGATGGCCTCCTTTACCAGTAAGGTAGAGTGCAGGCCCAAGCATTCTACAACAGTGGCTGGTCAAGATTTGCATAATGGAGCACCTAAGGTTTAGGGGTTCAGAGGTATGTGACCATACAACTGCCAACAACAGATGGGACATGGGAAAATGTGGGTGATGTCACTGCTCCAGGCTTTACCAGTGATTGTCAAGTGCTCTCTCCTCTCCCCTGCAGCCAATACTAATTGACACAGTGGATCATGTGACCAGACCAGAGCTAAAAGTCCACGGTTAGGGAGCTCTGATTACTTGCCTTGCCCCTAACACTGACAACCCATGCTATGCCACTGGAGGGGAGAGCCCAGCATCGGGAAGAAGGATGGCGCTGCCACCTCGAGCTGTCAATGTTATCTCTATGTACCACTCACAAATGGCAATCTGCTGACAAGACACTCCCAGGGGAGTGCAGAGCACAGCCTACGAAACAGTGGAGGGGACTGTCTGGGTGAGCTCACCGGTGTGATATGATCCAATAACATGCTAGAATCTTTGAGGACTGGCCATAGGTGGAGTGCTATCAGTTAATTGTATACTGTACATTGCAATGTAGTATTATTTTTTTATCAGTTTAATTATTTTTCCAATTATGGGCGTGAGAGGGCCTCATGTCTAAGTTTTGCCTAAGGCCTCACAAAGCCTAGAGCCGCCTCTGATCTTAATGCATAGAATGCATTAAGATAAATAAACCTTCTGACTTTAAAATCCCTTTAAACGCTTCAGACCCGGAAGATTTTACCCCCTTCCTGACCAGAGCACTTTTTACAATTTGGAACTGCGTCGCTTTAACTGACAATTGCGCGGTCGTGCGATGTTGTACCCAAACAAAATTTGCATCCTTTTTTTCCCACAAATAGAGCTTTCTTTTGGTGGTATTTGATCACCTTTGCGGTTTTTATTTTTTGCGCTATAAACAAAAAAATGTGAGACAATTTTGAAAAAAAAGCAATATTTTTTACTTTTTTCTATAATAATGATCCTCCAAAAATATATAAAAAAAACTATTTTTTTCCTCAGTTTAGGCCGATACGTATTCTTCTACATATTTTTGGTAAAAAAAATCACTATAAGTGCTTATTGATTGGTTTGCGCAAAGGTTATAGCGTCTACAAAATAGGGGATAGTTTTATGACATTTTTATAAATAATTTTTTTTTTACTAGTAATGGCAGCGATCAGCGATTTTTATCATGACTGCGACATTAAGGCGGACACATCAGACAATTTTGACAAATTTTTGGGATCATTGGTGATCAGGTTTAGGCACTTTATTACATGTTAAGCTACATTAAGCCATTTTCACATTAAATGTTTTAGTATTGTAAAATATAGCTTAACGTGAATAACTTTTGGTGTGATTAACCAAATGAGCTGAAATTTTCAGAATATGTTGGCATGGATAGCGTCTTCTATTGTGTAAAGTTTGGTGGAAATTGGATAACATTTAAGGTCTTTTTTGTACGTTAAGCCACATTAAGCTCCCCAAAAAACAAGCTTAATGTCCTTAATTTGCCTTGTGGAACTCCGAATCGCATGAAACTTCTTGGATAGGTTTGGGAAGTTGAGATCTTAGGCTGTGCAAAGTTTCAGGGCAATCGATTGAGGTTTAGGCACTTTATTACACGTTAAGCTACATTAAGCTACATTAAGCCATTTTCACATTAAATGTTTTAGCATTGTGAAATACAGCTTAACGTGAATAACTTTTGGTGTGATTAACCAAATCAGCTGAAACTTTCAGAATATGTTGGCATGGATATAGTCTTCTATTGTGTGAAGTTTGGGGGAAATTGGTTAACATTTAAGGTCTTTTTTGTACGTTAAGCTCTCCAAAAAACAAGCTTAACGTGCCTAGTTTGCCTTGTGGAACACCGAATCGCATGAAACTTCTCGGATGGGTTTGGGAAGTTGAGATCTTAGGCTGTGCAAAGTTTCAGGGCAATTGATTGAGGTTTAGGCACTTTATTACACGTTAAGCTACATTAAGCCATTTTCACATTAAATGTTTTAGTATTGTAAAATATAGCTTAACGTGAATAACTTTTGGTGTGATTAACCAAATAAGCTGAAATTTTCAGAATATTTTGGCATGGATAGAGTCTTCTATTGTGTAAAGTTTGGTGGAAATTGGATAACATTTAAGGTCTTTTTTGTACGTTAAGCCACATTAAGCTCCCCAAAAATCAAGCTTAATGTCCTTAATTTGCCTTGTGGAACTCCGAATCGCATGAAACTTCTTGGATAGGTTTGGGAAGTTGAGATCTTAGGCTGTGCAAAGTTTCAGGGCAATCGATTGAGGTTTAGGCACTTTATTACACGTTAAGCTACATTAAGCTACATTAAGCCATTTTCACATTAAATGTTTTAGCATTGTGAAATATAGCTTAACGTGAATAACTTTTGGTGTGATTAACCAAATCAGCTGAAACTTTCAGAATATGTTGGCATGGATATAGTCTTCTATTGTGTGAAGTTTGGGGGAAATTGGTTAACATTTAAGGTCTTTTTTGTACGTTAAGCTCTCCAAAAAACAAGCTTAACGTGCCTAGTTTGCCTTGTGGAACACCGAATCGCATGAAACTTCTCGGATGGGTTTGGGAAGTTGAGATCTTAGGCTGTGCAAAGTTTCAGGGCAATTGATTGAGGTTTAGGCACTTTATTACACGTTAAGCTACATTAAGCCATTTTCACATTAAATGTTTTAGTATTGTAAAATATAGCTTAACGTGAATAACTTTTGGTGTGATTAACCAAATGAGCTGAAATTTTCAGAATATGTTGGCATGGATAGAGTCTTCTATTGTGTAAAGTTTGGTGGAAATTGGATAACATTTAAGGTCTTTTTTGTACGTTAAGCCACATTAAGCTCCCCAAAAATCAAGCTTAATGTCCTTAATTTGCCTTGTGGAACTCCGAATCGCATGAAACTTCTTGGATAGGTTTGGGAAGTTGAGAACTTAGGCTGTTCAAAGTTTCAAGACAATTGATTGAGGTTAAGGCACATTATGGTATGTTAAGCTCTTTACATTAAACGTTTTAGCATTGTAAAATATAGCTTAATGTGAATAACTTTTGGTGTGATTTACTAAATGAGCTGCAATTTTCAAAATATGTTGGCATGGATAGCGTCTTCTATTGTGTGAAGTTTGGAGGAAATTGGTTAACATTTAAGGTCTTTTTTGTACGTTAAGCCACATTAAGCTCCCAAAAAACAAGCTTAATGTCCTTAATTTGCCTTGTGGAACTCCGAATTGCATGAAACTTCTTGGATAGGTTTGGGAAGTTGAGATCATAGGCTGTGCAAAGTTTCAGGGCAATCGATTGAGGTTTAGGCACTTTATTACACGTTAAGCTACATTAAGCTACATTAAGCCATTTTCACATTAAATGTTTTAGCATTGTGAAATATAGCTTAATGTGAATAACTTTTGGTGTGATTAACCAAATCAGCTGAAACTTTCAGAATATGTTGGCATGGATAGAGTCTTCTATTGTGTGAACTTTGGGGGAAATTGGTTAACATTTAAGGTCTTTTTTGTACGTTAAGCTCTCCAAAAAACAAGCTTAACGTGCTTAGTTTGCCTTGTGGAACACCGAATCGCATGAAACTTCTCGGATGGGTTTGGGAAGTTGAGATCTTAGGCTGTGCAAAATTTCAGGGCAATTGGTTGAGGTTTAGGCAATTTATTACACGTTAAGCTACATTAAGCCATTTTCACATTAAATGTTTTAGTAAGTCCCGTCATTAGTACAGTGACAGTACATATTTTTAGCACTGATCACTGTATTAGTGTCACTGGTTTCCACAAAGTGTCAAAAGTGTCAATAATGCCACGTACGCACGAGTGGAGTGTCCGACAGAAAAAGTCAGGCGGAATCTTGTATCTCGTATATTTCGATCGTGTGTGTGCCTCATCTGACTTTTTTTCCCGGAAAATTCTGACAGACCTAGAAATAGAACATGTTCTAAATATTTCCGACGGAACCAATTCCTATCGGGAAAAACACTTGTCTGTATGCTGTTCCGAAGGACCAAAAACAACGCATGCTCTGAAGCAAGTACAAGACGGAAGCTATTGGCTACTGGCTATTGAACTTTCTTTTTCTAGTCCCGTTGTACGTCACCGCATTCTAGACGGTCAGACTTTGGTGTGATCGTGTGTAGGCAATACAGTTTCAGCGGAACTCCGTCGGAAAAACCTTCAGAGTTTATTCCGATGGGAAAACCGGTCGTGTGTACACGGCATTAGTGTGCAATTTGTCCACCGCAATATCGCAATATCGCAGTCCCGCTACGAGTCGCTGATTGCTGCCATTACTAGTAAAAAAAAATATGTCCCCGGATTTCATTTAAAAATCTGGTCACCTTATGTTTATATATTTTTAGTTTTTATTATCATTATACTTTTTGGTGTGTATATTTTTTCTTGTATTAAGTTTTTCTTTAATACACTTCTGTTGTCATTTTATCAATTATAACCATTGAACGGTGTAAACACCAGCTTAATTAATTAGCACTTGTTACACCAATTAGCAGGGGATCAAATCCCTCACATTGGAATGGAAAACAGGAGTAAGAGCACAAAGGGGTTGTAATTTTCACATACGCCATCAGCACATGTCATCATTAACCCTGAAGGTATTTAAATTTGCAGAGGGTGTAACACATAAGCACTAATCACTTTAATTACACACAAGTCTGTCACACACATCCATTTCGTTTACTATACTGGCCTTTCGGTTATGTGTATGTGTGTATATATATATATATATATATATATATATATATATATATATATATATATATATATATTTTGTGATATTGGGGGGTTCTTTAGCTTCTGTGTAGCGCACACCAGTAAGCAGAGTCCACGCCAGTCATGCCATTTAAGGGCTTGTTGGCCCACTTTTATTAAAAGAAAGAAAAAGAAAACAAGTCCAATAACAAAAGGGTTGCCCACACAGGGGTTTCAGCTTCCCACAGCAAACACTGTAAAGTTGGACAGAAAATACCAAGCCACCTGGCTCTCTTTAGCAGCACTGCTGCTCAGGCTTATGCTTCAGCCCTCAGCTCTATAATCGAGTTCCTGTACACTCGGTACCTCAGTACTCTTCCAGCTTCCTAGCTGTTCCAGCCCACAGGCTTGGACCCTCTGTCTGCTCTGACAGACAGAACCGTGCAGACATACATGCTTCTCCCTTGCTTGCCTGGACTCCTCGGGAGGGTGGAGCCCAGAACCATGGTCAGGTGTCTACAAATAGCCCAGAACACACCTGACCAGTCAGTGTGCTGGTGGATCTCAAAAACCCGGATCCAGGACTGGGGATTTCGCTACGAAATCCCCGGGCTCCAGGTCCCAAAGTGGATTTTAATAAACAATGAGGAAACTGAAAAGCCAGTTTCCTCCCAAATAAGCAAATACCCTGGAGCCCCTCAACCTGCCTGGTTGAGAATCCTGCATCATTCTGCTGGTGGGGTACCACACTACCACAATATATACACACACATTTTTAGCACTTGTATGAGCATTATGTGTTAGCAAAAATCGGGCTAATTAACACTAATCTGCATGCTTACCCTCTAAGCATAAATTCCCACAACAAATCCAATCCCCTGCTGAAATTCCTCTCCCGCCAAATCCCCCCAGCACCATCCCCCCCCAAAAAAAATCACTCCGCCTAGCACAATTCCTCTACTCCTCACTCCAGTAAGCATCCTCTCCCCCCACTCCAAAGCCCCTCTCCCAGCACAAATCCCCCCACCCTCCTAGAACAGATCTCCCCTACTAGCACAAATACCCCCTCCAAAAAAATGCCCCTCCTAGTACAAATACCCTCTCCTCTCTACCATATCACCTCGTCTAGCAAAAATCCTCTTCCCTCACCCCCCAACACAACCCCCCCCCCCAATCACCGTTCCTAGCACACCCAACCTCCCTCCAAATTTCCACTCCTAGAACAGTTCTTACCCCCTGCTGCTCCCCAAGTCTCCCCAACCCAATAACTCCCCTCTCCCCAATCTCCTTGTGGCACCCTTGCACCTCACATGATACCACAGTGCCCAGGGCAGCCGTCCCTCCTGCCCAACCTTTGTCCTGGCCCTGAACTCAGATGATTAAAGATGACTAAAACTAAAATGGCATTTTAGTCACAAGACTGTGACTAAAACTAAACCAAAATTTGACATCAAAATTAACACTGGTGGTGTCCCCTTTAAACTCCATACCAGATATGAAGGGTTTGGTATTCATTTTGGGGGAACCCACACTTATACAATCCGTGACACTTTGTTTACATTCACCTAACAGCTGGGAATTACCAACTGATGACAGAAAGGAGCAGGCAATTGCTGGTTGATAGGATGCTGCCAGACTGTCAGAATGACACCCAATTAGTTCAGCCATTTACTTAACCCCTGAGCGAGGGTTCTGATTAAACCAGCAACTCCTCTTTCGTTTCTACACCCCCTACCCACAGTCTCCTTGGTACCTCTTTTGTGATTATGTGGGCTCCTTTATGTGCCTGGCTCTCGTCTCCTCTCCTGGTAATGACATCTTGGGGGAGATATATTTTAACTGGAGAGTGCAAAATCTGGTAAATCTCTACAAAGAAACCAATCAGCTTCTAGGTTTTATTGTCAAAGCCTAATTGAACAAGCTGCAGTTAGAAGCCGATTGGCTACCAGCTGCTCCATATTTTGCACTCCCCAGTTTTAGTAAACCAACCTCATTGTGACAAGCAATCCAAGAAAAGTCAACGAAAACGTTTCACAGGTATCAGCATCAGTGGGGGCTGGTGCTCCATTTTTTTTGGGATGGGGGCAAGCAAACCTCCTAGCCGCCCCCATCCGCAGCCACAGCCAACCCCCTCGCTGTTGGCGGCTTCCTCCCTGCTTCTACTACACGGAGGCTTTACGGATGGCTTCATGGGCAGTTTCACAAGCGGCTTTACGGGTGGCATGGACGGCTTCCTCCCTGCTTCTACTACACGGAGGTTTCACAGACGGCTTCACGGGTGACATGGGCGGCTTCCTCCCTTCTACTACACAGAGGTTTCACAGACGGCTTCACGGGTGACATGGGCGACATCCTCCCTTCTTGTACTACACGGAGGTTTCACGGACGGCTTCACGGTTGACATGGGCGGCTTCCTCCCTTCTTCTTCTACACAGAGGTTTCACAGACGGCTTCACGGGTGACATGGGCGGCTTCCTCCCTTCTTCTACTACTACACGGAGGTTTCACGGACGGCTTCACAGTTGACATGGGCGGCTTCCTCCCTTCTTCTACTACACAGAGGTTTCACAGACGGCTTCACGGGTGACATGGGCGGCTTCCTCCCTTCTTCTACTACACGGAGGTTTCACGGACGGCTTCACGGTTGACATGGGCGGCTTCCTCCCTGCTTCTACTACACGGAGGTTTCACGGACGGCTTCATGGGTGACATGGGCGGATTACTCCCTGCTTCTACTACACGGAGGTTTCACGGACGGCTTCACGGGTGACATGGGTGGATTCCTCCCTGCTTCTACTACACGGAGGTGTCACGGACGGCTTCACAGGTGACATGGGCGGATTCCTCCCTGCTTCTACTACACGGAGGTTTAACGGACGGCTTCACGGGTGACATGGGCGGATTCCTCCCTGCTTCTACTACATGGAGGCTTTACGGACGGCTTCACGGGCAGTTTCACAAGCGGCTTTACGGGTGGCATGGGCCGCTTCCTCCCTGCTTCTACTACCCGGAGGTTTCACGGACGGCTTCACTAGC
>CM053028.1:527660850-527830850 GCA_028564925.1 Lithobates sylvaticus
CAAAGTCATAGCAGGTGACTCCTTGCATGCAAAGCCGGCGCTTTGCACTTTGCGTTAGCCCTTCTACCTTGAGGTATCGGTCTATGCCGCCTCTGCCTGAAAGGTCAAATGCCTTGGCAGATGTTATGTGGGAAACCTCGGCTTCAGGGTTTGCACAGAGAGAAAACCCTTTAGAAACACCTACCGCGTGTTCTTATGAGTCTTTGGAGTCATTTGGCAGTAAGAGGCCACGGAAAAGTAAGCGTCGTAGCCCGGCTAGCTCAGTCGGTAGAGCATGAGACTCTTAATCTCAGGGTCGTGGGTTCGAGCCCCACGTTGGGCGCATGGCATTGCAAAGTTTTGGCCCAGTGAGTGCCATTTGACAAACTTGGTAGAACTCAGTATCTCCAGTTCATTCACGCGCACTGCACGGTCACTGGCTTCTCTTCCATTCTCTACACAAATGGGGAAATGTCTATAGCGTATCTTTCTAGTGGTCAATTCGTATGGCAGCAAGTTGACCTTGCGCTGGGCTGTCGTTTGTGTCGGCGCAATGTGTGACACTAATTGGATAGAGATAGTAGCAGTGGCATCGAGCAGCCTTGCGTTGGTGGTATAGTGGTGAGCATAGCTGCCTTCCAAGCAGTTGACCCGGGTTCGATTCCCGGCCAACGCATTCTCCTCCACTTTTGGCCATGCAAAGCTCGTGGTGGCTACCCAGACTGGGTCTTGGTTAAACATCCACAAGGCCAAGAAAAACCAACAAACGGCTAGTACATTTGCGAGGCTCTCCAGTGAACGCTTGTTGGATGCTCAATTGGCAGTCATCCGTAGAGAACCAAAGGACCCGCTTTGCCTTCCTAGGTTAGCTTTTGACTGGGCCTTCGGGGTGCCCCCGCTAAGGTAATGAGAAAAGAATATCGTCCCTGGGTGGGCTTGAACCACCAACCTTTCGGTTAACAGCCGAACGCGCTAACCGATTGCGCCACAGAGACTGCACGCTGAGAGCCTGCGCACCGGCCCGAGGGAGACCTGAACGATAACTGCAAGGGTAAAGTGGAGAGAGAGGGAGGCCGGGTAAAAAATGGGCATCCTTCGAGCCGGAATCGAACCAGCGACCTAAGGATTGCTATATTTGACTCTACAGTCCTCCGCTCTACCATCTGAGCTATCGAAGGGAACGCTGGCAAAGTCATAGCAGGTGACTCCTTGCATGCAAAGCCGGCGCTTTGCACTTTGCGTTAGCCCTTCTACCTTGAGGTATCGGTCTATGCCGCCTCTGCCTGAAAGGTCAAATGCCTTGGCAGATGTTATGTGGGAAACCTCGGCTTCAGGGTTTGCACAGAGAGAAAACCCTTTAGAAACACCTACCGCGTGTTCTTATGAGTCTTTGGAGTCATTTGGCAGTAAGAGGCCACGGAAAAGTAAGCGTCGTAGCCCGGCTAGCTCAGTCGGTAGAGCATGAGACTCTTAATCTCAGGGTCGTGGGTTCGAGCCCCACGTTGGGCGCATGGCATTGCAAAGTTTTGGCCCAGTGAGTGCCATTTGACAAACTTGGTAGAACTCAGTATCTCCAGTTCATTCACGCGCACTGCACGGTCACTGGCTTCTCTTCCATTCTCTACACAAATGGGGAAATGTCTATAGCGTATCTTTCTAGTGGTCAATTCGTATGGCAGCAAGTTGACCTTGCGCTGGGCTGTCGTTTGTGTCGGCGCAATGTGTGACACTAATTGGATAGAGATAGTAGCAGTGGCATCGAGCAGCCTTGCGTTGGTGGTATAGTGGTGAGCATAGCTGCCTTCCAAGCAGTTGACCCGGGTTCGATTCCCGGCCAACGCATTCTCCTCCACTTTTGGCCATGCAAAGCGCCCCTAAAACATCCACAAGGCCAAGAAAAACAAGGTCAAGAAAAAACAACAAACGGCTAGTACATTTGCGAGGCTCTCCAGTGAACGCTTGTTGGATGCTCAATTGGCAGTCATCCGTAGAGAACCAAAGGACCCGCTTTGCCTTCCTAGGTTAGCTTTTGACTGGGCCTTCGGGGTGCCCCCGCTAAGGTAATGAGAAAAGAATATCGTCCCTGGGTGGGCTTGAACCACCAACCTTTCGGTTAACAGCCGAACGCGCTAACCGATTGCGCCACAGAGACTGCACGCTGAGAGCCTGCGCACCGGCCCGAGGGAGACCTGAACGATAACTGCAAGGGTAAAGTGGAGAGAGAGGGAGGCCGGGTAAAAAATGGGCATCCTTCGAGCCGGAATCGAACCAGCGACCTAAGGATTGCTATATTTGACTCTACAGTCCTCCGCTCTACCATCTGAGCTATCGAAGGGAACGCTGGCAAAGTCATAGCAGGTGACTCCTTGCATGCAAAGCCGGCGCTTTGCACTTTGCGTTAGCCCTTCTACCTTGAGGTATCGGTCTATGCCGCCTCTGCCTGAAAGGTCAAATGCCTTGGCAGATGTTATGTGGGAAACCTCGGCTTCAGGGTTTGCACAGAGAGAAAACCCTTTAGAAACACCTACCGCGTGTTCTTATGAGTCTTTGGAGTCATTTGGCAGTAAGAGGCCACGGAAAAGTAAGCGTCGTAGCCCGGCTAGCTCAGTCGGTAGAGCATGAGACTCTTAATCTCAGGGTCGTGGGTTCGAGCCCCACGTTGGGCGCATGGCATTGCAAAGTTTTGGCCCAGTGAGTGCCATTTGACAAACTTGGTAGAACTCAGTATCTCCAGTTCATTCACGCGCACTGCGCGGTCACTGGCTTCTCTTCCATTCTCTACACAAATGGGGAAATGTCTATAGCGTATCTTTCTAGTGGTCAATTCGTATGGCAGCAAGTTGACCTTGCGCTGGGCTGTCGTTTGTGTCGGCGCAATGTGTGACACTAATTGGATAGAGATAGTAGCAGTGGCATCGAGCAGCCTTGCGTTGGTGGTATAGTGGTGAGCATAGCTGCCTTCCAAGCAGTTGACCCGGGTTCGATTCCCGGCCAACGCATTCTCCTCCACTTTTGGCCATGCAAAGCGCCCCTAAAACATCCACAAGGCCAAGAAAAACCAACAAACGGCTAGTACATTTGCGAGGCTCTCCAGTGAACGCTTGTTGGATGCTCAATTGGCAGTCATCCGTAGAGAACCAAAGGACCCGCTTTGCCTTCCTAGGTTAGCTTTTGACTGGGCCTTCGGGGTGCCCCCGCTAAGGTAATGAGAAAAGAATATCGTCCCTGGGTGGGCTTGAACCACCAACCTTTCGGTTAACAGCCGAACGCGCTAACCGATTGCGCCACAGAGACTGCACGCTGAGAGCCTGCGCACCGGCCCGAGGGAGACCTGAACGATAACTGCAAGGGTAAAGTGGAGAGAGAGGGAGGCCGGGTAAAAAATGGGCATCCTTCGAGCCGGAATCGAACCAGCGACCTAAGGATTGCTATATTTGACTCTACAGTCCTCCGCTCTACCATCTGAGCTATCGAAGGGAACGCTGGCAAAGTCATAGCAGGTGACTCCTTGCATGCAAAGCCGGCGCTTTGCACTTTGCGTTAGCCCTTCTACCTTGAGGTATCGGTCTATGCCGCCTCTGCCTGAAAGGTCAAATGCCTTGGCAGATGTTATGTGGGAAACCTCGGCTTCAGGGTTTGCACAGAGAGAAAACCCTTTAGAAACACCTACCGCGTGTTCTTATGAGTCTTTGGAGTCATTTGGCAGTAAGAGGCCACGGAAAAGTAAGCGTCGTAGCCCGGCTAGCTCAGTCGGTAGAGCATGAGACTCTTAATCTCAGGGTCGTGGGTTCGAGCCCCACGTTGGGCGCATGGCATTGCAAAGTTTTGGCCCAGTGAGTGCCATTTGACAAACTTGGTAGAACTCAGTATCTCCAGTTCATTCACGCGCACTGCGCGGTCACTGGCTTCTCTTCCATTCTCTACACAAATGGGGAAATGTCTATAGCGTATCTTTCTAGTGGTCAATTCGTATGGCAGCAAGTTGACCTTGCGCTGGGCTGTCGTTTGTGTCGGCGCAATGTGTGACACTAATTGGATAGAGATAGTAGCAGTGGCATCGAGCAGCCTTGCGTTGGTGGTATAGTGGTGAGCATAGCTGCCTTCCAAGCAGTTGACCCGGGTTCGATTCCCGGCCAACGCATTCTCCTCCACTTTTGGCCATGCAAAGCGCCCCTAAAACATCCACAAGGCCAAGAAAAACCAACAAACGGCTAGTACATTTGCGAGGCTCTCCAGTGAACGCTTGTTGGATGCTCAATTGGCAGTCATCCGTAGAGAACCAAAGGACCCCGCTTTGCCTTCCTAGGTTAGCTTTTGACTGGGCCTTCGGGGTGCCCCCGCTAAGGTAATGAGAAAAGAATATCGTCCCTGGGTGGGCTTGAACCACCAACCTTTCGGTTAACAGCCGAACGCGCTAACCGATTGCGCCACAGAGACTGCACGCTGAGAGCCTGCGCACCGGCCCGAGGGAGACCTGAACGATAACTGCAAGGGTAAAGTGGAGAGAGAGGGAGGCCGGGTAAAAAATGGGCATCCTTCGAGCCGGAATCGAACCAGCGACCTAAGGATTGCTATATTTGACTCTACAGTCCTCCGCTCTACCATCTGAGCTATCGAAGGGAACGCTGGCAAAGTCATAGCAGGTGACTCCTTGCATGCAAAGCCGGCGCTTTGCACTTTGCGTTAGCCCTTCTACCTTGAGGTATCGGTCTATGCCGCCTCTGCCTGAAAGGTCAAATGCCTTGGCAGATGTTATGTGGGAAACCTCGGCTTCAGGGTTTGCACAGAGAGAAAACCCTTTAGAAACACCTACCGCGTTTTCTTATGAGTCTTTGGAGTCATTTGGCAGTAAGAGGCCACGGAAAAGTAAGCGTCGTAGCCCGGCTAGCTCAGTCGGTAGAGCATGAGACTCTTAATCTCAGGGTCGTGGGTTCGAGCCCCACGTTGGGCGCATGGCATTGCAAAGTTTTGGCCCAGTGAGTGCCATTTGACAAACTTGGTAGAACTCAGTATCTCCAGTTCATTCACGCGCACTGCGCGGTCACTGGCTTCTCTTCCATTCTCTACACAAATGGGGAAATGTCTATAGCGTATCTTTCTAGTGGTCAATTCGTATGGCAGCAAGTTGACCTTGCGCTGGGCTGTCGTTTGTGTCGGCGCAATGTGTGACACTAATTGGATAGAGATAGTAGCAGTGGCATCGAGCAGCCTTGCGTTGGTGGTATAGTGGTGAGCATAGCTGCCTTCCAAGCAGTTGACCCGGGTTCGATTCCCGGCCAACGCATTCTCCTCCACTTTTGGCCATGCAAAGCGCCCCTAACAAAAGACCCAAGCGCTCCAGGTCCAGGTGGGCTTTGAAAGCTCGTGGTGGCTACCCAGACTGGGTCTTGGTTAAACATCCACAAGGCCAAGAAAAACCAAAAAGGTCCAGGTGGGCTTTGAAAGCTCGTGGTGGCTACCCAGACTGGGTCTTGGTTAAACATCCACAAGGTCAAGAAAAAACAACAAACGGCTAGTACATTTGCGAGGCTCTCCAGTGAACGCTTGTTGGATGCTCAATTGGCAGTCATCCGTAGAGAACCAAAGGACCCGCTTTGCCTTCCTAGGTTAGCTTTTGACTGGGCCTTCGGGGTGCCCCCGCTAAGGTAATGAGAAAAGAATATCGTCCCTGGGTGGGCTTGAACCACCAACCTTTCGGTTAACAGCCGAACGCGCTAACCGATTGCGCCACAGAGACTGCACGCTGAGAGCCTGCGCACCGGCCCGAGGGAGACCTGAACGATAACTGCAAGGGTAAAGTGGAGAGAGAGGGAGGCCGGGTAAAAAATGGGCATCCTTCGAGCCGGAATCGAACCAGCGACCTAAGGATTGCTATATTTGACTCTACAGTCCTCCGCTCTACCATCTGAGCTATCGAAGGGAACGCTGGCAAAGTCATAGCAGGTGACTCCTTGCATGCAAAGCCGGCGCTTTGCACTTTGCGTTAGCCCTTCTACCTTGAGGTATCGGTCTATGCCGCCTCTGCCTGAAAGGTCAAATGCCTTGGCAGATGTTATGTGGGAAACCTCGGCTTCAGGGTTTGCACAGAGAGAAAACCCTTTAGAAACACCTACCGCGTGTTCTTATGAGTCTTTGGAGTCATTTGGCAGTAAGAGGCCACGGAAAAGTAAGCGTCGTAGCCCGGCTAGCTCAGTCGGTAGAGCATGAGACTCTTAATCTCAGGGTCGTGGGTTCGAGCCCCACGTTGGGCGCATGGCATTGCAAAGTTTTGGCCCAGTGAGTGCCATTTGACAAACTTGGTAGAACTCAGTATCTCCAGTTCATTCACGCGCACTGCGCGGTCACTGGCTTCTCTTCCATTCTCTACACAAATGGGGAAATGTCTATAGCGTATCTTTCTAGTGGTCAATTCGTATGGCAGCAAGTTGACCTTGCGCTGGGCTGTCGTTTGTGTCGGCGCAATGTGTGACACTAATTGGATAGAGATAGTAGCAGTGGCATCGAGCAGCCTTGCGTTGGTGGTATAGTGGTGAGCATAGCTGCCTTCCAAGCAGTTGACCCGGGTTCGATTCCCGGCCAACGCATTCTCCTCCACTTTTGGCCATGCAAAGCGCCCCTAAAACATCCACAAGGCCAAGAAAAACCAACAAACGGCTAGTACATTTGCGAGGCTCTCCAGTGAACGCTTGTTGGATGCTCAATTGGCAGTCATCCGTAGAGAACCAAAGGACCCGCTTTGCCTTCCTAGGTTAGCTTTTGACTGGGCCTTCGGGGTGCCCCCGCTAAGGTAATGAGAAAAGAATATCGTCCCTGGGTGGGCTTGAACCACCAACCTTTCGGTTAACAGCCGAACGCGCTAACCGATTGCGCCACAGAGACTGCACGCTGAGAGCCTGCGCACCGGCCCGAGGGAGACCTGAACGATAACTGCAAGGGTAAAGTGGAGAGAGAGGGAGGCCGGGTAAAAAATGGGCATCCTTCGAGCCGGAATCGAACCAGCGACCTAAGGATTGCTATATTTGACTCTACAGTCCTCCGCTCTACCATCTGAGCTATCGAAGGGAACGCTGGCAAAGTCATAGCAGGTGACTCCTTGCATGCAAAGCCGGCGCTTTGCACTTTGCGTTAGCCCTTCTACCTTGAGGTATCGGTCTATGCCGCCTCTGCCTGAAAGGTCAAATGCCTTGGCAGATGTTATGTGGGAAACCTCGGCTTCAGGGTTTGCACAGAGAGAAAACCCTTTAGAAACACCTACCGCGTGTTCTTATGAGTCTTTGGAGTCATTTGGCAGTAAGAGGCCACGGAAAAGTAAGCGTCGTAGCCCGGCTAGCTCAGTCGGTAGAGCATGAGACTCTTAATCTCAGGGTCGTGGGTTCGAGCCCCACGTTGGGCGCATGGCATTGCAAAGTTTTGGCCCAGTGAGTGCCATTTGACAAACTTGGTAGAACTCAGTATCTCCAGTTCATTCACGCGCACTGCGCGGTCACTGGCTTCTCTTCCATTCTCTACACAAATGGGGAAATGTCTATAGCGTATCTTTCTAGTGGTCAATTCGTATGGCAGCAAGTTGACCTTGCGCTGGGCTGTCGTTTGTGTCGGCGCAATGTGTGACACTAATTGGATAGAGATAGTAGCAGTGGCATCGAGCAGCCTTGCGTTGGTGGTATAGTGGTGAGCATAGCTGCCTTCCAAGCAGTTGACCCGGGTTCGATTCCCGGCCAACGCATTCTCCTCCACTTTTGGCCATGCAAAGCGCCCCTAAAACATCCACAAGGCCAAGAAAAACCACACAAAAAAAAAACAACAAACGGCTAGTACATTTGCGAGGCTCTCCAGTGAACGCTTGTTGGATGCTCAATTGGCAGTCATCCGTAGAGAACCAAAGGACCCGCTTTGCCTTCCTAGGTTAGCTTTTGACTGGGCCTTCGGGGTGCCCCCGCTAAGGTAATGAGAAAAGAATATCGTCCCTGGGTGGGCTTGAACCACCAACCTTTCGGTTAACAGCCGAACGCGCTAACCGATTGCGCCACAGAGACTGCACGCTGAGAGCCTGCGCACCGGCCCGAGGGAGACCTGAACGATAACTGCAAGGGTAAAGTGGAGAGAGAGGGAGGCCGGGTAAAAAATGGGCATCCTTCGAGCCGGAATCGAACCAGCGACCTAAGGATTGCTATATTTGACTCTACAGTCCTCCGCTCTACCATCTGAGCTATCGAAGGGAACGCTGGCAAAGTCATAGCAGGTGACTCCTTGCATGCAAAGCCGGCGCTTTGCACTTTGCGTTAGTCCTTCTACCTTGAGGTATCGGTCTATGCCGCCTCTGCCTGAAAGGTCAAATGCCTTGGCAGATGTTATGTGGGAAACCTCGGCTTCAGGGTTTGCACAGAGAGAAAACCCTTTAGAAACACCTACCGCGTGTTCTTATGAGTCTTTGGAGTCATTTGGCAGTAAGAGGCCACGGAAAAGTAAGCGTCGTAGCCCGGCTAGCTCAGTCGGTAGAGCATGAGACTCTTAATCTCAGGGTCGTGGGTTCGAGCCCCACGTTGGGCGCATGGCATTGCAAAGTTTTGGCCCAGTGAGTGCCATTTGACAAACTTGGTAGAACTCAGTATCTCCAGTTCATTCACGCGCACTGCACGGTCACTGGCTTCTCTTCCATTCTCTACACAAATGGGGAAATGTCTATAGCGTATCTTTCTAGTGGTCAATTCGTATGGCAGCAAGTTGACCTTGCGCTGGGCTGTCGTTTGTGTCGGCGCAATGTGTGACACTAATTGGATAGAGATAGTAGCAGTGGCATCGAGCAGCCTTGCGTTGGTGGTATAGTGGTGAGCATAGCTGCCTTCCAAGCAGTTGACCCGGGTTCGATTCCCGGCCAACGCATTCTCCTCCACTTTTGGCCATGCAAAGCGCCCCTAAAACATCCACAAGGCCCAAGAAAAACCACACAAAAAAAACCAACAAACGGCTAGTACATTTGCGAGGCTCTCCAGTGAACGCTTGTTGGATGCTCAATTGGCAGTCATCCGTAGAGAACCAAAGGACCCGCTTTGCCTTCCTAGGTTAGCTTTTGACTGGGCCTTCGGGGTGCCCCCGCTAAGGTAATGAGAAAAGAATATCGTCCCTGGGTGGGCTTGAACCACCAACCTTTCGGTTAACAGCCGAACGCGCTAACCGATTGCGCCACAGAGACTGCACGCTGAGAGCCTGCGCACCGGCCCGAGGGAGACCTGAACGATAACTGCAAGGGTAAAGTGGAGAGAGAGGGAGGCCGGGTAAAAAATGGGCATCCTTCGAGCCGGAATCGAACCAGCGACCTAAGGATTGCTATATTTGACTCTACAGTCCTCCGCTCTACCATCTGAGCTATCGAAGGGAACGCTGGCAAAGTCATAGCAGGTGACTCCTTGCATGCAAAGCCGGCGCTTTGCACTTTGCGTTAGCCCTTCTACCTTGAGGTATCGGTCTATGCCGCCTCTGCCTGAAAGGTCAAATGCCTTGGCAGATGTTATGTGGGAAACCTCGGCTTCAGGGTTTGCACAGAGAGAAAACCCTTTAGAAACACCTACCGCGTTTTCTTATGAGTCTTTGGAGTCATTTGGCAGTAAGAGGCCACGGAAAAGTAAGCGTCGTAGCCCGGCTAGCTCAGTCGGTAGAGCATGAGACTCTTAATCTCAGGGTCGTGGGTTCGAGCCCCACGTTGGGCGCATGGCATTGCAAAGTTTTGGCCCAGTGAGTGCCATTTGACAAACTTGGTAGAACTCAGTATCTCCAGTTCATTCACGCGCACTGCACGGTCACTGGCTTCTCTTCCATTCTCTACACAAATGGGGAAATGTCTATAGCGTATCTTTCTAGTGGTCAATTCGTATGGCAGCAAGTTGACCTTGCGCTGGGCTGTCGTTTGTGTCGGCGCAATGTGTGACACTAATTGGATAGAGATAGTAGCAGTGGCATCGAGCAGCCTTGCGTTGGTGGTATAGTGGTGAGCATAGCTGCCTTCCAAGCAGTTGACCCGGGTTCGATTCCCGGCCAACGCATTCTCCTCCACTTTTGGCCATGCAAAGCGCCCCTAAAACATCCACAAGGCCAAGAAAAACCAACAAACGGCTAGTACATTTGCGAGGCTCTCCAGTGAACGCTTGTTGGATGCTCAATTGGCAGTCATCCGTAGAGAACCAAAGGACCCGCTTTGCCTTCCTAGGTTAGCTTTTGACTGGGCCTTCGGGGTGCCCCCGCTAAGGTAATGAGAAAAGAATATCGTCCCTGGGTGGGCTTGAACCACCAACCTTTCGGTTAACAGCCGAACGCGCTAACCGATTGCGCCACAGAGACTGCACGCTGAGAGCCTGCGCACCGGCCCGAGGGAGACCTGAACGATAACTGCAAGGGTAAAGTGGAGAGAGAGGGAGGCCGGGTAAAAAATGGGCATCCTTCGAGCCGGAATCGAACCAGCGACCTAAGGATTGCTATATTTGACTCTACAGTCCTCCGCTCTACCATCTGAGCTATCGAAGGGAACGCTGGCAAAGTCATAGCAGGTGACTCCTTGCATGCAAAGCCGGCGCTTTGCACTTTGCGTTAGCCCTTCTACCTTGAGGTATCGGTCTATGCCGCCTCTGCCTGAAAGGTCAAATGCCTTGGCAGATGTTATGTGGGAAACCTCGGCTTCAGGGTTTGCACAGAGAGAAAACCCTTTAGAAACACCTACCGCGTTTTCTTATGAGTCTTTGGAGTCATTTGGCAGTAAGAGGCCACGGAAAAGAAAGCGTCGTAGCCCGGCTAGCTCAGTCGGTAGAGCATGAGACTCTTAATCTCAGGGTCGTGGGTTCGAGCCCCACGTTGGGCGCATGGCATTGCAAAGTTTTGGCCCAGTGAGTGCCATTTGACAAACTTGGTAGAACTCAGTATCTCCAGTTCATTCACGCGCACTGCACGGTCACTGGCTTCTCTTCCATTCTCTACACAAATGGGGAAATGTCTATAGCGTATCTTTCTAGTGGTCAATTCGTATGGCAGCAAGTTGACCTTGCGCTGGGCTGTCGTTTGAGTCGGCGCAATGTGTGACACTAATTGGATAGAGATAGTAGCAGTGGCATCGAGCAGCCTTGCGTTGGTGGTATAGTGGTGAGCATAGCTGCCTTCCAAGCAGTTGACCCGGGTTCGATTCCCGGCCAACGCATTCTCCTCCACTTTTGGCCATGCAAAGCGCCCCTAACAAAAGACCCAAGCGCTCCAGGTCCAGGTGGGCTTTGAAAGCTCGTGGTGGCTACCCAGACTGGGTCTTGGTTAAACATCCACAAGGTCAAGAAAAAACAACAAACGGCTAGTACATTTGCGAGGCTCTCCAGTGAACGCTTGTTGGATGCTCAATTGGCAGTCATCCGTAGAGAACCAAAGGACCCGCTTTGCCTTCCTAGGTTAGCTTTTGATTGGGCCTTCGGGGTGCTCCCGCTAAGGTAATGAGAAAAGAATATCGTCCCTGGGTGGGCTTGAACCACCAACCTTTCGGTTAACAGCCGAACGCGCTAACCGATTGCGCCACAGAGACTGCACGCTGAGAGCCTGCGCACCGGCCCGAGGGAGACCTGAACGATAACTGCAAGGGTAAAGTGGAGAGAGAGGGAGGCCGGGTAAAAAATGGGCATCCTTCGAGCCGGAATCGAACCAGCGACCTAAGGATTGCTATATTTGACTCTACAGTCCTCCGCTCTACCATCTGAGCTATCGAAGGGAACGCTGGCAAAGTCATAGCAGGTGACTCCTTGCATGCAAAGCCGGCGCTTTGCACTTTGCGTTAGCCCTTCTACCTTGAGGTATCGGTCTATGCCGCCTCTGCCTGAAAGGTCAAATGCCTTGGCAGATGTTATGTGGGAAACCTCGGCTTCAGGGTTTGCACAGAGAGAAAACCCTTTAGAAACACCTACCGCGTTTTCTTATGAGTCTTTGGAGTCATTTGGCAGTAAGAGGCCACGGAAAAGAAAGCGTCGTAGCCCGGCTAGCTCAGTCGGTAGAGCATGAGACTCTTAATCTCAGGGTCGTGGGTTCGAGCCCCACGTTGGGCGCATGGCATTGCAAAGTTTTGGCCCAGTGAGTGCCATTTGACAAACTTGGTAGAACTCAGTATCTCCAGTTCATTCACGCGCACTGCACGGTCACTGGCTTCTCTTCCATTCTCTACACAAATGGGGAAATGTCTATAGCGTATCTTTCTAGTGGTCAATTCGTATGGCAGCAAGTTGACCTTGCGCTGGGCTGTCGTTTCAGTCGGCGCAATGTGTGACACTAATTGGATAGAGATAGTAGCAGTGGCATCGAGCAGCCTTGCGTTGGTGGTATAGTGGTGAGCATAGCTGCCTTCCAAGCAGTTGACCCGGGTTCGATTCCCGGCCAACGCATTCTCCTCCACTTTTGGCCATGCAAAGCGCCCCTAACAAAAGACCCAAGCGCTCCAGGTCCAGGTGGGCTTTGAAAGCTCGTGGTGGCTACCCAGACTGGGTCTTGGTTAAACATCCACAAGGTCAAGAAAAAACAACAAACGGCTAGTACATTTGCGAGGCTCTCCAGTGAACGCTTGTTGGATGCTCAATTGGCAGTCATCCGTAGAGAACCAAAGGACCCGCTTTGCCTTCCTAGGTTAGCTTTTGATTGGGCCTTCGGGGTGCTCCCGCTAAGGTAATGAGAAAAGAATATCGTCCCTGGGTGGGCTTGAACCACCAACCTTTCGGTTAACAGCCGAACGCGCTAACCGATTGCGCCACAGAGACTGCACGCTGAGAGCCTGCGCACCGGCCCGAGGGAGACCTGAACGATAACTGCAAGGGTAAAGTGGAGAGAGAGGGAGGCCGGGTAAAAAATGGGCATCCTTCGAGCCGGAATCGAACCAGCGACCTAAGGATTGCTATATTTGACTCTACAGTCCTCCGCTCTACCATCTGAGCTATCGAAGGGAACGCTGGCAAAGTCATAGCAGGTGACTCCTTGCATGCAAAGCCGGCGCTTTGCACTTTGCGTTAGCCCTTCTACCTTGAGGTATCGGTCTATGCCGCCTCTGCCTGAAAGGTCAAATGCCTTGGCAGATGTTATGTGGGAAACCTCGGCTTCAGGGTTTGCACAGAGAGAAAACCCTTTAGAAACACCTACCGCGTTTTCTTATGAGTCTTTGGAGTCATTTGGCAGTAAGAGGCCACGGAAAAGAAAGCGTCGTAGCCCGGCTAGCTCAGTCGGTAGAGCATGAGACTCTTAATCTCAGGGTCGTGGGTTCGAGCCCCACGTTGGGCGCATGGCATTGCAAAGTTTTGGCCCAGTGAGTGCCATTTGACAAACTTGGTAGAACTCAGTATCTCCAGTTCATTCACGCGCACTGCGCGGTCACTGGCTTCTCTTCCATTCTCTACACAAATGGGGAAATGTCTATAGCGTATCTTTCTAGTGGTCAATTCGTATGGCAGCAAGTTGACCTTGCGCTGGGCTGTCGTTTGTGTCGGCGCAATGTGTGACACTAATTGGATAGAGATAGTAGCAGTGGCATCGAGCAGCCTTGCGTTGGTGGTATAGTGGTGAGCATAGCTGCCTTCCAAGCAGTTGACCCGGGTTCGATTCCCGGCCAACGCATTCTCCTCCACTTTTGGCCATGCAAAGCGCCCCTAAAACATCCACAAGGCTACCCAGACTGGGTCTTGGTTAAACATCCACAAGGTCAAGAAAAAACAACAAACGGCTAGTACATTTGCGAGGCTCTCCAGTGAACGCTTGTTGGATGCTCAATTGGCAGTCATCCGTAGAGAACCAAAGGACCCGCTTTGCCTTCCTAGGTTAGCTTTTGACTGGGCCTTCGGGGTGCCCCCGCTAAGGTAATGAGAAAAGAATATCGTCCCTGGGTGGGCTTGAACCACCAACCTTTCGGTTAACAGCCGAACGCGCTAACCGATTGCGCCACAGAGACTGCACGCTGAGAGCCTGCGCACCGGCCCGAGGGAGACCTGAACGATAACTGCAAGGGTAAAGTGGAGAGAGAGGGAGGCCGGGTAAAAAATGGGCATCCTTCGAGCCGGAATCGAACCAGCGACCTAAGGATTGCTATATTTGACTCTACAGTCCTCCGCTCTACCATCTGAGCTATCGAAGGGAACGCTGGCAAAGTCATAGCAGGTGACTCCTTGCATGCAAAGCCGGCGCTTTGCACTTTGCGTTAGCCCTTCTACCTTGAGGTATCGGTCTATGCCGCCTCTGCCTGAAAGGTCAAATGCCTTGGCAGATGTTATGTGGGAAACCTCGGCTTCAGGGTTTGCACAGAGAGAAAACCCTTTAGAAACACCTACCGCGTTTTCTTATGAGTCTTTGGAGTCATTTGGCAGTAAGAGGCCACGGAAAAGAAAGCGTCGTAGCCCGGCTAGCTCAGTCGGTAGAGCATGAGACTCTTAATCTCAGGGTCGTGGGTTCGAGCCCCACGTTGGGCGCATGGCATTGCAAAGTTTTGGCCCAGTGAGTGCCATTTGACAAACTTGGTAGAACTCAGTATCTCCAGTTCATTCACGCGCACTGCACGGTCACTGGCTTCTCTTCCATTCTCTACACAAATGGGGAAATGTCTATAGCGTATCTTTCTAGTGGTCAATTCGTATGGCAGCAAGTTGACCTTGCGCTGGGCTGTCGTTTGAGTCGGCGCAATGTGTGACACTAATTGGATAGAGATAGTAGCAGTGGCATCGAGCAGCCTTGCGTTGGTGGTATAGTGGTGAGCATAGCTGCCTTCCAAGCAGTTGACCCGGGTTCGATTCCCGGCCAACGCATTCTCCTCCACTTTTGGCCATGCAAAGCGCCCCTAAAACATCCACAAGGCCAAGAAAATCCACAAGGCCAAGAAAAACCAACAAACGGCTAGTACATTTGCGAGGCTCTCCAGTGAACGCTTGTTGGATGCTCAATTGGCAGTCATCCGTAGAGAACCAAAGGACCCGCTTTGCCTTCCTAGGTTAGCTTTTGACTGGGCCTTCGGGGTGCCCCCGCTAAGGTAATGAGAAAAGAATATCGTCCCTGGGTGGGCTTGAACCACCAACCTTTCGGTTAACAGCCGAACGCGCTAACCGATTGCGCCACAGAGACTGCACGCTGAGAGCCTGCGCACCGGCCCGAGGGAGACCTGAACGATAACTGCAAGGGTAAAGTGGAGAGAGAGGGAGGCCGGGTAAAAAATGGGCATCCTTCGAGCCGGAATCGAACCAGCGACCTAAGGATTGCTATATTTGACTCTACAGTCCTCCGCTCTACCATCTGAGCTATCGAAGGGAACGCTGGCAAAGTCATAGCAGGTGACTCCTTGCATGCAAAGCCGGCGCTTTGCACTTTGCGTTAGCCCTTCTACCTTGAGGTATCGGTCTATGCCGCCTCTGCCTGAAAGGTCAAATGCCTTGGCAGATGTTATGTGGGAAACCTCGGCTTCAGGGTTTGCACAGAGAGAAAACCCTTTAGAAACACCTACCGCGTTTTCTTATGAGTCTTTGGAGTCATTTGGCAGTAAGAGGCCACGGAAAAGAAAGCGTCGTAGCCCGGCTAGCTCAGTCGGTAGAGCATGAGACTCTTAATCTCAGGGTCGTGGGTTCGAGCCCCACGTTGGGCGCATGGCATTGCAAAGTTTTGGCCCAGTGAGTGCCATTTGACAAACTTGGTAGAACTCAGTATCTCCAGTTCATTCACGCGCACTGCGCGGTCACTGGCTTCTCTTCCATTCTCTACACAAATGGGGAAATGTCTATAGCGTATCTTTCTAGTGGTCAATTCGTATGGCAGCAAGTTGACCTTGCGCTGGGCTGTCGTTTGTGTCGGCGCAATGTGTGACACTAATTGGATAGAGATAGTAGCAGTGGCATCGAGCAGCCTTGCGTTGGTGGTATAGTGGTGAGCATAGCTGCCTTCCAAGCAGTTGACCCGGGTTCGATTCCCGGCCAACGCATTCTCCTCCACTTTTGGCCATGCAAAGCGCCCCTAAAACATCCACAAGGTCAAGAAAAAACAACAAACGGCTAGTACATTTGCGAGGCTCTCCAGTGAACGCTTGTTGGATGCTCAATTGGCAGTCATCCGTAGAGAACCAAAGGACCCGCTTTGCCTTCCTAGGTTAGCTTTTGACTGGGCCTTCGGGGTGCCCCCGCTAAGGTAATGAGAAAAGAATATCGTCCCTGGGTGGGCTTGAACCACCAACCTTTCGGTTAACAGCCGAACGCGCTAACCGATTGCGCCACAGAGACTGCACGCTGAGAGCCTGCGCACCGGCCCGAGGGAGACCTGAACGATAACTGCAAGGGTAAAGTGGAGAGAGAGGGAGGCCGGGTAAAAAATGGGCATCCTTCGAGCCGGAATCGAACCAGCGACCTAAGGATTGCTATATTTGACTCTACAGTCCTCCGCTCTACCATCTGAGCTATCGAAGGGAACGCTGGCAAAGTCATAGCAGGTGACTCCTTGCATGCAAAGCCGGCGCTTTGCACTTTGCGTTAGCCCTTCTACCTTGAGGTATCGGTCTATGCCGCCTCTGCCTGAAAGGTCAAATGCCTTGGCAGATGTTATGTGGGAAACCTCGGCTTCAGGGTTTGCACAGAGAGAAAACCCTTTAGAAACACCTACCGCGTTTTCTTATGAGTCTTTGGAGTCATTTGGCAGTAAGAGGCCACGGAAAAGTAAGCGTCGTAGCCCGGCTAGCTCAGTCGGTAGAGCATGAGACTCTTAATCTCAGGGTCGTGGGTTCGAGCCCCACGTTGGGCGCATGGCATTGCAAAGTTTTGGCCCAGTGAGTGCCATTTGACAAACTTGGTAGAACTCAGTATCTCCAGTTCATTCACGCGCACTGCACGGTCACTGGCTTCTCTTCCCTTCTCTACACAAATGGGGAAATGTCTATAGCGTATCTTTCTAGTGGTCAATTCGTATGGCAGCAAGTTGACCTTGCGCTGGGCTGTCGTTTGTGTCGGCGCAATGTGTGACACTAATTGGATAGAGATAGTAGCAGTGGCATCGAGCAGCCTTGCGTTGGTGGTATAGTGGTGAGCAGTGGCATCGAGCAGCCTTGCGTTGGTGGTATAGTGGTGAGCATAGCTGCCTTCCAAGCAGTTGACCCGGGTTCGATTCCCGGCCAACGCATTCTCCTCCACTTTTGGCCATGCAAAGCGCCCCTAACAAAAGACCCAAGCGCTCCAGGTCCAGGTGGGCTTTGAAAGCTCGTGGTGGCTACCCAGACTGGGTCTTGGTTAAACAACCAAGAAAAAACAACAAACGGCTAGTACATTTGCGAGGCTCTCCAGTGAACGCTTGTTGGATGCTCAATTGGCAGTCATCCGTAGAGAACCAAAGGACCCGCTTTGCCTTCCTAGGTTAGCTTTTGACTGGGCCTTCGGGGTGCCCCCGCTAAGGTAATGAGAAAAGAATATCGTCCCTGGGTGGGCTTGAACCACCAACCTTTCGGTTAACAGCCGAACGCGCTAACCGATTGCGCCACAGAGACTGCACGCTGAGAGCCTGCGCACCGGCCCGAGGGAGACCTGAACGATAACTGCAAGGGTAAAGTGGAGAGAGAGGGAGGCCGGGTAAAAAATGGGCATCCTTCGAGCCGGAATCGAACCAGCGACCTAAGGATTGCTATATTTGACTCTACAGTCCTCCGCTCTACCATCTGAGCTATCGAAGGGAACGCTGGCAAAGTCATAGCAGGTGACTCCTTGCATGCAAAGCCGGCGCTTTGCACTTTGCGTTAGCCCTTCTACCTTGAGGTATCGGTCTATGCCGCCTCTGCCTGAAAGGTCAAATGCCTTGGCAGATGTTATGTGGGAAACCTCGGCTTCAGGGTTTGCACAGAGAGAAAACCCTTTAGAAACACCTACCGCGTTTTCTTATGAGTCTTTGGAGTCATTTGGCAGTAAGAGGCCACGGAAAAGTAAGCGTCGTAGCCCGGCTAGCTCAGTCGGTAGAGCATGAGACTCTTAATCTCAGGGTCGTGGGTTCGAGCCCCACGTTGGGCGCATGGCATTGCAAAGTTTTGGCCCAGTGAGTGCCATTTGACAAACTTGGTAGAACTCAGTATCTCCAGTTCATTCACGCGCACTGCACGGTCACTGGCTTCTCTTCCATTCTCTACACAAATGGGGAAATGTCTATAGCGTATCTTTCTAGTGGTCAATTCGTATGGCAGCAAGTTGACCTTGCGCTGGGCTGTCGTTTCAGTCGGCGCAATGTGTGACACTAATTGGATAGAGATAGTAGCAGTGGCATCGAGCAGCCTTGCGTTGGTGGTATAGTGGTGAGCATAGCTGCCTTCCAAGCAGTTGACCCGGGTTCGATTCCCGGCCAACGCATTCTCCTCCACTTTTGGCCATGCAAAGCGCCCCTAACAAAAGACCCAAGCGCTCCAGGTCCAGGTGGGCTTTGAAAGCTCGTGGTGGCTACCCAGACTGGGTCTTGGTTAAACATCCACAAGGTCAAGAAAAAACAACAAACGGCTAGTACATTTGCGAGGCTCTCCAGTGAACGCTTGTTGGATGCTCAATTGGCAGTCATCCGTAGAGAACCAAAGGACCCGCTTTGCCTTCCTAGGTTAGCTTTTGACTGGGCCTTCGGGGTGCTCCCGCTAAGGTAATGAGAAAAGAATATCGTCCCTGGGTGGGCTTGAACCACCAACCTTTCGGTTAACAGCCGAACGCGCTAACCGATTGCGCCACAGAGACTGCACGCTGAGAGCCTGCGCACCGGCCCGAGGGAGACCTGAACGATAACTGCAAGGGTAAAGTGGAGAGAGAGGGAGGCCGGGTAAAAAATGGGCATCCTTCGAGCCGGAATCGAACCAGCGACCTAAGGATTGCTATATTTGACTCTACAGTCCTCCGCTCTACCATCTGAGCTATCGAAGGGAACGCTGGCAAAGTCATAGCAGGTGACTCCTTGCATGCAAAGCCGGCGCTTTGCACTTTGCGTTAGTCCTTCTACCTTGAGGTATCGGTCTATGCCGCCTCTGCCTGAAAGGTCAAATGCCTTGGCAGATGTTATGTGGGAAACCTCGGCTTCAGGGTTTGCACAGAGAGAAAACCCTTTAGAAACACCTACCGCGTTTTCTTATGAGTCTTTGGAGTCATTTGGCAGTAAGAGGCCACGGAAAAGAAAGCGTCGTAGCCCGGCTAGCTCAGTCGGTAGAGCATGAGACTCTTAATCTCAGGGTCGTGGGTTCGAGCCCCACGTTGGGCGCATGGCATTGCAAAGTTTTGGCCCAGTGAGTGCCATTTGACAAACTTGGTAGAACTCAGTATCTCCAGTTCATTCACGCGCACTGCACGGTCACTGGCTTCTCTTCCATTCTCTACACAAATGGGGAAATGTCTATAGCGTATCTTTCTAGTGGTCAATTCGTATGGCAGCAAGTTGACCTTGCGCTGGGCTGTCGTTTGTGTCGGCGCAATGTGTGACACTAATTGGATAGAGATAGTAGCAGTGGCATCGAGCAGCCTTGCGTTGGTGGTATAGTGGTGAGCATAGCTGCCTTCCAAGCAGTTGACCCGGGTTCGATTCCCGGCCAACGCATTCTCCTCCACTTTTGGCCATGCAAAGCGCCCCTAACCAAAGACCCAAGCGCTCCAGGTCCAGGTGGGCTTTGAAAAAGACCCAAGCGCTCCAGGTCCAGGTGGGCTTGGTTAAACATCCACAAGGTCAAGAAAAAACAACAAACGGCTAGTACATTTGCGAGGCTCTCCAGTGAACGCTTGTTGGATGCTCAATTGGCAGTCATCCGTAGAGAACCAAAGGACCCGCTTTGCCTTCCTAGGTTAGCTTTTGATTGGGCCTTCGGGGTGCTCCCGCTAAGGTAATGAGAAAAGAATATCGTCCCTGGGTGGGCTTGAACCACCAACCTTTCGGTTAACAGCCGAACGCGCTAACCGATTGCGCCACAGAGACTGCACGCTGAGAGCCTGCGCACCGGCCCGAGGGAGACCTGAACGATAACTGCAAGGGTAAAGTGGAGAGAGAGGGAGGCCGGGTAAAAAATGGGCATCCTTCGAGCCGGAATCGAACCAGCGACCTAAGGATTGCTATATTTGACTCTACAGTCCTCCGCTCTACCATCTGAGCTATCGAAGGGAACGCTGGCAAAGTCATAGCAGGTGACTCCTTGCATGCAAAGCCGGCGCTTTGCACTTTGCGTTAGCCCTTCTACCTTGAGGTATCGGTCTATGCCGCCTCTGCCTGAAAGGTCAAATGCCTTGGCAGATGTTATGTGGGAAACCTCGGCTTCAGGGTTTGCACAGAGAGAAAACCCTTTAGAAACACCTACCGCGTGTTCTTATGAGTCTTTGGAGTCATTTGGCAGTAAGAGGCCACGGAAAAGTAAGCGTCGTAGCCCGGCTAGCTCAGTCGGTAGAGCATGAGACTCTTAATCTCAGGGTCGTGGGTTCGAGCCCCACGTTGGGCGCATGGCATTGCAAAGTTTTGGCCCAGTGAGTGCCATTTGACAAACTTGGTAGAACTCAGTATCTCCAGTTCATTCACGCGCACTGCACGGTCACTGGCTTCTCTTCCATTCTCTACACAAATGGGGAAATGTCTATAGCGTATCTTTCTAGTGGTCAATTCGTATGGCAGCAAGTTGACCTTGCGCTGGGCTGTCGTTTCAGTCGGCGCAATGTGTGACACTAATTGGATAGAGATAGTAGCAGTGGCATCGAGCAGCCTTGCGTTGGTGGTATAGTGGTGAGCATAGCTGCCTTCCAAGCAGTTGACCCGGGTTCGATTCCCGGCCAACGCATTCTCCTCCACTTTTGGCCATGCAAAGCGCCCCTAACAAAAGACCCAAGCGCTCCAGGTCCAGGTGGGCTTTGAAAGCTCGTGGTGGCTACCCAGACTGGGCCTTGGTTAAACATCCACAAGGTCAAGAAAAACCAACAAACGGCTAGTACATTTGCGAGGCTCTCCAGTGAACGCTTGTTGGATGCTCAATTGGCAGTCATCCGTAGAGAACCAAAGGACCCGCTTTGCCTTCCTAGGTTAGCTTTTGACTGGGCCTTCGGGGTGCTCCCGCTAAGGTAATGAGAAAAGAATATCGTCCCTGGGTGGGCTTGAACCACCAACCTTTCGGTTAACAGCCGAACGCGCTAACCGATTGCGCCACAGAGACTGCACGCTGAGAGCCTGCGCACCGGCCCGAGGGAGACCTGAACGATAACTGCAAGGGTAAAGTGGAGAGAGAGGGAGGCCGGGTAAAAAATGGGCATCCTTCGAGCCGGAATCGAACCAGCGACCTAAGGATTGCTATATTTGACTCTACAGTCCTCCGCTCTACCATCTGAGCTATCGAAGGGAACGCTGGCAAAGTCATAGCAGGTGACTCCTTGCATGCAAAGCCGGCGCTTTGCACTTTGCGTTAGTCCTTCTACCTTGAGGTATCGGTCTATGCCGCCTCTGCCTGAAAGGTCAAATGCCTTGGCAGATGTTATGTGGGAAACCTCGGCTTCAGGGTTTGCACAGAGAGAAAACCCTTTAGAAACACCTACCGCGTGTTCTTATGAGTCTTTGGAGTCATTTGGCAGTAAGAGGCCACGGAAAAGTAAGCGTCGTAGCCCGGCTAGCTCAGTCGGTAGAGCATGAGACTCTTAATCTCAGGGTCGTGGGTTCGAGCCCCACGTTGGGCGCATGGCATTGCAAAGTTTTGGCCCAGTGAGTGCCATTTGACAAACTTGGTAGAACTCAGTATCTCCAGTTCATTCACGCGCACTGCACGGTCACTGGCTTCTCTTCCATTCTCTACACAAATGGGGAAATGTCTATAGCGTATCTTTCTAGTGGTCAATTCGTATGGCAGCAAGTTGACCTTGCGCTGGGCTGTCGTTTGTGTCGGCGCAATGTGTGACACTAATTGGATAGAGATAGTAGCAGTGGCATCGAGCAGCCTTGCGTTGGTGGTATAGTGGTGAGCATAGCTGCCTTCCAAGCAGTTGACCCGGGTTCGATTCCCGGCCAACGCATTCTCCTCCACTTTTGGCCATGCAAAGCGCCCCTAACAAAAGACCCAAGCGCTCCAGGTCCAGGTGGGCTTTGAAAGCTCGTGGTGGCTACCCAGACTGGGTCTTGGTTAAACATCCACAAGGTCAAGAAAAAACAACAAACGGCTAGTACATTTGCGAGGCTCTCCAGTGAACGCTTGTTGGATGCTCAATTGGCAGTCATCCGTAGAGAACCAAAGGACCCGCTTTGCCTTCCTAGGTTAGCTTTTGATTGGGCCTTCGGGGTGCTCCCGCTAAGGTAATGAGAAAAGAATATCGTCCCTGGGTGGGCTTGAACCACCAACCTTTCGGTTAACAGCCGAACGCGCTAACCGATTGCGCCACAGAGACTGCACGCTGAGAGCCTGCGCACCGGCCCGAGGGAGACCTGAACGATAACTGCAAGGGTAAAGTGGAGAGAGAGGGAGGCCGGGTAAAAAATGGGCATCCTTCGAGCCGGAATCGAACCAGCGACCTAAGGATTGCTATATTTGACTCTACAGTCCTCCGCTCTACCATCTGAGCTATCGAAGGGAACGCTGGCAAAGTCATAGCAGGTGACTCCTTGCATGCAAAGCCGGCGCTTTGCACTTTGCGTTAGTCCTTCTACCTTGAGGTATCGGTCTATGCCGCCTCTGCCTGAAAGGTCAAATGCCTTGGCAGATGTTATGTGGGAAACCTCGGCTTCAGGGTTTGCACAGAGAGAAAACCCTTTAGAAACACCTACCGCGTTTTCTTATGAGTCTTTGGAGTCATTTGGCAGTAAGAGGCCACGGAAAAGTAAGCGTCGTAGCCCGGCTAGCTCAGTCGGTAGAGCATGAGACTCTTAATCTCAGGGTCGTGGGTTCGAGCCCCACGTTGGGCGCATGGCATTGCAAAGTTTTGGCCCAGTGAGTGCCATTTGACAAACTTGGTAGAACTCAGTATCTCCAGTTCATTCACGCGCACTGCACGGTCACTGGCTTCTCTTCCATTCTCTACACAAATGGGGAAATGTCTATAGCGTATCTTTCTAGTGGTCAATTCGTATGGCAGCAAGTTGACCTTGCGCTGGGCTGTCGTTTCAGTCGGCGCAATGTGTGACACTAATTGGATAGAGATAGTAGCAGTGGCATCGAGCAGCCTTGCGTTGGTGGTATAGTGGTGAGCATAGCTGCCTTCCAAGCAGTTGACCCGGGTTCGATTCCCGGCCAACGCATTCTCCTCCACTTTTGGCCATGCAAAGCGCCCCTAACAAAAGACCCAAGCGCTCCAGGTCCAGGTGGGCTTTGAAAGCTCGTGGTGGCTACCCAGACTGGGTCTTGGTTAAACATCCACAAGGTCAAGAAAAAACAACAAACGGCTAGTACATTTGCGAGGCTCTCCAGTGAACGCTTGTTGGATGCTCAATTGGCAGTCATCCGTAGAGAACCAAAGGACCCGCTTTGCCTTCCTAGGTTAGCTTTTGATTGGGCCTTCGGGGTGCTCCCGCTAAGGTAATGAGAAAAGAATATCGTCCCTGGGTGGGCTTGAACCACCAACCTTTCGGTTAACAGCCGAACGCGCTAACCGATTGCGCCACAGAGACTGCACGCTGAGAGCCTGCGCACCGGCCCGAGGGAGACCTGAACGATAACTGCAAGGGTAAAGTGGAGAGAGAGGGAGGCCGGGTAAAAAATGGGCATCCTTCGAGCCGGAATCGAACCAGCGACCTAAGGATTGCTATATTTGACTCTACAGTCCTCCGCTCTACCATCTGAGCTATCGAAGGGAACGCTGGCAAAGTCATAGCAGGTGACTCCTTGCATGCAAAGCCGGCGCTTTGCACTTTGCGTTAGCCCTTCTACCTTGAGGTATCGGTCTATGCCGCCTCTGCCTGAAAGGTCAAATGCCTTGGCAGATGTTATGTGGGAAACCTCGGCTTCAGGGTTTGCACAGAGAGAAAACCCTTTAGAAACACCTACCGCGTGTTCTTATGAGTCTTTGGAGTCATTTGGCAGTAAGAGGCCACGGAAAAGTAAGCGTCGTAGCCCGGCTAGCTCAGTCGGTAGAGCATGAGACTCTTAATCTCAGGGTCGTGGGTTCGAGCCCCACGTTGGGCGCATGGCATTGCAAAGTTTTGGCCCAGTGAGTGCCATTTGACAAACTTGGTAGAACTCAGTATCTCCAGTTCATTCACGCGCACTGCGCGGTCACTGGCTTCTCTTCCATTCTCTACACAAATGGGGAAATGTCTATAGCGTATCTTTCTAGTGGTCAATTCGTATGGCAGCAAGTTGACCTTGCGCTGGGCTGTCGTTTGTGTCGGCGCAATGTGTGACACTAATTGGATAGAGATAGTAGCAGTGGCATCGAGCAGCCTTGCGTTGGTGGTATAGTGGTGAGCATAGCTGCCTTCCAAGCAGTTGACCCGGGTTCGATTCCCGGCCAACGCATTCTCCTCCACTTTTGGCCATGCAAAGCGCTCCAGGTCCAGGTGGGCTTTGAAAGCTCGTGGTGGCTACCCAGACTGGGTCTTGGTTAAACATCCACAAGGTCAAGAAAAAACAACAAACGGCTAGTACATTTGCGAGGCTCTCCAGTGAACGCTTGTTGGATGCTCAATTGGCAGTCATCCGTAGAGAACCAAAGGACCCGCTTTGCCTTCCTAGGTTAGCTTTTGATTGGGCCTTCGGGGTGCTCCCGCTAAGGTAATGAGAAAAGAATATCGTCCCTGGGTGGGCTTGAACCACCAACCTTTCGGTTAACAGCCGAACGCGCTAACCGATTGCGCCACAGAGACTGCACGCTGAGAGCCTGCGCACCGGCCCGAGGGAGACCTGAACGATAACTGCAAGGGTAAAGTGGAGAGAGAGGGAGGCCGGGTAAAAAATGGGCATCCTTCGAGCCGGAATCGAACCAGCGACCTAAGGATTGCTATATTTGACTCTACAGTCCTCCGCTCTACCATCTGAGCTATCGAAGGGAACGCTGGCAAAGTCATAGCAGGTGACTCCTTGCATGCAAAGCCGGCGCTTTGCACTTTGCGTTAGCCCTTCTACCTTGAGGTATCGGTCTATGCCGCCTCTGCCTGAAAGGTCAAATGCCTTGGCAGATGTTATGTGGGAAACCTCGGCTTCAGGGTTTGCACAGAGAGAAAACCCTTTAGAAACACCTACCGCGTGTTCTTATGAGTCTTTGGAGTCATTTGGCAGTAAGAGGCCACGGAAAAGTAAGCGTCGTAGCCCGGCTAGCTCAGTCGGTAGAGCATGAGACTCTTAATCTCAGGGTCGTGGGTTCGAGCCCCACGTTGGGCGCATGGCATTGCAAAGTTTTGGCCCAGTGAGTGCCATTTGACAAACTTGGTAGAACTCAGTATCTCCAGTTCATTCACGCGCACTGCACGGTCACTGGCTTCTCTTCCATTCTCTACACAAATGGGGAAATGTCTATAGCGTATCTTTCTAGTGGTCAATTCGTATGGCAGCAAGTTGACCTTGCGCTGGGCTGTCGTTTGTGTCGGCGCAATGTGTGACACTAATTGGATAGAGATAGTAGCAGTGGCATCGAGCAGCCTTGCGTTGGTGGTATAGTGGTGAGCATAGCTGCCTTCCAAGCAGTTGACCCGGGTTCGATTCCCGGCCAACGCATTCTCCTCCACTTTTGGCCATGCAAAGCGCCCCTAAAACATCCACAAGGCCAAGAAAAACCAACAAACGGCTAGTACATTTGCGAGGCTCTCCAGTGAACGCTTGTTGGATGCTCAATTGGCAGTCATCCGTAGAGAACCAAAGGACCCGCTTTGCCTTCCTAGGTTAGCTTTTGACTGGGCCTTCGGGGTGCCCCCGCTAAGGTAATGAGAAAAGAATATCGTCCCTGGGTGGGCTTGAACCACCAACCTTTCGGTTAACAGCCGAACGCGCTAACCGATTGCGCCACAGAGACTGCACGCTGAGAGCCTGCGCACCGGCCCGAGGGAGACCTGAACGATAACTGCAAGGGTAAAGTGGAGAGAGAGGGAGGCCGGGTAAAAAATGGGCATCCTTCGAGCCGGAATCGAACCAGCGACCTAAGGATTGCTATATTTGACTCTACAGTCCTCCGCTCTACCATCTGAGCTATCGAAGGGAACGCTGGCAAAGTCATAGCAGGTGACTCCTTGCATGCAAAGCCGGCGCTTTGCACTTTGCGTTAGCCCTTCTACCTTGAGGTATCGGTCTATGCCGCCTCTGCCTGAAAGGTCAAATGCCTTGGCAGATGTTATGTGGGAAACCTCGGCTTCAGGGTTTGCACAGAGAGAAAACCCTTTAGAAACACCTACCGCGTGTTCTTATGAGTCTTTGGAGTCATTTGGCAGTAAGAGGCCACGGAAAAGTAAGCGTCGTAGCCCGGCTAGCTCAGTCGGTAGAGCATGAGACTCTTAATCTCAGGGTCGTGGGTTCGAGCCCCACGTTGGGCGCATGGCATTGCAAAGTTTTGGCCCAGTGAGTGCCATTTGACAAACTTGGTAGAACTCAGTATCTCCAGTTCATTCACGCGCACTGCGCGGTCACTGGCTTCTCTTCCATTCTCTACACAAATGGGGAAATGTCTATAGCGTATCTTTCTAGTGGTCAATTCGTATGGCAGCAAGTTGACCTTGCGCTGGGCTGTCGTTTGTGTCGGCGCAATGTGTGACACTAATTGGATAGAGATAGTAGCAGTGGCATCGAGCAGCCTTGCGTTGGTGGTATAGTGGTGAGCATAGCTGCCTTCCAAGCAGTTGACCCGGGTTCGATTCCCGGCCAACGCATTCTCCTCCACTTTTGGCCATGCAAAGCGCCCCTAAAACATCCACAAGGCCAAGAAAAACCAACAAACGGCTAGTACATTTGCGAGGCTCTCCAGTGAACGCTTGTTGGATGCTCAATTGGCAGTCATCCGTAGAGAACCAAAGGACCCGCTTTGCCTTCCTAGGTTAGCTTTTGACTGGGCCTTCGGGGTGCCCCCGCTAAGGTAATGAGAAAAGAATATCGTCCCTGGGTGGGCTTGAACCACCAACCTTTCGGTTAACAGCCGAACGCGCTAACCGATTGCGCCACAGAGACTGCACGCTGAGAGCCTGCGCACCGGCCCGAGGGAGACCTGAACGATAACTGCAAGGGTAAAGTGGAGAGAGAGGGAGGCCGGGTAAAAAATGGGCATCCTTCGAGCCGGAATCGAACCAGCGACCTAAGGATTGCTATATTTGACTCTACAGTCCTCCGCTCTACCATCTGAGCTATCGAAGGGAACGCTGGCAAAGTCATAGCAGGTGACTCCTTGCATGCAAAGCCGGCGCTTTGCACTTTGCGTTAGCCCTTCTACCTTGAGGTATCGGTCTATGCCGCCTCTGCCTGAAAGGTCAAATGCCTTGGCAGATGTTATGTGGGAAACCTCGGCTTCAGGGTTTGCACAGAGAGAAAACCCTTTAGAAACACCTACCGCGTGTTCTTATGAGTCTTTGGAGTCATTTGGCAGTAAGAGGCCACGGAAAAGTAAGCGTCGTAGCCCGGCTAGCTCAGTCGGTAGAGCATGAGACTCTTAATCTCAGGGTCGTGGGTTCGAGCCCCACGTTGGGCGCATGGCATTGCAAAGTTTTGGCCCAGTGAGTGCCATTTGACAAACTTGGTAGAACTCAGTATCTCCAGTTCATTCACGCGCACTGCACGGTCACTGGCTTCTCTTCCATTCTCTACACAAATGGGGAAATGTCTATAGCGTATCTTTCTAGTGGTCAATTCGTATGGCAGCAAGTTGACCTTGCGCTGGGCTGTCGTTTGTGTCGGCGCAATGTGTGACACTAATTGGATAGAGATAGTAGCAGTGGCATCGAGCAGCCTTGCGTTGGTGGTATAGTGGTGAGCATAGCTGCCTTCCAAGCAGTTGACCCGGGTTCGATTCCCGGCCAACGCATTCTCCTCCACTTTTGGCCATGCAAAGCGCCCCTAAAACATCCACAAGGCCAAGAAAAACCAACAAACGGCTAGTACATTTGCGAGGCTCTCCAGTGAACGCTGGGATGCTCAATTGGCAGTCATCCGTAGAGAACCAAAGGACCCGCTTTGCCTTCCTAGGTTAGCTTTTGACTGGTCAAAAAAAAAACAAACGGCTAGTACATTTGCGAGGCTCTCCAGTGAACGCTTGTTGGATGCTCAATTGGCAGTCATCCGTAGAGAACCAAAGGACCCGCTTTGCCTTCCTAGGTTAGCTTTTGACTGGGCCTTCGGGGTGCCCCCGCTAAGGTAATGAGAAAAGAATATCGTTCCCTGGGTGGGCTTGAATGTATGACAAGTGAAATATAAAACATAAGCCCATACCGAATAAAATAAAATTGTACAATACACACACAGGCAAAACCAACAGGTAGCACCTAACACCTCAACTGATAATACAGGGGGGAGTCAATATGATGCAACAAACCTGACGCGTTTCGACCTGTAATTGTCTAGGTCTTTTTCAGAGTGTTTTTGTCTGTTGGAATAGAGAAAATAAACAACATAACAGCAACTATTCAGTTACATATTAAATATTGGTAAATATGTCGCATTTGTATTTATGCATAGTGGCAAAAGGATAGCACAGTTTAAGGCTGCATTCACACCTGGGCGTTTTGTAGCTTGAAGCCTGAAGCTACAAAAGCTAGAGGGGAAAAAATACATTATTCTCTATGGAGATGGTTCACATCTCCACTCCAAAACGCCTGAAGCCCTACGCCTGAAGCTCAAACAAGTTCCGGACCCTTTTTTGTCGCGCGAATCGGGCAGATTTGGACGTTTTTATTCTTTTTACATTGGTGACCTTTTGCTCTGCACAAAATTCGCGGCAAAACGCGGTAAAAAACGCCGCGAATCGCGGTAAAAAAACGCCGCAAATCGCGGTAAAAAACGCCGCGAAAAAACGCCGCAATTCGCGCGATTTTCTGCCTGAAAGGTGTGAATGCAGCCTTAGTGTGCATATTTACCAGAATGCGTGTGGTACGTAGGATAATTTTTTCTGCATGGGAATTCATAAAACTCCCCTTGACTTTTCCAGGTGGTCCCCAGCTGTGGCTCCCATGAGCAGGTCAAGGCAGGATCGCCGTCCAGGCCGAGGGGTCACACTTAGTGCTGACACGCCAAAGCGGAACACCGGGGCACTCTGAGGCAAAGGGAGGGAGAGGAGAGCACTGGCACACCCGCGATGAGGGACCCCTAAAATAGACCAAAATATCACCATGGACACATTCAACAGCAAAAGAGGGAGAGGGTATATATACCTCAATCCAACTTGCACTGGATCATAGGGCAGTGATATTACACTAAAGAATAGAGTATCTGTAATTAGTAACACTCTGTCCTGATCAGATTGAGATCCAACCCTGACCAGGACATGGGCTCCTCTAGCCCAATACATGCAGTATCTGGGGTATTATATAAATAAATGTAAGTATCCAAGGTAACTTTGACTGTTTCTTTTTATCTGTTGGAATTGTTCAGGGGCTCTTTTTCACATATATCTTCCACCCACACTTTCTTTACTCTTTCTATTCTCGCACATACTATCACAAACAATTCACTCACACTGTTCCATCATCTTCAGTCTTTTCCCCCTCCCCCTTTCCCTTCACCCCCCCCTTTTCTTTTCCCTCCCTATTTTTTCAAACCCCCCTCCCCCCTCCCTTCCCTCTTCCAACTATTCACACATTACCCATACACCCTTTTGCAATCTTCACCCTTCACTTGTTTTTTGTTTGTTTTTTCACATAGTTTTGGTCTTTTCCATCCCCCCCCCCATCCCCTCCCGCCTTGTATCATTTACATGCACTTTTCATTCAATTCATTGCCTGCCTAAAAATCCCACCATCCCAGGGGGAACCTTCCTTTTTTGTATTCATTCCCGGTGTGAGCGGCAACCCATCTCCTCCAAATGTGTTATTCTCTTTTTCAAGGTTCCTACAAGTAACTGTTTGCTGCTTGGAGGGATGGGTGGTTGGAGGCAAGGATACAATGAAACTAATATGGTTGTGATCAGAGAGAGGAAAGGGGGTGTTGGTGAGGTTACCATGGTTGCTGAGATGGGAGAATACAAGGTCAAGGGTATCACCAATGGAGTGAGTGGAAGTATGTGTCCATTGGGTTAGGTCAAAAGATGAGGTTAAGTTGAGAAGTTGAGCTGTAGTTGAGCTTTTAACATTGACAGGAATGTTGAAGTCACCAAGAATGAAGAGAAAGTAGGGTAGCCAGGCAGCAAAGTCATCAAGAAAGCATGATACCGGTCCGGGAGGCCGATAAATTGCTGCAATCCACAGAGAAATGGGAGAAAACAGACGAATGCAGTGCATCTTGAAAGAAGAGAGGGATAGAGAGGGAGGGATAGGAAGGACTTGGAGGGTGCTTTGTGGGGATAGAAGGAATCCATATCCACCTACTTTCTGTCTGTTGGGTCTGGGGGAGTGAGTCCAATGGAGGCCACCATGGGAGAGGGCAGTAGGAGAAGCTGAGTGAAAATTTTGAAACCAGGTTTCAGTTATGGCGAGTATGTTAAAGCCATGAGAGATGAAGAGGTGATGTACAGATGTTAGCTTGTTACAGATGGAGCAGGCGTTCCAAAGGGAGCATGAGATTGGCGGGCTGCTTTGAGGAAGCAGGGGGATAGAAATTGAATGGATTGCGGTGGTTGCCAGAGGAGGAGGGGTATTGGATATGTGGCTTGCAGTTGGGTAATGGCGGACCAGGATTAGGAGAAATGTCACCTGAAACTAGGAGAAGGAGGAGGGTGAGGAAGACAAGATGGGAGTGGGATGTGCATTAGTGCACGTGTCTAGTGGCCCTGGTGTTTATGTCAGCATGTGGGTGCAGCAAATGCATGAGACGATGGGTGCAGTAGAGTAAGGATAATTTAAGGATAGAAGACACCAATGTGAGAAGGAAGAGAATAAGGAGCATGTTAGTGGATAGAGAGTGGGAATCTGACTTCATATAAAATAAATGTCAAAGGCTGGTTTGCTTGTGGTCTTTCAAAGTGGAGCAGAGTTCTTGTATCTTCATCCAGCTTTAGTTATCCTGCTTTCGTTAAACTGCGGCGGTGAAACTGCGTATCACTCGTGACAGAGCCACTCAGGAAAGAGCCATGGTGTCTGCGCCTTGCCCCTGTCTGCGCCACCCCATAGGCTGCTTTAAATTTATAGGGAGACTGAGCAGGCATGCATTTTTTCAATTGGTCATTATAGGGTCTGATTTGAGACACCTGAATATGGGAGAGGAGATGGCCAATACCAGACCAGCTGCAGACACAGGCTAGGATCGTAAAGCTAATTACCTCTCTTGATCATTCAAGCCAAATGGGGTTGAGAATCAATCACCTCTAATGTTGCTATTGCAGCGTGGTTGTTATAGAGCTACCATCAAATATAGAAGTTTAAATATATGGCAGCAGAAGACATTTACCAAAAATGATACAGCAATGTCAAATAGTTCAGTAGAGTGTACAGATGGCCCCAATTCTACCTTATTTATTGGTGGCTGTATATTGTCTTTATCTTTTTGAAACATCTTTTTCGATAAATATTTGATTTGCACAACTTTGACCTTTTCGTATTAAACACTTATGTTGAAAAGTGTTAAACTTGTCTCTAAAGCTCTTGATGCAAGCTATAACCAAACCTGCCCCTTGAAGAGCACTACTTGAGTAAGAGCACTACTTGAGTAAGGCCTCTGAGCAGACCTGTCTGTGGTGGCAGTGTGTGTTGCATACGCTTATTCTAAAATCATAATTGGTATTGCTAAAATTATGAGTCTCCCCGGCTCAGTCTTTTTTTTTTTTTTTTTTTCCATAAAGATTTTATTGAGAGAACAGTTGCAAATAACAGGTAAGGGATCACATAGACAATGCTGTACAGAACATCTGCTGGTATAAGTGCAAAACATAGAACATCATACGTGAGCCAACAAAATAAGGGTCTGCCGAGTCCTATGTGCACCCTGCAAGACATAGTGAGAGGTATAGATTGGTGGGCAACAGCCCACAGGCATCACATTGAGCTCTAGAAAGGTGCGGCAGGTCGGGTGAGGCAGGTGTATACCAGAGGACATCTGCAACCCAGAAGGTACATAGAGAGTGATGGGAGACAAAAAGGGGAAGAAGAAAGGGGGGGAGAAGCAAGGAGATAAGGGGGGGGGAGAGAAGAAGCAGGGGAACGAGAAGGAGGGGGGGGGGAGAAGAGAAGGGGGAGGTGGGGAGGGAAGAGGGGGGGGGAAAGAAAGAAGGAGGGGGGTGAGGTGGCCCTCGCCCAAACCTCACACGGACGGGGTGGGGGGAGCCTCAAGGTGAGTCAGGATTTCCTAGGGTGAGGGGACATGGTGTTTGTAATCTGGGGTGGTCGTAAAGTGATTCCAGCAAGCCCAAGTGAGCGTAAACTTCTCCATCCTCTCCTGGGCGATATGGATCAATTCTTCCATGTCTCTAATCCTAGAGATGCCGCCCAACCACTCTCGAATAGTCGGAGGGAGGTTCGAGCGCCAGTGCCTGGGAATGCATAATCTAGCTGCGTTTACCATGTGCATAGCAAGAGATTTATAATAAGTTTTTCTGGAGAGGGAGGTGTGGTGCAAAAGATATTGCGCAGGTTTAAAGTCTAGCGTGTAGGTGGTGACCGAGAAGATAAAGGTATGAACTTCCCTCCAGAAGGGTTGGATGTTGGGGCATTCCCACTATACGTGTATCATTGTTTCCACTGCCGAGTTACATCTCCAGCATACATTGGGGCTAGTGGGGGAAAATTTGTGCAGGCGGTAGGGGGTTCTATACCACCTTGTGAGTACTTTATATCCATTCTCCTGGATGGCGACGTTCACCGACCCTCCATGGGCATACTCATGCACTTTAGTCCAGTCAGCAGATGTCAGGGGAGTTTGCAGGTCCCTATTCCAGGAAGCTTGTGAGGGAATGAGAGTCAAGTTAGGGGAGTCCTGTAGTAGGGCATAAAAGAATGAGATTAAATGTCTTTGGGGAGTCTTGCGGCTGCAGAGGGTTTCAAAGGGGGTGAGTGGCCTAGACCAGTGCACCTGGGTGGTGTAAGTAGCCAGAAAGTTACAGATTTGTCTGTATGTCCAGAAGGAAAAAGTGGGATTGTTGGTGAGAGTTTGTAAGTCATTTAGAGAGATCAACTTCCCTCCTGGGAAGAATTGGAAGGCAAGGACGTCATCGAACGGCCACTCGCGTTTGAGGAAGTTGGGGGAATCCCCTGGGGGGAAGTCAGGATTGCTTCTTAGGGACGTTAATGGGCCTGGGGCCGAAGCAAGAGGTTTGCCGGGGGAGGCCCTCTTGAACGTCAGTAAAGAAGTGTGGATAAGGGGGTGTGAAGTCAGCCTTTGCGGCCAGCATTTCGGAGGGAGCCACGGGAGAAGGTGCAGGGGAATGGGCGAGAAGGTGTTCTCGAGATCAACCCAGACTTTTTGTGGGGCATGTATGTTCCAATCTGCGATCCTTGTGAGATGGCAGGCCGAGAAATACTTCTGTAGGTCCGGGAGAGCTATGCCCCCCTTGGGCTTGGGCATGGTGAGGCGGGTATACTTGATCCTGGGGGGGGTGTCTTTCCAAATAAAGGAGGAGCAGATTTTCCTGTAGGTCGAAAAGAATCCCGGGGGCAGGGCAATAGGGACAGTTTGAATAAAGTACAGGAGACGGGGTAGGATAATCATCTTAATTAGGGCAGCCCGGCCAAACCACGAGATGTTGAGAGTCATCCATTCCCTAAGGTAGGCCTGGGCTTTAAGTAGTGCTGTGTGAAAGTTAGCAGAGTATAGATCTGAAAGGAGAGGTGTGATCCGTACACCTAAGTACGTGATCGCAGACTTTTCCCAGCGAAATGGGAAGGCATCTTGGCAGTGGGCAACTTCCCGCTGGGGGAGCGTAACGTTCAAGGCCTGCGATTTGGAATAATTCATTTTTAGATTCGAGAGCTCTCCAAAAGAGTGCAGGACTTTAAGAAGAGACGGCAGGGAAGTGCGTGGGGACGTCAGGGACAGCAAGATGTCGTCTGCAAAGGCCAAGACTTTAAAGGCCCTACCCTGCACTGTGAGGCCTCGGATGTCTTGATTACTTCTAAGTTTGTTTAGGAGAGGTTCCAGAGTAAGGATGTAGATTAGAGGAGAGAGGGGGCATCCCTGACGTGTGCCGTTAGTGATGGGGAAGGCATTTGACACGAGGCCGTTAACCCGGACCGCCGCGGAGGGGCCAGAGTAAAGCGCCATTATGGCGGTCAGCATGCGCTCCTGTAAGCCAAGGGCCCCCAGGACTGCCCGCATGTAGTCCCAGGCCACTCTGTCAAACGCCTTCTCCGCATCAAGAGAGAAAAAAAAACCTTGAGTGTTGGATGCAGAGTGCCAGTGGTGGAGATTTAGGGTGCGTATGGTATTGTCTCTAGCCTCTCTACCCGGGACAAAGCCTACTTGGTCTGGACAGATAAGGTCGGGTATAAGGGGTAGGAGCCTGTTAGCAAGAATTTTAGCATATAGTTTAATATCCACATTCAAAAGGGAGATTGGCCTATAGTTAACTACTAGAAGGGGGTCTTTGTTATCCTTGGAGATCACAGATATATGGGCGGATAGCATTCTACTTGGGTCTACTCGGGGAATCGACAAGGCATTGAAAGTGCGGACTAAGTGCGGGGAAAGGACCTCTGAAAAAGATTTATAGTATTGGAGTGAGTAACCATCCGGGCCAGGACTTTTGCCCACTTTCATCTGTTTTAAGACCATCTCCAATTCTGCCAGAGAAAACTGTTCTTCTAAAAGAGATGTTTGTTGCTGGGAAATGGGCGTGGGACTATGTTGAGCTAGAAAATCCGCAATAGCCGCCTGGCGGGCCATGTTGGAGGCCTGGGAAGAGCGGTCTGGGTAAGGGTTATAAAGTTTGGAGTAAAAGCTTTCAAACTCTTTGGCTATGTGCTCATTCTTGGTTAATAAGGAACCTTCAGAGTTGCGAATATTATGAACCGTAGAGGAAAGTTTGGCTGATTGGACTGACCGTGCAAGGATGCGGCCACACTTGTTACTATGCTCGTAGAAGACCCTTTGGCCAAGGATGTAGCGTCTTTTGGTGCGTTTACCCAATTCCTCCACTAAGAGAGAGCGGGCTTGAATAAGGTCTTGAAGAGTGAGTTGTGCCTGATTCTGTTTGTGGGCTTTTTCAAGTCTACTAATTTGGTCCACTAGAGCCTTGATCTGCTGCTGGTGGAGTTTCTTAGCTTGTGCATTTAGGGTCAACAGTTCCCCTCTAATAACGCACTTGTGAGCTTCCCAGATAGAGATAGGGGACATGTTACGGTCACAATTTTCTTGAAAGTATAGCCGGATGCGGGTGCGAATGCGCTCCAGGGCCACTTTTAATTGGATTGGATTTAATCAGAGAGGGGTTAAAGCGCCAGATCTTTGTTTTGGCAAGGGTTTCGGGGAAGGTCAAAGTCACCGAAATAGGGTGATGGTCCGACAAGAACATTGGCTCAACGGTAGACTGTCTTAGAAGGGAGAGGTCCGTTTGTGTCAAGAAGAAGAAGTCAATCCGGGAATACTTTTGGTGGGGGGCGGAGAAGAAAGTGTAGTCTTTGGTCGAGGGGAATAAAGTGCACCATGCGTCATGGAGGGTCAGATCTTGGAGTTGTGCTTTAATCTGGCGCAAAGCCCTGTAGGGCAGGGAGGACGTCCCTGTGGAAGTGTCCAATAGGGGGTTTAGAGGGACGTTAAAATCACCACCCAGGAGAACCAGTCCCTCACGAAATGTGGATAGGAGTGAGCATGTTTGGCGGAAAAACGAGACTTGGTGTGCATTGGGGCAATAGATATTTGCCACAGTTATTGGCTTACAGGCATATAGGCCTTTGAGGAAGACGAACCTCCCCTCCGGGTCCAGAAGGGAGTCGGTTAATTTAAAATCAGCGTGTTTCGAGATCAGGATGGAGAGCCCTTTCATCTTGGCAGTAGGGTGAGTGGCATGGAAGGCGGATCGATAGAAGTGGTTGGAGAGCTTTGGGATAGAATCAGATCTGAAGTGGGTTTCTTGTAGGAAAAGAAAATGTGCTTTGAGTTTAGTAAGGGAGGCCAACACCTGAGATCTTTTTTCCGGCACGTTGAGACCTTTCACATTCAGTGAGACACATTTCAACGTCAAGGGGGTTTTAGTTGGGGGATCGATCAACATAGTTGCAGAGGGTGCTATGTCAAGGATAGTGGGTTAAGTGAGGCAATATGGTTGTGTAAGAGTGTGTAAGGGCGAGGGACACCCCGGGGGGGTAAAGAAGGGGGGGGGAGAAGGATAGGAGGGACAGAAGGAGAGGATAGAGGGAAGAGGTGGTAGGGGTAAGAGCAGAGACTAGAGGTAGAAGAAGAGAGGTCGCAAGGGGGAAGGCAGAGGGGGAAGGTATAGGGAGGGTCACAGACCAGAGGTGAGGGTAGCTATTCACCTGGAGGGGGACGAAAAGGAGAGGGCCTGGTAGGTCAGCGTAGTCTCACAGAGACTGCTGTGTGGGGGAAGTGAAAAGAACGAGTACCACAGAGTGGCTGCGATCCGGGGAACTGCAGGGAATAGGAAATAAGAGGGGGGACCCACCGACGGAGCGGCACGGACCTGGCTAACATCAACCCCAGGTGCGGGAGCCTGTCACTTGCAAGCAAAAGTAAATATGGGGAGAGAAAGAGACAACCGCATTATCGAATAAGGCATCTCAATTAAACATACATGTGGACGTTACCCATATGACGCCCATGAGGTAACCCAAGGCAGTGTAAGATACAACAAAATGGGGTGGCATATGTTGAGGCGGGAGGCCCAGGGGGTAGTAAAGCCGGGCACCTGTAAAAAAAAAGAGTGCGTTAAAAGGGGAAAAGTGCATAACAGCCGGGTTGTGCACGGGACCTGTTACCAAGTCCAGGAGCGTCTGTTGAGCTGGATACCCGAACGATAGTCTCATGGAGCGGAACCCCTGGGTGGACGAAGACTGAGCCTATCGAGTCACATTCCAGCTGAGGAGAGGTGAGTGTGGGTGATCGAGTCTTCGGGCAGTGATGGGGTCTTCGTGTGAGGCTGGTTGGCGGGGACGACTGGAAGTCAGCTCCAGGAGGTAGGTGCGAGATGTTTCAGGAACAGGCAGGCGTCTCAAATGCTTCCACACGGATGTACACCGCCAGTGCATTGGGCGGCTGGGTAAGAGGAGTTCCGAAGCTGGGGTAGAGCCGGGAATCGGTGACCTCGGTGGAAGCTGTAGGGGAATCCGGGTCTTGTCCCTGTATCAGAACGGAGTGGGTAGAAGAAAGTCTGCGGCAAGGGCGGTATTCCGCAGGATGCAGAGGCAGGCCGGTTGTAGCGTGGCATGACACAGGGGGTGGAAACGCATCTCATCGATGGAGTATGTGAGAATGTTGTGAGGGCCGGATGGTCGTGGGAGTCCCCGTGAGCAGATCATGGCCAGGACAGACCAGGGTAAGGTGAGAGCGGGAGCTGGGTGCAGTCATTGAAGTCCCGTACGGGGTGGGGAGTGGTGAGTCGGGCAAGGGTTAGAGAATAGTTTACTCACGAGCTGCAATCGGTTGCTGGAGGAGGGCGAACTCAATCTTCCATCGCGTCTCTTCTAGTCGGCGGAGGAGGTGAAAATTCCGGGTTCCCGTGGTGCAGGTCTCTGTGGGAGGAGCGGGCGTTCGGCGACATGGGTCCAGGTCTGCGTCTGCGGGACCTCTGTCGGGTAGCCTTTGGAGACGGGTTGAGGGAGACAGGGAGCCACGGTTCTGAGGGGAAGTACATGGCGTACCACTCCGGAAGCTCAATGTTAGGTAGGTCGAGCTGGGCGCAGAAATCACGGAGGTCCTCAGGAGTGCGGAGGAGAGCTGAGCGCCCTCTAGCGGAGGCGGACAGGCCAAATGGAAACTTCCACCTGTATTGGATGTTTCGGGCGCGAAGAGTGTCAAGAAGCGGTTTCAAAGCCCTCCTGTTCTGGAGGGTAATTTGGGAGAGGTCCTGAAAGAGCTTCACTTCTGTCCCATTAAAAATAATGCGGCCCCTAGCTCTTGCCTTTCGCAAAATTTCCTCCTTCAGAGGGAAGCTAACGATACAACAAATGACGTCCCTGGGTGGTTCGTTGTCTCGGGGGGGGGGGGGACAAAGGGCACGATGAGCCCGCTCCATGTCTGTAACGTACCTGGTATCAGAGCCCAAACTGTAGAAGGAGACCTCTCTTACAGCCCTGGCTCGAGGACCACTGGGGTTGCAACAGTGGTACAGGAGCGCAGCGAGGTAGGAGTGCCTGTATGATCCGTAGTAGCTGATACAGATGAGTAGAGAGGATCCACCCGATGAACTGGACTGGTGAGACAGTAGCAGCAGTGGTAACAGGTGTAGGTCAGCGATCCCTGGATCTAGGCAGAGACTGGATCAGGACTAGACTGAAGCAGGTGAGACAAGCCGGGTCGAACACAGGTAATCAGGTAGTAACAGCAGGCAGAGAGTGGTCAGTAGGCAGGCAGAAGTTTGGCAACAGAAGGTCAGCAGGTTCATAAATAGCAGGGTCAAGGCAGGCCGGGTCAGGAGAGGAGAAGGCAGCAGTAGTCAAACGTAGCAGGATCAGATAACAACAGCAGGTACAGGATCAGACTCAGGTAGAGCTGCAGATCAGACAGCACTGCACTGGAGCAGCTGCTGTCCTTTTAAAGGGGAACTGGCACCAAGTTGAGTTAGCTCGCGCGCACATGCGCCTGTCGCGCATTCCTGCGCACGCGTGCCTGTCGTGTGTCACTGCGCACGTTCATGCGCCGCTGCCCAGTGCGGCCCGTTCTCGTGGGAACATGTGTGCGCACGCACGCACGTCCGTGTGCCTGTCCTGCCACAGGGTATACCTGACATTGCACCCCCCAAGGGGCAGCCTCCGGATGCCCAACAGGCTCTTCTTTTCAGGGTGAGCCAGAAAAAAGGCACGAACTAACCTTCTTGCATGGATATTACATGCGGGTTCCCAGGAGTTATCCTCCAGGCCATATCCTCTCCATTTAACCAGAAATTGTACCTGATTTCGCCTTCTCCGGCAGTCCAGGATAGCCTCCACTTTGAACTCCTCATTCCCATCAATCAGAACAGGTTCCGGTGGCTTGGGTCCTCTGTCAGGGAATGGATCAGGTATTGCAGGTTTAAGTAGTGAAACATGAAATATAGGATGAATTTTAAACGAGTCAGGTAAAGAAAGTTCATATGATACCTCATTTAACCTCCTCTTCACCGGGAAGGGACCAGTAAATTTGGGTGCCAACTTTTTAGACGGACATTTTAACTTAAGGATGGTTGTAGAAAGCCATACCTGGTCACCCGGCTGCAGGTTCAGTTCTCCTCTCCTTTTCTTATCAAAAGCCTTCTTGTTGTCGGCTTGTGCTTTGGCCATTGCTTTCTGCAAGATCTTGTTGTTGTGGTTGAGGAAATCCATGGTATCTTGTACTGCCGGAACTGTAGATTCTGAAATGAAATCAGGCAGAAATGATAAATGGAAACCATAATTAGAAAAGAAAGGGGATTGACCTGTAGCTGAGTGATTGGCGTTGTTGTAGGCAAATTCTGCCAGTGGTAGTAAAGATACCCAATCATCCTGAGTAAAGGAAGTGAAACACCGGATGTACTGTTCGAGCGTTTGATTTGTCCTTTCTGTTTGCCCATTGGTTTGGGGATGGTAAGCTGAGGACATTGCCAACTCAATTTTCAACGCTTTACATAAAGCTCTCCAGAAACGTGAGGTGAACTATACACCACGATCAGATGTAATGTTTGCCGGGACCCCATGCCACCTGACGATTTCCTTAATAAACACTCGGGCCGTCTCCATAGCAGATGGGGTACTCTTTAAGGGTAAGAAATGAGCCATCTTGGTTAATCGGTCCACTACTACAAAGATTGCCGTGCATCCTCGGCCGGTGGAAGTTCTACTATAAAATCCATGGAGATCATCCTCCATGGTTTATCAGGAATGGGTAGAGGTTTCAGCAGGCCCCAGGACTTACTTCTTGTTGTCTTGTTCTGAATGCAAACAGCATGAGTTCACATATTTCTTACAGAAAGTTTCTAGATCAGGCCACCAAAATGTACGTCGTACAAGTTCAAGGGTCTTATGTATGCCAAAATGGCCTGCCAGCGGATGGTCATGGAACATCTTCAAGACCCCAACTCGCACATTCTCAGGAACAAAAATTTTGTTTTCTTTCCAAAGCAGACCATCTCTAGAGGTTAGCATGACTCCGGGGGGCTGAGCATGTTCCTGGAAGCCTGTTTGATTTGAGACAAGAGATCCGTTTGCAACAGTAGGAAGTTCCCTGTAGGTAGGATGGTATCTGGTGTTGATAAGTCCTTGGGATCATCGTACATACGGGATAGAGCGTCCGGTTTTGTGTTTTTTGATCCAGGTCGGTACGTTATATGGAAGGAAAAACGAGTGAAAAATAGGGCCCATCGAGCTTGTCGTGGCTTCAGTCTTTTGGCAGTTCTTAAATACTCTAAATTTTTATGGTCGGTATATATTAGTATGGGATGGTTAGCGCCCTCCAACAAATATCTCCACTCCTCCAGTGCTGCTTTGATGGCCAGTAGTTCACGATCTCCTACATCGTAATTTCTCTCTGCTGGAGAAAGTTTCCGTGAAAAGAAGGCCACAGGGTGCATTAAGGCCTTAACCCCTTGCCGTTGGGAGACAACCGCCCCCACTGCTGTTTCGGAGGCATCCACCTCAAGGATATAGGGTAAGGACGGGTCAAGATGGCTGAGGATAGGAGCCGAGGTGAAAAGCTTTTTTAGCGTTTCGAAGGCGCTCTGCGCCTCGGAGTTCCAGCAGAATCGCAGGTTTTGTTTAGTTAGTTGTGTTATTGGGGTGATTATGGCAGAGAACCCCTAATGAATTTTCTATAAAAGTTTGCAAAACCTACGAAGCGTTGTACACCCTTCTTGTCTGTGGGTACAGGCCACTCCAGTATGGCGGACACCTTCTGGGGATCCATTTCAACTCCTGCTGTAGAAATTACTAATCCCAAGAACTTGATGCTCTGCCTCTAAAATTCACATTTCTCCGGTTTTGCATATAGTTTGTGTTGGCGAAGTCGGCCTAGGACGATGCTGACGTGCTCTCGGTGTTGATCAAGGGACCCAGAGAAGATTAAGATATCGTCCAAGTAGGCAATTACGAAGATATCCAGTAAGTCTCGGAACACGTCATTAATAAAATGGTGGAAGGTGGCCGGGGCGTTGCAAAGCCCAAAGGGCATGACCAGATACTCAAAGTGCCCGAATCTGGTACGAAAGGCCGTCTTCCACTCATCTCCTTTTCGAATGCGTATCAGCTTATAGGCACCTCTCAAGTCCAGTTTAGTAAAAATTAGTGCAGATCTCAGTTTCTGGAACAACTCAGTCATGAGGGGCAGAGGATAGCGGTTCTTTACCGTAATTTTATTTAACTCCCTATAATCCACACAAGGACGGAGAGAGTGATCTTTCTTAGTTACGAAAAATATCCCGGCTCCGGCCGGGGAGGTGGATGGGCGGATGAACCCCTTCTCGAGGTTATCATCAACATATTCTTTCAATGCCTCTTTTTCCCGTTCTGATACACGGGAATACACGTCCAAACGGGATCGCAGCTCCGGGTAAGAGGTCAATAGGACAGTCATATGAGCGGTGAAACGGCAAGGTATCTGCTCCCTGTTTGCTGAAGACATCAAGGTACTGGTGATAGGCTTTAGGTACAGACTTAAGAACATCTTGATCAGAGTCCATGCAGAGTAGGGTGGCTGGTGTGCTTTTAGGTTCTGGCAGGCAATGCTTTTGACAATATGATGATGAAAACTTGATCTCCCCGGACACCCAGTTGATCTGGGGGTTATGGGCCTGGAGCCAAGGTAGACCCAGGATGACCGGAAACAAAGGGGAGGTGATAGCATCAAGAGTCAATAGTTCCTTATGTTGAGATGAGGAAGTAACAGGCAAAGGAGGTGTTTCTTGGGTTACTGGTCCAGATCTGATACGTGAGCTGTCAGCTAAAAAGACGGATAGTCCATGCGTTTTTGGCCGCAAGGGAATATGTTGCTGAGCGGCAAAATTTTAATCAACGAAGCAACTACAAGCTCCGGAGTCCACAATAGCGTTAACTGGAATAGTCTTTCCTGGAAGCTCGACCAGCAGAGGAAGAGTAAGGTGGTTCGCCTGGGCAGGCAGCATTGTGAGGTTAGTGGGAGAGAACCTGCTGAATTTTGCGGGACACCCATGAACATAATGGCCGGCTCTTCAAAAATAAAGACAAAGATTCCTCTGCCGGCGGCGTGAACGCTCCTCTGGGGATAATGTGTGTCGCATTACTCCGAGTGGTATGGGCCTGGGAGTGGCAGGTGCAGGGTAGACAGAACTTGAATTGGCAGGGAGCTGAACTGGGATCTTGGGTGTCATCCATACAGGGTGATTCCGCTGGGTGCTTTTCTCTGATTGGCGCTCACGGAGCCGTCGGTCAATCTGAATTACTAGACTGATAAGTCCTTCCAAGGTATCAGGTATCTCCACTCGAGCAAGTTCATCTTTTAACTTCTCAGATAAACCCATGCAGAACTGGTGCCGCAGAGCTGCGTTGTTCCACTGGGTGTCTGCGCTCCAGCATCTAAAGTCTGCAATATAGTCCTCAGCTGCTCTGTGGCCCTGCTGGAGTGCATGGAGTGCGGCTTCTGCCGTGGAAGTGCGTAGTGGATCATCATACAATAGAGACATAGCATCGAAAAAAGATGACATGGTATGCGTCTGTATGTCGTCTCCTTCCAGCAACCGGTGAGCCCAGGCTTGAGGATCTCCTTGCAGCAGGGAAATTATAAATCCTACCTTGGTGGATTCCAGCGTGAAAGTCCGAGGTTGCAAAGAAAAATGCAGGTGACATGCGTTGCGGAAGGCCCGAAACTTGCTGCGTTCCCCAGAGAACTTCTCAGGAATGGGGACTCTGGGCTCAGGTGGGGGTGTAGTGAAGGATACTGGAGCTGAGCTGACAGGAAGTGCCTGAATTTGTCCCTCCAACTTAAGATACCCCTCATGTAGCGACTGAACAGCTCGTGTAAGGGCTGAGAGGTGGTGGCCCACTTCCTCCATCTGTGAGGCTCCTTCTGTAGGCTCAGTCATGGCTGTCTGATACTGTAACGTACCTGGTATCAGAGCCCAACTGTAGAAGGAGACCTCTCTTACAGCCCTGGCTCGAGGACCACTGGGGTTGCAACAGTGGTACAGGAGCACGGCGAGGTAGGAGTGCCTGTATGATCCGTAGTAGCTGATACAGATGAGTAGAGAGGATCTACCCGATGAACTGGACAGGTGAGGCAGTAGCAGCAGTGGTAACAGGTGTAGGTCAGCGATCCCTGGATCTAGGCAGAGACTGGATCAGGACTAGACTGAAGCAGGTGAGACAAGCCGGGTCGAACACAGGTAATCAGGTAGTAACAGCAGGCAGAGAGTGGTCAGTAGGCAGGCAGAGGTTTGGCAACAGAAGGTCAGCAGGTTCAGAAATAGCAGGGTCAAGGCAGGCCGGGTCAGGAGAGGAGAAGGCAGCAGTAGTCAAACGTAGCAGGATCAGATAACAACAGCAGGTACAGGATCAGACTCAGGTAGAGCTGCAGATCAGACAGCACTGCACTGGAGCAGCTGCTGTCCTTTTAAAGGGGAACTGGCACCAAGTTGAGTTAGCGCGCGTGCACATGCGCCTGTCGCGCATTCCTGCGCACGCGTGCCTGTCGTGTGTCACTGTGCAGAGCGTCTGTTGAACTGCACCCGGGTCGATGGTTTCAGGGATTCCCCGTACCCTGATGTTGTGCCTTCTCCCCCTATTATGTAAGTCCTCCACGTGGTGATGAAGTTCAAAAACCTGGGAGAGTTGAGCGTCGTAGGCAGATTGAACTTGGCGGATGGCCGCCGCGTGGGTCTGGGTGGTTTGCTCCACGCCGTCGATGCGATGGGCCACCGCCTGGAGGTCGGACTTCAGGTCAGCTATAGCAGCCGTGACGATACTTTTAATGTCCATGGCCACCTTTTCCAGGTCGAAGAGGCTGGTGGTGCAGTCCCGCTGTGGGAAGGCGATGCGAGGCCAGGCATCTCCGCGGCTGGGGGTCCGTCAGGAAAGGCCGCGGCTTGGGCCTGTGCTGCCGCGTGGGCTTGTTGCTTCTGGGACCGGAAAATCTCCGGTATGTTTCTACCCAGGTGTGCGTGGGGTTCTTTAGGAGCACGGGGAGTGGAGGAGCTCCTGGTGGACCGGTGCATATCCAGAGAAGAGGGTAGGCTCCCAGCTAAATAAGATTCCTGTCCCCGGATCACAGGAGCTCAAGAGTTATGCGGCCATCTAGGTCTCCGTCCAGGCCACGCCCCGGCTCAGTCTTTTTAAACAGGGATGGCAGCAGTTAAAGGGTTAATTGCATAATTAGCCCAGTGACAATTGCTCTCAGGCTGCTGGCACCTATATTGTGGTCCCGAAAGCTAGAAAATCTTTTTGCTGGGTGCAGCTGAGAGTGGCATTGTTCGTGGTGTGAGGTTGGTCAGTCCTTCGTCGTGAGTTAGCGAAGGAGGGCAGGGATCTGACACCTGCGTTCGTCACATTACACCATAGAACCCCTGGGTGAGCTTGCATGCTCTCCATTCTCCTGTATTCATAAGTATGTAGGTTAATCCCCCTTTAGCCCTATAGGACCAGCTATTCTGTAAACTTTACCCTAGACCATTTACCAGCACTCTTGATGAATCAAGGGGCAGGAACTTAGGTGCTGCCATACAAAGGCATCAGGAAAGGAAATGTAGAGTAAATAATTTCCTCCTTTTCCTGGTGCATTCCTGGCAGAGTAGACATGGGATGTATCCAGCAACAAGACAGGGGTGGACATCACAAAAACCCATTGATCTAGTAGAAAGGGATTTCTGCAAAAAACTTTGTCCAAATTCAATTCCACAGGTGGGAGGAATGCCAGGTTCATCCTGTAATTATCCTGCTATCCCTCTTATTGTAATGGCTCAGGGCTCTTCTGGAACCTTAGGTCCCTTTGATTTCTTAAAGCCCCTGGGATTGTTTTGCCTAACAAGGTGACTATGGCTGTGAAACCTTGTTCTCCTTTTTGAGTCCTGCAAAGATCACAGACACACTTTTGGAAGATTTGGACTTTCGGTTGCTTGAACCCAACCCTTTTGGGATATTTTCTCCATCGGGGGCATCGGGGGCATGGTGATTTTTCAAAGTTGGATCCAGAAACACAGTTTACACCATGACTTGATTAACATGAAAAGACGATGAAACTTTCTAGAAGAAATGAGGCACAGGGTGAAGAGTCGCCCAATCAGGCAGAAAGCACAGGTATGCTTTGTTGCAGCCCAAACCTTTTTTGCAAGAATCTTCGAAGCAAAGCAAGAGCTATATGGAAGACAGCATGGTATTGAGGCTTTGTAGGAAACAGGTTACCACTGGGTAAACGGAGAATGAGAAGGAACTTCCATCATCAAAGACAGGTCCCAGCAGGGAAAAGGGAATCCCCTTGCTGGACAAATTCTCGTCAAGGCCTGAGCAAATGGGATGATGAGAGATGAACAGAGAAGGCTCAATGAGTTCCCATTAGGATTGAAAGTGCAGACATTTTAATCTTAATAGAACTTACCCTGAGACCAACTCCAGAACATGTTGCATACTGGAGAGAAGGGGTCAAAAAGACCTCTCCAAGGCAAAACTAATGAACAAATGATCTGTGAAGAGCACACTGGCCTCGTAAGAGATTACCCTTGCTCTCCTCTCTCCCCCTACCTGCCCCCCCCCCCCCCCCCCTGTAATATCTAAAAACTTCCCATTTTCCTAGGGGAGAGAGGAAGTGAACAGAAGGGGGAGAAAGGAGAAGCCAACCCTCTAAGCCATATCACTCCACTTCCATTCCAGCATATGTTACCACAACCCAACGTTTTGCAGGTCTCGGGAACGGGTCCCTGGGATAGACAACTTATGATCTAAGCGTGTAAAATAAAAAATTATTTTGGTATCTAGAAGCTCCCCTTTCCCCGAAAGACAAAGAAAAAAAAATAAAAAAGGCAACATGAGGGCTCATCCTCTTCATAAGGCCTGTCATTAAATCATGTTCTACGAGGACAATCCATCGTATAACCATACCCTCTCTTATTCTACCTATTAGGATACTAATTCAGAGATCTCACCTTCTTCCTCAGCCATATATTAGCCCAATACTAAGGGGGGACCTGAGTGGTAGCTATAATATAGTCTATTCTCTCCTCTAGGAGGTAAAAAACAAATAAAAAAAAAAAAGAGAAGGAAAAACAGCAATCTTTTAGGGCTCCTCTCTGAATCACTATAAGTTCCCTTCCCCTCTCATCCTCTACTAGTCAGATTCCCCGGGAGGAGACAAAGGGTCCGTGATCTTCCTCCATTCAGGTAAGTCCCTATACTTAAAAAAAAATAAATAAATAAAAAAATCTCCCCTCAAGGTTGAATTATTTTGTACAATTTGATCCACATATAGAACTCCAAAAACAAAAAAAAAATAAGAGAATATAATATTCTGAGTGAAAATATAGTGACTTAATTGAGAGAGGGGGAAAAAAATAAAAAAAGGAGGGGAGGAAGATATGCTCTTCTGTTCTTCCCTTCATCTCTCTCCATCTTATATAGGTTGCAGGATCTGCAACCAAGGCTAATAGTGCTATTAACGTGCTTCTTTCTCCCCCCCCCCCCCCCCCTTAGAGGAGGGGGGAAAAAGAGAAGAAAAAAAAAAAGTGAAAACATTTGTTATTACCTCAAAATAAGTGCCCTAAACACAATATGTCATATACAAGTTGTAAGAACTACAGCATGAAAAAAAAAAAATAGTGCAATCAATGTGCTTCAAATATTCTAAATAAAGAGGGGACGTGGCTTGCGCGCGATCTGGATGGCAGCTTAAGCCTGAAGCTCTCCTAAGCCGGCCGGACATCGATCGCCAAACGGGCAAGATTTAGCCCCATCGACACCCCAAATCACCTGTAGAAGGTCCGCAGGACCCACAGCTATGACCTCCCACAAGCGCAAGGAGGAACGGAACCTCCAAAAGCTCACGGCCCTCTCCTTCCAGCGCAGAGGACACAGACAAGATGGCGCCGCCGGAGCAGCAGCAAGGCAATCATCGGCCTACACGACCTCCCGAGCAGCGATCCAGGGGACATAGAAGGGGAAATTGCATCCCCACCCCTGGCTGGTTCTCCTCCACTCACTCCAAACTCCCATAGCCCAGCTAAAGAGCGGATGCGCCTGGATGCAGCCTACCAGGCCGGGACCACAGTGAGTACTGGCCTGCACAATGCACACGCCATATCCTCGCTGCAATCCTCCATAGCAGCCTTCCCCACATCAGGACAGCCTGTACTGGACACAACAATGAAGGACATGCTGATGTCCCTCCAGTCCTCCCTCATGACCAATCTATCTTCCCTGATGCATAAGTTTACCACTGATATGAGACATATGGGGGACAGAGTGCAGTACATGGAGGATAAAATGGAGGAATGCACAGAGACAGTCAACGACCTAGTAGACACGTGTATGGCCCAAAAAGATGACACTGATTGGATCAAATAGAAAATAGCGGATCTCGAAAACCGCTCCCGCTGCAACAACATTAAGATACGCGGGATACCGGAAACAGTGCCCCCTGCTGACCTGCATACATATGCCAGCACCATGTTTGCCTCCATGTTACCTGAGCTAACCCCCATTGAGCTCACAATTGATCGCATACACAGGATCCCCAAACCCAGCCACCTAGCGGAGTCGGTCCTCAGAGATGTACTCCTGAGGATCCACTTTTACCAAGCGAAGGAGAAAATCCTCTCGAGAGCAAGGGCACTCACTACGCTACCTGCACCATATGCAGACATCCAACTTTTTGTCGATCTCTCGCAGTACACACTACAGATGAGGAGGCAACTGAAATCAATCACAAAAGCCCTCACAAATCATAAATTGATTTACAAATGGCTCCCCTCAGCTACCATACTGGTCACCTATAACGGCATCCCTCACACAATTTCCACAATGGAAGGAGGTATGAAACTGCTGCACTCCTGGGGCATAATCCAAGACCCACCGAATAGCAATCCTACCACCGCAGGGAGATTCAGTTCCTCACCACAAGGAAATCACGGGGGGCACTACCACTCAAGGATGAAATAAGAGCTCTTGCCCGTATCCACACTGAGTTACCATGCAGAATCCGGTCCGGCTGACCGCTTACCTTATTTCAGAGCCTGAACTTCCCCCCCCAGTTTAGTCAGCTTCCAAACAAAGTTGTTTACTGCTGACCTGTTGCATACTACCTATACTCAGCCACTGTTTGCTGTGATTTTACCTGTTTTTTTCCCAGTTTATTTTTCTTTCTTTGCCTCGGTACCCACCTGCGGCACATCTCACCGGTAAAACTACAAAGATCTCACAGTGGACCTCCAAACTATCAAAGAACCAACATCGGCTCTAACTACTACATTCCTTCCGAAGATCCTTCTACAATCAAAACTCTAACAGCATCTTGAACAAAGCAAGCACTTCTCCCAACTGTAAGTTGCACAACCACACCCAACACACTAATGAACACCACTATGTCAGTCACCGTAGTGTCCTTAAAGCGGAGCTACACTGCCCCTGACTTTTTTTTTAATAGGGATTTCTTAATAAAATTATTTGCAAAGCATTAGCTCATCTGTCCTGTCTGTGTGACTTTGTCCGTTCGTCTTTTATGTAAAAAAAAAAACTTTATATCTATTTCCGGCTTCATCCCCATCTTGATTGTGGGCATGTGAATACTCCAGGGCATTGTCTTCCTGGATTTCATTCACGCCTCTCTTTATAATCTCGCGCATGCGCAGTACAACGTTCACAGGAACGCCGTCAGCAGCTCCTGTTGCCATCACAACGGCGGCGGTGTCGAAAGTCCCGCCCCGTTGTGATAGCAGAGACCGAGCGTGACTGTCGTGATGACGTCACGTTCGGTTTCAAGTCTCGCGCTATCTCGGGCCAGGCCGCCGCACTGACTCCTGGGAGCTATGACACAAGCTCCCAGGAGACAGTGCGGGCTAGGGGATATTACGTAATAGCCGTAATATCCCCGCCCATATCCGAGGGACCAGGAACCAGGAAGCGATGGATGCAAAGAAGAATAACAACTAAAAGGTAAGTGAAAAAAAAAAAAAAAACCTGATGTTTCGGATCGAGGAAGGTGAGTATTTTTTTTTTTATTACAGGTTTTAAAAACGGGTGTTGCTCCGCTTTAAAGGCAAAAGGTTTAAAGCATCCAGCTAAACGCTCATCCCTATGGAAAACAGCCCTATCGCTCAAATGCGATGTACTATGTGTCCAAGAAACGCACTTTACCCGAGACTCATCCCCCTTGTGCCAACATAGGCTGTTTCCCCATCTCTTCAAATCATCCTATACGAAAAAACAAAGAGGTGTCTTAATTTCCATATGCAATACAGTTTCTTTTTAACTCCAACAGTGCTTCACGGATGCCGAAGGTCGCTACATTATCCTAGTCTGTAAGATCAACAACACTTTATATACTTTGGTATCCCTGTATGCACCGAACCAACGCCAGATGTCCTTCCTCAATGGACTTATGAAAAAAGTGAAAACCCTCCAGCAAAGTCACGTTTTTTGGTGTGGAGACTTTAACATTGTGCCAGACTTCCACATGGACTCTACAGCGGGCAGCAAGAGATATACCTCACCACTGAAAAGATTTATCTGTTCTAATGATTTGTTCGACGTATGGAGGTGTTGTCACGCGAGTGAACACGACTACACTTACCTATCACCGCGCTACAACACCTACTCACGCATAGATTTATTTTTATCTGACAAATGTTTGCTTCAAAAAATCTTCGGGAATCCACACTACCACCTGGTCAGACCACGCCCCTATTAGTATCACTATTAATGCCAAGACTCACCAACCAAACTCATACTTATGGAAAATCGACAACTACCTTCTCCATAACCCATCCATATCCAAAAATATTCAACAACAACTTGATGAATACTTCTCCATAAATTCCCAATCAGTGTCTGACCCGGAGGTGGTGTAGAACGCCCACAAAGCTGTTATCAGGGGTGTCTTTATCCAACTGGGGTCCAGAGAAAAGAAAAAGAGATCACAAAAGCTAGACCAGCTTACGGCCGATTTAGAAATCACTTATTCCCAAAACAAATCCGACCCCTTGCCTACCCTCCAAACAATTTTTTTTAAACTAAGATACAAGCTGCGGTCTCTACTACTAGAGTCATTCGAAAAAACGTACACCAAACTAAGAGCAAATACCTACTCCACAGGCAACAAAGCAGGCAAATTGATGGCAATGAGACTAAAGGGTCACAAAGCCAAATCCAAAATCCCATATATGCATCACCCTCACACAGAAAAGTTTCTAAAACCCCACGAAATAGCGAATGCATTCCATACATACTACAAAGACCTTTACAACCTGAAAGATGACAAATACACCATCCAACCTTCCCAAGAAGAAATAAATAAATTCTTAGCACAAATTGATCTCCCTTCCATTTCGCCAACACAATTATCTAGCCTTAACGACCCCTTTACAGTCCCCGAAATAGCATACGTAATCAACAAACTCCCGAACGCTAAATCCCCTGGTCCGGATGGATTCCACGGGGAATACTATAAAAGTTCCAACTCCTGGCTCCCACACTTTGCAAAGTATACAACTCGGCCGCAACCTCATCCTGCTTCTCCTCAGACATTCTCAGTGCGATAGTAGTAACACTTCCAAAACCTGGAAAAGAACCAACCTCACCCCAAAATTTCTGTCCCATTTCCCTACTTAATGTAGATGTTAAAAAAAAACTGATCGCCAACAGATTAATCGACATTCTGCCAAACCTCATACATAAGGACCAATCAGGCTTCACAAAAGGCCGACAATCCTCAGATGCCATCAGAAGGATGATAGATATCATCCACCAAACAGGAACCACTGGTACCCCCTCTGTACTCCTATCCCTGGATGCTGAAAAAGCGTTCGATAAGGTACATTGGGGGTACCGCTCATCAGTTTTGGAAAAATTTGGAATCACAGGACAAATCTATAATGCCATCATGGCTTTGTACTCCTCTCCCTCCGCCCGGGTGTTCTCAGCAGATTCACTCTCTTCTCCATTTAGTATCTCAAATGGCCCTTTGTCCCCCTTAATATTCAACCTAATAATGGAACCCCTCGCAAAGACCATTCATACAAATGAACAAATTACAGGCATATCCATAGGAGAACAAGAACATAAAATAAGCCTATTCGTGGATGACGTGATACTCATGATCTCCAACCCCACCACCTCCCTCCCGGCAGTTCAGAAGACGCTAGCCTGGTTCAGCAAAGTGTCATATTACAAAGTCAATGACTCAAAGTCTTATATTTTGAACCTGGGAATTGAAACCACAACCAGCTTACTCCTGCAACAACAACTCCCATTTGCATGGGCAGACAAAAGTATAACATACCTTGGAGTTCAATTAACTAAAACTACTGCAGAACTATTCTACCATAATTATATCCCTTTTCGCTATAAGCTCCAAGAGGATCTCCGCAGGCTGGCATCTTTTGAGTTGTCGTAGATGGGCCGCTTGGCAGCATTTAAAATGCCTCACCTCCCCCAAATTCTATACCTCTTTAGGACTCTACCAATCCCTATACCTAACAAATAATTCAGATCTTTACAAACTATCCTCTCCTCCTTCACATGGCAAGGCAAAAAAGACAGATGTGCAAATAAAAACTTAATCAAAACCCGTTCAGCAGGCGGATCAGGCTTTGTTGACTTCCAGGACTATTACATGGCCTCAGTCCTTACACAGACGAGAGAATGGCTTTCTCCCACCCAACACACTATATGGGGACACTTAGAAGCTTCACTCACTCCAGGGAAGAATCTACCCGTATGGCTCCTCTCTAACCCATGCCCTTCCACTACTACTTCACCCCCCCCCCCCCCCCACAATAGTTGTCACAACCCAGATCTGGAATAGATTTATACGCCTCAGACAAACCCACCCCAATAGAACTATAGTGAAAATCCTGCTGCTGGTACTACAGAATAAAATGGATCTAGTATCCCTCAAAAAGTGGCAGGATAAAGGTATCTTACATATTAATGACCTCTTCACAAATAGACAAATCAAATCCTTCCCCGACTTACAAAAGGAATTTCATCTACTTGACTCAGACCTCTATCTATATCTTAGAACCAAACATTACCTACACTCCTCACCTTCTTGGACCTTGCAAATTTTTTTTTTTAAAAGTCAGCAGCTAAAAAAAAAGTAGCTGCTGACTTTTAAGAAGTACACTTACCCTCCCAGGGCGCCCGCGATGTCGGTCGTGGAGGACGAGCTGTCCCTCGGCGATCCGGTTCCAGCGCCGCCATCCTCGGTAAGGGAAACGGCTTCACGTTTCCTACTGCGCATGCACGAGTTGGCGCGCGGCCAACTGCGCATGCGCGACTCTAATTTGTCAATGGGGAACGCAATGTGTTGTGGGACATAGTTCCCATAACACACCGCGCCCCATTCAACAGAAGATGGAAGAAGAGAAGATCACCGCGGAGCTGGAGGAGGCAGATTAGGATGATCTGCCTAGCAACAGCCATTTCTGGTAAGTAAAAAAAAAAATTTTTTTTTTTTTTTTTTTTTCATTTTAAATGGTTACTAACATTTTTTTAAGTTTTTGTTTTCAGGGTGTCCCACCACTTTAACAACCCATCAAGCAAACACAAGGGCATATTCCTTTTCTATAACATACTCCAACAGAAAAACATATTCACCAAATCTACCTCTATGCTTAAATGGGAACTAGGACAGGTATACTCAACTGAACAATGGTCCAAAAAATACAATTCCACCTATAAAGCCACTAGCTGCTCCAATCTATGGGAACTGGCCATCATAATATCTCAACATTGGTACTTGACCCCAGTAAGAGTATCCAAATTCTCTGGGAAACTAGACGCCCATTGCTGTAGACAATGTGGCAAAAAAGGGGACATGCTCCATACCTTCTGGAGCTGCCCCAAATTGACACTCTTCTGGGAATCAACGTTCCAACTAATATCTGAAATATCCCAATCTACAATTACTCCACAACCCGGCCTGGCACTAATATCCCTGGACCTAGACGAATATCCAAAACAAATGAGGCATATCATATCCCACATATTGCTCTCAGCTAGACTGTGCATCACTAGAAGGTGGAAAAACCCCACACCACCCACCCTGGGAGAAGTAGTGAGAACAACCCATCTACACTGCATATATGACCAAAATATTGCACTCAAAAACAGTAATAGGAACCACATCTACCAAATGTGGCTCCCATTGTCAACATGGATCGAGAATAACAAACTACTTCCACTAAGGGAATAGATCCTACACAAATATAACTTGATTACCAAGATAGAAAATTACCCCCTTCAATAACCGCTTGTGAATGTGTTGTACTGTCGTTACTTACGTAAATGGTTTATCGGTTAATTACCTAAGAACAATAGAAGTATTCACGTTACCTACCGGGGGAGTAGACTCACATCCTAGACACAGTCATGATCCCGTAAGGGGTGTCTGGGTTGTGAGTCAGCTCCTCCTCTCACCTCAACAGATAGTGCGCATGCGCGGAGTTCCGGAGATGGCCGCTTAGCCAGGTGCGCATGCGCGGAGTTCCGGAGATGGCCGCTTAGCCAGGAGCTCCGCACTACCCCAGCCAGCCAGCGTCCATCGCTTGCCCCACAGCTCGCCAGGAGCGACGACCCGACCGCCCGCGGATCCCCCACACATCGGGGCATCCCCCCACATGCACGGAGCCTCAGCCAGACGTAGCCTGGGGCCGCAATTCACAACCCTGGATCCGGCCGGCGGATCCAAGATGGCGACCGCCACGAGGCAGCACCCGGCCTACACGGAGGAAACACATGAGGGGAGACAGGTAAATTCCCCTGCAACCCTACAATGCACCCCTGTGGCACAGGGATTCCCACAGCATGAACTGTCTCCGTCCCCAGCCTCCACAGAATCCTTAATAGGCCGCTCCATGGACAGATACACTATCTCCCCTGCTGAGCCTCATACTGCGCTACAAGCTGTCCCTTTTCACACAGACCCCATGTCAGCATCTTTCTCAATGTCTGATTTATACATGAAACTGTCAGATCTGCTCTCCCAAACAGCTGCCAAGATCACAGGAGATCTGAAACAGGATTTTCAAAACCTGTGCACCAGAATTTACTATATTGAGCATAAGATGGAACAAACAATTGCTGTGACTAATCAGAATTCTGATCACCTACACACAGTGCAAGATCAATTGGATATCGCCTTATCCAGAATTGACGATTTGGAAAATAGGTCAAGAAGGTATAACGTTAGGATCAAAGGCCTTCCTGAATCCGTCACCAACATACCAGCTGCAGTACAAAACATGATCCAGACCCTAATCCCAAATGTTCCTCAACACCACTTAGAACTGGACAAAGCCCACAGAGCATTGGGACCCCCAGGAAAGACGGATCCCCAAGAGACGTCATTGCAAAGCCCCACTTTTATGCCATCAAGGAAGAAGTAATGAGACAAGCACGCTCCACTCTCAAAGTATTGTGCCTTGGACATCCTGTTCAAATCTATGCAGACCTGTCCCCTTCCACCATGCAGCGCAGACGCTCACTAAAGCCGCTACTTCAGGTCCTTACGCAAAAGGACATTAAATACAAATGGGCCTTCCCATTCGCAGTTAAATTCTCAGACAACGGCAAGACTTATGCATTCTCAACATTCCCTGAAGGGGAAAGACTGCTGCTGCGACTCAAACTAATTTCCCAAGAAGCAGACAGGAGGTGTCTCACAACTTACCCGGATCCACCAAGAGACCAACCCCGACGAGCCCAGAATCTCCACTTTGGAACAAGACAAAGACCAAGAAGGCAAAGGACAATGGCCCTCCTTGAAGAACCCCGAGATGACATGGACTGTCCTGTGATCCTAGTGATTGGTTGGTTCTGGTCTTCCTGGAACCAGATGCCCTGATGTTGTTCATCATGAACACATAACGTTCATTATTTTTCTATAGCTACTTTTGGCTCCCCATAGTTTGACTAATTTTTTAGATGAGTCACTCCTAGGGGTATACATACCGCTATTCTGATTGGGGGCCCTCCCTCCATCCCCATTTAAGGGACGGACTGGGGGCACCAGATACAGAGCCTATTGAGTTTTGTCACCCGCCTAATATTTACCAAAATCTCTCCTGGTTGCTGTGTTACACTCAATTTCTATAGTAATAAGGGGCGCCCTGGCTGGGGTAGGCCCCATGTGCCTCCACCTCACTCTTAGACTCCAGACGGTATCTGGGGTGCGGCTGTCTGTCCCATCTGGGAGCAGACACTGTTACCTATTTGGTAGAAGTCCCTAGGGGGAGTCTTCCCCCCTGGGAACTGTCTCTCTAGTTAGGAGACAAATCCTTTCTCTCTTTCCCACTCTTTTCTTCTTTCCTTCCCATGCCTATCCCTGATATCTTGTGCCTAATGAGAATTTTTTTTTACAGAACCTACGTCTCCAACATTGGTGTCAAGCTTCCAGCTGCCAAGGTGGTGCGACGATGTACTAAATGACCGAGCGGTCAGAAGACGTCTAAGGGTGAGTGACGAGATATGCCGAGCTGACGCTCCTCCCACACCTCATGGCTGACACACCACAGACCCATCTCAAAATTGCCTCCCACAATGCGCAAGGTCTGAACTCACCACTCAAAAGAAAGAAACTGTTCACACATTACAAATCCCTTAAACTGGATATTCTGATGATTCAGGAAACCCATTTCCCAATGCAGTACAGTCCTAACTTTATACACGCTCACTACCCACACTTCTATCTTGCAAAGGTAGAGAACAAAACCAGAGGAGTTGCGATTTTCTTTTCTAAGTCATGCGACTTCACCTTTATATCTGATTATAAGGATGTGGAGGGGAGGTTCATTTTGGTCAAAGGGACTATCGGAGGTCACATTTACTCCCTAGTTTCCTATTATGCCCCAAACAAAGGACAGGAACAATTTTTCAGACGTATCCTAGACGAACTTTCCCCTCTGCTAGAGGGCACAGTTATATGGGGGGGAGACTCCAATATAACGTTTGACCAGGCTCTGGATAAATCCAAACCCCCCAAGACACAGCTTACCAAACCCACAAGGGCGAGCCTCAGGGTAGCAAAACTTCTGCACAACAGGGGCCTCATAGATGCATGGAGGGAATTCAATCCTTCCAAAAGAGATTTCACCCACTATTCCTACCCGCACGACACCTATGCTAGAATTGACCACATTCTGGTCTCCCCAGACTTACTCCCAGCAATTCTTAAATCCCACATAAGCAATACGGTCCACTCAGATCACTCACTAGTTATTATGCACATTCGATCTAGCGCACACATGACAAAACGGGGACAATGGCACCTAAATGACTCCATACTTTCCAATCCAGTGCAGGTAACGGAACTAAATAAGGCTCTGACTGACTACTTCACCCTAAATAACGTAGGGAACATTTCACCGGAGACACTATGGGCGGCACACAAAGCCGTGATCAGGGGTAAGATCATACAAATAGGATCCCGCCTCAAGAAAGAACACATGATACAGATAGAAAGACTAGAAGATTCTTACAGATCAGCTAAGGCTCAACACAAACGGAACCCTTCCCCGACCCTACTAGCCCAAGTTGAAAAACTAAGATTAGTACTCAACCTGGCCCTTACGACAAAAGCGGAAAAATCAATCCGCTGGAGCTCGAATAAATTCTACACTCAGAAGGGTAAGATAGGCCCGATGTTAGCTGCTAAATTATCTCCCAAAACGAAGTTTTCCTCTTTCCCCAAAATCAGAATTGCAAACCACGGTCTAACGGCCAACCCCTCCAAGATTCTAGATGCCTTTCAGAAATTTTACGCTGACCTCTACAGTGCCCCACCCCAATCCCCAAGTAGTTCAATAACCAACTTTATGGATGGTGTACCTATCCCAAGTTTAGCTGACGAACATAGGGAAATCCTAGAAGCCCCATTCATGATGGAAGAGGTGGCAACAGTAATAAAAGGCCTCAGGACAGGATCGGCGCCTGGCCCCGACGGGTTATCGGCTCCCTATTATAAGACCTTCACAGAAACCCTGATCCCACATATGACGAAATTCTTTAACCGCTTGACTCAAGGCAATCCCTTGGACTCACAACTGAATACAGCTTATATTACAGTCATTCCTAAACCTGATAAGAACCCAAAAGAAGTAGGAAACTACCGCCCCATCTCACTCATTAACTCAGATCTCAAAATACTCACAAAAATTATGGCGGTACGCCTATCGTCCTTCATCAGCAAATATATACACAAGGACCAGGTGGGGTTCATACCTGGCAGGCAAGGCCCTGACCAAATTAGGAGGGCGATAGATATCGTGTCCATTCTTCAATCTAACTGGGACGGGGGGCCAGCACAACAGGGATTCTTGTTGGCGCTGGATCTTCAAAAGGCGTTCGACTCAGTGTCATGGTCCTATCTATTCCCCCTTGTGGAGCGATGGGGCTTCGGCCCTCGCTTCAGAGGGGTGATACACTCCCTTTACTCACAGCCTAAGGCCCAAATATGCATACAGGGACACTATTCAACTCCTATTGACATTGCCAGAGGGACCAGACAAGGCTGCCCATTGTCCCCGATCATTTTTGCCTTAGCAATTGAAACACTAGCCATAGCAATACGAATCAACCCAGATATCCAAGGGGTCAAATGCGGAGAGCATACCCACAAATGTGGTCTTTTCGCTGACGACATGCTCCTATTCTTAACGTCTCCCATCACTTCCCTCCCGAACCTGTTTAAAACACTCACAGACTTCTCCAGAATCTCGGGATTAAGGGTGAATTACACTAAATCACAAGCACTAAACGTCTCTCTCCCACCCTCCACGGTTACCCTTCTTCAAAAATCCTTCCAATGCCTTTGGGGAACGGGCCACATCAAGTATTTGGGGATATCCCTCACAGACAGAACATAATCCTTATACTCTAACAATTATCCCCGCTATTTCAAAAACTGGCAGCAGATCTGAAGGTTTGGTCATAATATGAGCTTTCCTGGATTGGCCGAGTCAACTCCATCAAAATGACCCTACTCCCTAGAATCCCTTACTTCTTTAGGTCCCTCCCAATATCTATTCGAAAAGATCAACTCAAGCCCCTACAAAGTAAAATCCTAAAATTTATCTATGGGAAATCGGGATATAGAATTCCCCAACACACTCTACACCTACATAGGAAAAAGGGGGGACTGGGGTTACCATCCCTCTTTAAATACTATCAGGCGGCTAGGTTAGCCCAATTCTCCACGGTCTACTCAATATATGAAAAACCAGATTGGGTCAATATTGAAAGGCAAGCTGTACCCTAGTACACTCTGGACTACCTACTATGGTGTTCACAAAAACAAAGGCCAGCGATTTTATCCCCCTCCCTCTCCCACTCTTATACTCTTTGGGACGGTATCCGTAAATCTCAGGCCCTCGTCTCCAAGGCACAACCTCTCTCCCACATCTTTCGTAACCCGGATTTCCCTCCCGGGATGGTCATTAAGGCATTTCAGTGGTGGCTTGATAAGGGACTGTATCGCATTGGACACTTCTTCACGAGTAAAGGACCTCTTACCCTGAACTTTTGTACCCATAAACTAGAGATGCCAATCTCCGAGAAATTCAGGTTTGGTCAAATATCCCACTTCCTACACAAGGTTTGGACGGAAAAACCCTTACCCCTCATTTTCACTGATTACGAACTGTGGTGTGGCCAAGCCAGGGGTCAGAGGGGCGGCATATCGGTCATATACTCGTCACTCACGCAACCAACAGGCAAATCCACTTACAGGACTGAATGGGAGGCTGACCTCCAACACGAGTGGGACTTGGATACTTGGCACCTAGCAGGATCTAAAGCTTTTAGAGGTATACTCAATACCTCTCTAATGGAAGCAAACATTAAAGTGCTCATGAGATGGTACATGACCCCATCCACATCGATATTTCCCTCAGCGGACCCCTGCTGTTTCAGAGGGTGTCAACTAAGGGGCACCATGGTGCACATATGGGGGGAATGTCCCAGAATTAGGCCGCTATGGTCAAAAATCTTCACTTTGATTACCAAGGTCACAAAATGTTCAGTTCCCAGGACTGCAGCATGAAAAATGAAAAAAAAAATCCTGATCGTAACACCTCCCCCTAAATAGAGGACCGGTAGCATATTAGTCGTTCCGAGAGTTCAATTCAATAAGTTCCCCTTGGTTACTATTAACCGTTGCCCCCCTGACTCACTTCCACAGCTACCAGAGAAATGTCTTAGTACACATGTCAGGGGGTCGTTGTCATAATCGGGATCTCCAGATTTCCAAAATGCCCTGAAGTTGTAATACCCATTAGGGATGTTCACCAATATCTCCTCCACTTTGATTACCAAGGTCACAAAATGTTCAGTTAAATAGTCCCGGGAGGTCCTCTGGTGTATGGATAGTAAACGATACTGATACAAAGAGGCTCTACGCTGGAGGGTAGCTCAGGATAAGTCTGGTAAGATCTTAATAGGGGCCCCATTGAAGTCCAGGTCCCCTGCTTCCCATGCTGCTCTAAGTATCAGCTCTTTCTCTGAGTAACGGTGGATATGGCAGATAACATCTCTAGGTCTCTCTAGGTCTTTTGATCTAGGGCCCGCACCTCTATGGACCCTGTCAAATTCTATTATCCTGTCAGAAGATTTCAAGACCATCTGGAAAACAGCATTCGAAGTTACCTGAAGGTCTTCAGCCATCAGGTGTTTCAGAGAGACCCCAAATCCGAAGATTGTTTCTGTGGCTTCAGTCTTCGAGCTCCTCTATGTGGAGCTGGAGATTAGGGATGAGCCGAACACCCCCCGGGTTCGGTTCGCACCAGAACCCGCAAACGGACCTAAAGTCCGTGCGAACATTAGAACCCTATTAATTACAATGGACGCGAACGTTCAAAATCAAAAGTGCTAATTTTAAAGGCTAATATGCATGTTATTGTCATAAAAAGTGTTTGGGGACCTGGGTCCTGCCCCAGGGGACATGTATCAATGCAAACATTTTTTTTAAAAATGGCCGTTTTTTTCAGGAGCAGTGATTTTAATAATGCTTAAAGTGAAACAATAAAAGTGTAATATTCCTTTAAATTTCGTACCTGGGGGGTGTCTATAGTATGCCTGTGAAGGGGCGCATGTTTCCCGTGCTTAGAACTGTCCCTGCACAAAGTGTCATTTTTGCAGGAAAAAAAGCTATTTAAAATCACTCGCGGCTAATGAATTGTCATTCATTGAAAGTCATTGATAAAAAAAAAGTCATTGATAAAAAAATAAAATAAATAAAAGCGTGGGGGTCCCCCCAAATTCAATTACCAGGCCCTTCAGGTCTGCTATGGATATTAACCACTTGACCACTGGGCAGTTAAACCCCCTTCCTAACCAGACCAATTTTCAGCTTTCGGTGCTCTCACACTTTGAATGACAATTACTCCGTCATGCAACACTGTACCCAAATGAATTTTGTATCCTTTTTTTCACACAAATAGAGCTTTCTTTTGGTGGTATTTAATCACCGCTGGGTTTTTCATTTTTTGCGCTATAAATCAAAAAATACTGAAAATTCGGTAAAAAAAAAAAAAAAAAAAAATCTTTGTTTCTATTAAAAATTATTGCAGAGTATTGGCGAGTATTGGCGAGTATTGGCAGAGTATTGGCGAGTATTGGCGAGTATTGGCAGAGTATTGGCAGAGTATTGGCAGAGTATTGGCAAGTATTGGCAAGTATTGGCGAGTATTGGTGAGTATTGGCGAGTATTGGCAGAGTATTGGCAAGTATTGGCAGAGTTGCACAGTGTTGGTAGAGTATTGCACAGTGGTTGCAGAGCATTGCAGTGGTGGCAGAGCATTGCACAGTGGTGGCAGAGCATTGCACAGTGGTGGGCACAGTGGTGGCAGAGCATTGCACAGTGGTGGCAGAGCATTGCACAGTGGTGGCAGAGCATTGCACAGTGGTTGGTTGCAGAGCATTGCACAGTGGTGGCAGAGCATTGCACAGTGGTTGGTTGCAGAGCATTGCACATTGGTTGGTTGCAGAGCATTGCACAGTGGTGGCAGAGCATTGCACAGTGGTTGGTTGCAGAGCATTGCACAGTGGTGGCAGAGCATTGCACAGTGGTTGGTTGCAGAGCATTGCACAGTGGTTGGTTGCAGAGCATTGCACAGTGGTGGCAGAGCATGGCAGAGCATTGCACAGCGGTGGCAGTGTATTGACCAGCGCTGTGGGCACTACACATCCAGCCCACAGCGCTGGTCCCGTCTCTCCCCCTCTTCGCTTCTCTCCTCTCTGTACCGATCGGTACAGAGAGGGGAGGGAGGAACCGGCGTCATGACGTGACGCCGGTTTGTGTACATGTGATCGCTCCGTCATTTGACGGAGCGATCACGTGGTAAACGGCCGCTATCAGCGGTTGTTTACCGTGATCCGTGATGCGCCGGGTCCTCGGGACCCGGCGGTCACGGATGTTCCCGAGTGCGCGCCCCAGGGGGCGCGCGGGAGCAACTTTCTGGGAGGACGTCCGTAGGACGTCCACTCAGGGAAACCCGACCGCGCTGTAGCCGTCTTTCGACTATAGCGCGGTCGGCATGTGGTTAAGGGGAACCCGGCCAAAAAAAAAATAAATGGCATGGGGTCCCCCTCAAAATCTATACCAGACCCTTGAGGTCTGGAATGGATTTTAAGGGGAACCCCGGCCAGAAAAAAAAAATGGCGTGGGGTCCCCCTTAAAATCCATACCAGACCCTTATCCGAGCATGCAACCTGGCAGGCCGCAGGAAAAGAGGGGAGGAGCGGCCCCCCTCCCTCCTGAACCGTACCAGGCCACATGCCCTCAACATTGGGAGGGTGCTTTGGGGTCCCCCCAAAGCACCTTGTCCCCATGTTGATGATGACAAGGGCCTCTTCCCCACAACCCTGGCCATTGGTTGTGGGGGTCTGCGGGCGGGGGGCTTATCGGAATCTGGAAGCCCCCTTTAACAAGGGGACCACCAGATCCCCCCCCCCCTGTGTGAAATGGTAAGGGGGTACAAAAGTACCCCTACCATTTCACCAAAAAAGTGTCAAAAATGGTAAAAAATTACAGGAGACGGTCTTTGACAGTTCCTTTATTAAAATCTTCTTTCTTCTAGTCTTCCTTCTTCCTTTCTTCATCCTTCGGTTTCTTCATCTTCTCCTTCCGGCATCTTCTTCCATCTTCTTCTTCCATCATCTTCTTCCTCCGATCCGCTTCTTCTTGCTCTGGTCTTCTCGTCCGGCATCTTCTTCCACGGCGTTGCAGAGTGGCCTGGGATTTCATTGATGCAGTACTAAAGAGTATAGGCATATTACCCCAAATGAGAGCTTATATTAATGCGCTCCCCTCCAATCCTACAGCACGTGTCTGTGTCAATGGCCACCTGTCGAACGCCTTTAACTTACGTAATGGTACCAGACAAGGCTGCCCCCTATCACCGCTACTATTTGTCCTCACTTTAGAACCCCTACTGAACAAAATTAGATCCAACCCAGACATCAAGGGTATCGAAATTCAAAACCATACATATAAGGTCGCTGCTTTTGAAGATGATATGCTCCTTTTCCTCTCACAACCACACATTTCCCTACCCAATGTCATTCAAGACCTTAAACTCTTCCAACTAATATCCAATTTAAAAATCAACCATTCAAAATCCGTAGCCTTAAATATCTCACTACCCTCTAACTCAGTAGATTTGTGTATAAAAAACTTTCCCTTCTCATGGGCCAAGCAGAATATAACTTGAAATCCCAACTGACCTAAATGATCTTTTTAAACTGAATTGTTTGCCTATCTTAAAGGAGACACAGGAGGATCTTAAAAGATGGAACTCTCTCAACATTTCATGGTTTGGCAGAGCTTCTCTGATAAAGATGACAATCCTAGCTAGATTTCTTTACGCTATGCAAACGATTCCCATTAAACTACCATCATCCTTCTTTGTTTCCTTCCGCAAAGCCTGCTCCACCGTCATTTGGAGGAGTAAACCTTCTCCACCGCGTCATGCCAAGCATGGGATCAAGACCTTAATCTATCTTTAACCGATGAAAACTGGGAAACCATCTTCACCTACGCACACAAAGGTTCACTGAACGTCGCCACCCAAGAGTGTGGCTTTAAAATAATCTCCAGATGGTACAGAACTCCCAATCTTTTGCACAAATTCTACCCCCAGGCCTCAGATAGATGTTGGGGATGCAACAAAGAGGAGGGCTCGATGATACACATTTGGTGGTCATGCCCACTAATCCAAAATTTTTGGAAAATGGTTCATGAAACCGTCACATCAATAACTTCAGAAACCCTAAAATTTGAACCAGCACAATATCTGCTACACCACAACACAATCCCCAAAAAACGCTACTTAAAATCATTAGCAATGTTCATGATAAATGCTGCAAAGCACTGTATCCCCTGCCACTGGCGCTCCAACACAGTACCATCAAAGAAAGAGTGGTTACGGAGAATCAATTCTATAGAATCCATAGAAGAACTCATAAGCATCTCACAGGAAAGAATAACTAACTTTACCTCAACATGGTTTAATTGGCTAGAATACAAAGACACTCAGTCTTACAAGACTTCCATAGCATAACAAATTAATTATATCTTGGTGTACAAATCCTAAGAGAAGGTTCAGAAAGATAAGGAATGAATGCTAGTCCAATCCAACCCTGCCCCCCCCGTTTTTTTTTTTTTTTTTTTTGTTTTCATTAATCCTCCCGCTTCCCCAATTTCCCCATATTTCAGAAAAAACATTGTAATAACCATTTGTCCATTTTATACGAAGATGTTTATATAACAACTGAATATATACCTTGCAATATAAATGTGATGCGATTTACTACCATTAATATACCAGTCTACATTTCATGTTATCACTTCTACAAACACCTTTTGTACCGCTTATAAGCAACTGTAACATTCTATTACTGTATTTTGATTTGTTTGTTCTTGCTGTTCAATCAATAAAAACCTTTGTGAAACAAAAATAAATAAATCACCAGGACCAGATGGCTTGCACCCAACGGTACTTAGGGAACTCGGTCAAGTAATTGCCAGACCATTGTTCCTAATTTTTACTGACAATCTACTGAGCCCAAAATACATCATTGGGAATTACAGACCAGTTAGCCTAACATCAATAATATGTAAACTCTTGGAGGGGATGATAAGGGACTATATACAAGATTTTAGTAATGAGAACGGTATCATTAGCAGTAATCAGCATGGATTCATGAAGAATTGTTCTTGCCAAACCAATCTACTAACCTTCTATGAGGAGGTGAGTTGCCAGCTAGATAAAGGAAGGCCCGTAGACGTGGTGTATCTGGATTTTGCAAAAGCATTTGACACAGTTCCCCATAAATGTCTACTGTACAAAATAAGGTGCCGTTGGCATGGACCATAGGGTGAGCACATGTATTGAAAACTAGCTACAAGGGCGAGTTCAGAGGGTGGGGATAAATGGGGAGTACTCGGAATGGTCAGGGGTGGGTAGTGGGGTCCCCCAGGGTTCTGTGCTGGGACCAATCCTATTTAATTTTTTCATAAGCGACCTGGAGGTAAACAGTTCAATCTCTGTATTTGCGGACGATACTAAGCTAAGCGGGGCAATACCTTCTCCGTAGGATGTGAAAACCTTGCAAAAAGATCTGAACAAATTAATGGGGTGGGCAACTACATGGCATATGAGGTTCAATATAAAAAAATGTAAAATAATGCATTTGGGTGGCAAAAATATGAATGCAATCTATACACTGGGGGTCCTAGAAGATGATAGGCTCAGCAATGGCATGCAATGCCAAGCTGCTGCTAACAAAGCAAACATAATATTAGCATGCATTAAAAAGGGGATCAACTCCAGAGATAAAATGATAATTCTCCCGCTCTACAAGACTCTGGTCCGGCCGCACCTGGAGTATGCTGTCCAGTTCTGGGCACCAGTCCTCAGAAAGGATGTACTGGAAATGGAGCGAGATGGAGTACAAAGAAGGGCAACAAAGCTAATAAAGGGTCTGGAGGATATTAGTTATGAGGAAAGGTTGCGAGCACTGAACTTATTCTGTCTGGAGAAGAGGCGCTTGAGAGGGGATATGATTTCAATATACAAATACCATACTGGTGACCCCACAAAAGGGATACAACTTTTTCACAAAAGGGAGATTAACAAGACTCATGGCCACTCATTAAAATTAGAAGAAAAGAGGTTTAACCTTAAACTACGTAGAGGGTTCTTTACTGTAAGAGCAGCAAGAATGTGGAATTCCCTTCCACAGGCGGTGGTCTCAGTGGGGGGCATTGATAGTTTCAAGAAACTATTAGATAAGCACCAGAACGACCGCAACATACAGTGATATACAATGTAATACTACTATATATATATATATATATAGATTTATATTTATATCCACTGTATCCAGTTTAGCTAGATCTCACTGCAGACCATTCCTGCTGTACTGTTTCTAATATACTTCAGGCAGCCAGTTGATTCAGTTAGCTGCAGTGTATTTCATATATATATATATGTATATATATATATACATATACAGGCTTGTATATATATATATATATATAGTCTAAGCCTATACCTGACTGTAGGCCATTCTCGGAGTACTAGTTCAAAGACACTTTTAGGCAGGTGACTCAGTGAGGAGCAGTTCATAAAATATATATCCACTGCATTCTAGTCCAGCCAAGCCTATAACGTACTGTAGGCCATTCCTGGAGTATGTGTTCAAAGACACTTTCAGGCAGAAGACTCGGTGAGGTGCAGTTCATAAAATATATATCCACTGCATTGTAGTTCAGCCAAGCCTATACCTGACTGTAGGCCATTCCTGGAGTACCTGTTTAAAGACACTTTCGGGGGGGGGGGGCGTGGCTAGCTGATGGCAGCAATCTGAAAGAGCTCCGGTTCATCCCGGGCCATAGAGGAGATCTACAGAGACTACAAGTCTTGTTTCTTGCCACAAGTAAGCAAATCTGGAGAGGGCATACTACCTGATGTCTTCCCGCAAGGGGAAAGAGTGTGCCATTCTGGGGAAGATGACAGATTTCTTCTCATTACCACGCCGTCCTTACAGCCAAGATGGCACCGGCGAAATTACAGATAACACATGCGGCCCTTACAAGCAGCACGGACTAGCCACAAAACAGAAGCCACAGTAATAACAACAATAATTACAATCAGGGATACAATCGCTACTCCCCACCTCCTTCAGCTTCCTCCAGTCCAGCAAAGAGCAGACAAAGAACATCTATAGAGCCTGCAGACACAGAGGAGGTAAGCGGATTTAATTCTTCACTAGATGACACCAGGGAGTTACAAGAATCCATTACTGACTTCCCCACAGCAAACCAGCCTGTTATGGATACAACCCTCATGGACAAGCTGGTGTCCCTGTGCTCCACTCTGAATGCTGACATGCTTGCTATTACACAACAATTTAAAGCTGAGGTGAATGCTGTGTCCAACAGAGTCACTCACATTGAATCTAAAATGGGGGAGTTTACAGCAACATTCAATGACATGGTGGATGCCCAAAACGACAGAGATGATGAGATTGTGCAAATTAAATCCAAATTGGAAGACAGATCAAGACGTAACAACGTCAAAATCCATGGGAATCCCTGAATCAGTCAAACCCCCTGACCTGAAAAATTATTTTGTCAATCTCCTGAAAGCGGCGCTCCCTGAAGCGCCATTAGAGGACCTTGTCATCGACTGCATTCACAGGCTGCAGCAGTCTAAAAACATCCCTTCTCATCTACCCAGAGACACTATAGTCCGAGTGCATTTCCAACACATAAAAGATCAATTCATGACAGCAGCAAGACGTTGTGATGATCTACCACCTGAAATGCAGGATCTATCTTTCTTTGCAGACCTTTCTGCATTCACCATGCAGCAACGCAGGCAACTAGCGACCATTACCAAGCCGCTGAATAACCATCACATTCCATATAGATGGCTTTACCCAGCCAGACTGTTGGTCACCAAAGACGGGCTCTCTTTTGTGATTGAAGCATAAAAGAAGGCCTCCAACTCTTGAGAGAATCCAAATAACACGGTGGAGAATAAGCAGTATTCGCCACCATCCACCCGAGCTAGCTCTGACACTGAAACAGGCTGAAATCCTAACTCTTCATCATCACTTCTTAAACCTCTCCTGATGGCCCAGGAGAATGCCACACAGTTTTTTTTATTTTTTGTTTGTGTTCCCCCAAAGTTAAAGCGGTTATATTCCCCCACAGATTCCAGCGGAATCGCTTATTTTTACTTCTTTGACTATTTCCTTTTCTTATCTTCCCTTAAAGTTCTTCTTCTACAGAACCGACTTCAACAGACTTTACCAGGCGATTGTACAGGTCTACAGAGTCTCCTCTATCGGCATCCTACTTTACTCATTCACCGCAACAAGAGCCATTGAACCGTCATCAGGTAAATAAGTATATACAGTTTCAAGTGACCACGACAGCACAGTACGTACATTTCTATCCTCCAAGATGGCATTGAACATTACTTCATTTAATGTGAAGGGCTTAAACAGTCCTCACAAAAGGCAAATGGCCTGGAAGGAAGCGTCCAGGCTTAAAAGTGACATCATCTGTTTTAAAGAGACTCATTTTGTCTCTCACAAACCACCACCCTTTACCCACTATAAGTTTCCTCATATGTACCTGGCAAATGGTCACAAAAAGAAAGCCAGAGTCGCCATAGCTATCAGAGACTCGATCCCTTTTACTCAACTTGAAACGCATTTGGATGCCTCAGGAAGATTAATTATTCTGGTGTGCGAGATTTTTAAAACCAAATACACATTGGTTAACCTGTATCTACCAAATACAAATCAAATGCGTTTTCTAAAAAAAGATCTGGAAAATAGTAGAGTCCATAAAACAAGGTCATGTAATACTAACTGGGGACTTCAATGCAATACCGAACAAAGAACTAGACCTCTCTAACCCCATACATTCACAACTAAGAAGGTCAACTTAAGCCCAGTTTCTTGCTTCCTCTGATCTATTTGGCGTGTGGAGATGCAAACACTCCTCAGAAAGGGACTTCAGCTTTTTTTCCAACGTGCATCACACTTACTCGAGCATAGATTTGTTCCTGGTGGATACATTTATATTGCAAAAGATTGTAAAATCTGATACATGTCATAACGTGGTCTGATCCTGCTCCCATTTCCATCAGTGTGGGGGGTTGAGGCACCGAAACGAGCGCAAATATACAATATATTCACTTTGTCCCAACCTTAAAACTCAAAACTGATTAAAAATGCTCTGAGCATTGAGTCTTTGAACTCAATGCTCATTCGGTGGACGACCCCTTAATACTCTGGAAAACACATAAAGTCTATGTTAGAGGGTCACCAATACAAAGGAGCAGCAAGCTCAGGAGGCAGCGAACAAAGCGGCTCAACAATTTGTTAAATAAAATCAAAATACTAGAAACTATCAACAAACAAAATACCACACAAAAAAACTAGAGACTCTTTATTCTACACTAGACAGGAACTATGTACCCATCTGGTTTCCCAGCAAGAGAACTGCTTTTGTATATTAAAAGCCAACACCTACCGCTGCGGCAATAAGGCGGGGAAATTGCTGGCGAAACAGCTGAAAGATAAATTAAACAAAAAATCGAACATATGAAAAACCCCAAATCAGGGATTTCAGTCGAATCCTCAAGAAATCGCTGATGCTTTCAGCGACTTATATAAATCCCTGTATAATCTTAAAGTGGAAGTAAACCCTTCCATATGACTTTGGCCTACAGGTAAGCCTAGATTAAGGCTTACCTGTAGGTCCAATAAATATCTCCTAAACCTACATGGTTTAGGAGATATTTAGCGATGAAAAGGCATCGCTGTCTACGGAGGCGCGCACTGAGGGCGCACTGAAGATGCCGAGATTATGGCGATATGCCGATCTCGTGCGCATGCGGGGGAGTGACGTCATCGCCGCTCCAGCGAATGATAGCGCTGGAGCAGCGAGACCCGGAAGTCACTCCGGTCCTCGATGGCGGCGAAGAAGATCGAGGATAAGGACAGCTTCGGGGGCTTCGTTTTCAGGTAAGTTTTTCATAATGAGCTAGTATGCTATGCATACTAGCTCATTATGCCTTTGCCTTGCAGGGTGTCTTTTTTTTTTTTTTTTTTCAAGAGGCTTTACTTCCTCTTTAAGGATGACCCAGATACTCACCAACCTTCTGACAATATGATTTCTGACTTTCTCACTTCAATACACCTTCCAAAACTTTCTCAAAAGGAGTAATCATCACTTAATTTACCATTTACAGTCCCTGAAATTGGAAAGTTAATCAGAAGCATGCCACACAATAAATCGCCTGGCCCAGACGGCTACTCATCCGAATATTACCAGCTGTTACAAAATAAACTAACACCGTACCTAAAACGAGTCTTTGATGCCCTGATGTCTAAAGCCTCCTTTCCACCAGAAATGTTAACAGCAAATATAATTACTCTACCGAAGCCTGGCAAGGAACCTTCAGCTCCACAAAATTTTAGACCCATTTCTCTGCTGAACGTTGATGTTAAACTATATGCCAAATTAATTGCGAATAGACGGTTTAGTCTCTTACTGAAACGTATTAATCAAGATCAGGGGGATTTTGTGACGGGTCTCCAGGCGAACGATGCATCCAGAAGAATGATAAACATTATACACTCTGCTGAAAAATCCAAAAGGCCTTCTCTGCTTCTCACGTTAGACGCAGAGAAGGCCTTTGACAGAGTTCATTGGGGCTACCTAGCTAGGGTCCTGGAAAAATTTGGTATAATAGGCCCAATCCAAAATGCCATCCTTGCACTGTACTCTTCTCCCTCAACATTCGTGTACACGGAGGGCATGTTTTCTAGGAATTTTCAAATAACTTTGTCCCCTTTAAATTTTGCCTTGGTCATGGAGCCCCTGGTGGAAAAGGTCAGAACTCACCGCTCAATCCAGGGCATTTCTTCCCAGAACCAACAACACAAAATCTCACTTTTCGTCAACGACGTTATATTGACCTTGTCAGATCCCTACATATCACTTACCGCTTATGACACTCTTCTTCAGTTTAGCGAAATTGCTTATTATAAGGTCAATGTGTCTAAATCATGCATCCTAGGTATAGCAATAGATAATTCCACTAAATCAGCCCTCCAAAAAGACCTTCCATATCTGTGTTCTTCCAATTCTATTTCATACCTGGGAATCCAATTAATCTCCCCTATCTCCAATTTATCTAAAGCCAATTATTATCCATTAATCCAAGAATTCCAACAGGAAAATTCTAGAATCCAGAAGCATCATATCTCTTGGAGTGGCCGCCTAGCGGCATACAAGATGATACTTCTACCAAAGCTAACATATTATTTCAGAGCTCTTCCAATTTCTATCCCATCATCGTTCTTTACATCCATGCAGAAACAACTATCAAATTTTGTATGGGTAGGCAAGAGAGCAAGATTTCCCCTATTAATGCAAATTAAATATAAGTCAATAGGCAGGCTGGGTTTCCCAATCCTGAAGGATTATTATATAGCGGTGATTCTAGACCAGCTCAGAGGCTGGTTTGATTAGCCTGCAACTAAACCATGGTGCCAACTAGAACAGTCTTGGCTGTCTCCCCATTCACCTAGGTCCCTTTTGTTAGCACACAACTTGTTGCATACTAATATTCTAATAAATCACCCCACCTTATAAGCTTCTTTGAACGCATGGACATACCTAAAAGATGCAACACATCCTACTGCACACTCTTCCAGGGTCCCCATCCCTTTGGAATCTCTTCATTGGTTGATTCCAAATATTTCTCGGTTACATTGGTTGAAAAAGGACATACTTCACCAAAAAGAACTTAAGAGAGATGACAAGCTGATGACATTCCCAGATATCCAAAATAAATTCAATATACCCTCCTCAGAGTTTTTAACATATCTTCAATTAGACTCCATTTACCAACAATTGAACACAAATTACACTCTAATCCCCATAAAACTCTGGAATCACCTGAATTCCTCTAACCCGAAAGCGAAAGGCATCTCCCTGATATACAACTTGCTGAATTCCAAATCCGTCTTTCTTAAATCCAACCCACTAACCACGCCAGATAGCACTACACCCCATATATAGTTGCCAAATTTTCAAACACCAACTCTAATCTTTGCTGGAGAGGTTGTGGACAGGTGGGAACGCTGGTCCATATGATATGGGCGTGTTCCCACATACGTGGGTTCTGGATAGAAGTTTTCAAACTGATTGCGAAGGTCTCTGGAATTTTTGTTCAGCCTTCTATTGAGTATTAATATGACTATCCATTAATGGTTAAATCTATAGCAATGCATATTATATTCGCTGCTAGATCCTTAATGATGAGCAATTGAAAAACCAACGAAATCCCTAGTGTGAGAGAACTAATATTAAAAGTTAATACTGTGGCAGAATATGAAAAGATTTTAGCTTTCAGAGACGGTTCTATAACCAGATATATTTCCAACTTGTCAACATGGAGATCCCTGATCTCTCCTCGTCAGTAGACCTGCAGCCAGTGGCGTAATTAGAACCCTCAGGGCCCCGATGCAAGAAACCACGGAGGGCCCCCCGACCTCCGGACAAAGCTCTTTACTCCGAGACCGATGTTGGAACACCAAGGCCCAGTCACAAGTGGGTGGCTGCATATAAAGGAACCGATTTCTTCATTTTTATATAAAATATAACAAACACACACACACACTATATATATATATATATATATATATATATATATATATATAAATATATATATATATATATATATATATGCACATATAAACCAGTGACAGCTGGTGCTCAAAATTTTTAGGGGAGCGCAAGCAAACTGAAAAATTCAGAAATAAAAACATCAATTGCAGCCACTGTGCCATCAAATGTCGCCACTGTGCCCATCAAATGCTGCCACTGTGCCCATCAATTGCAGCCACTGTACCATCAAACGCCACCACTGTACCATCAAACGCCACCACTGTGCCATCAAACGTCGCCACTGTGCCCATCAAATGTCGCCACTGTGCCCATCAAATGCTGCCACTGTGCCCATCAAATGCTGCCACTGTGCCCATCAATTGCAGCCACTCTACCATCAAATGTCGCCACTGTGCCCATCAATTGTAGCCATTGTACCATCAAACGCCACCACTGTAGCATCAAAAGTCGCCAGTGTGCCCATCAAATGCCGCCAGTGTGCCCATCAAATGCCACCACTGTGCCCATCAAATGCCGCCAGTGTGCCTATCAAATGCCACCAGTGTGCCCATCAAATGCCACCACTGTGCCCATCAAATGCTGCCGGTGTGCCCATTAAATGATGCCGGTGTGCCCATTAAATGCTGCCACTGTGAATCCCCACCGCCCGCTTGCACACACACATATGCATACACACCCCCCACACACACATGCATGCATGCCCCCCCCCACACACACGCATGCACCCCCCCCCCCAACACATGCATGCACACCCCCCCACACACACATGCATGCACACCCCCCCCACACACACACATGCATGCACACCCCCCCCCACACACACATGCATGCACACCCCCCACTCATGCATGCACACACACATGCACACCCCCCCCACACACACACACACACATGCATGCATGCACACCCCACACACATGCACCCCCCCCACACACACATGCATGCAAACCCCCACACACATGCACACCCCCCCATACACATGCACACCCCACACACACACACACATGCACACCCCCACACACATGCACACCCCCCACACACACACATGCACCCCCCCCCACACACACACACATGCACACCCCCACAAACATGCATGCACACACATATAAACACACATACAGTAGATAGTAAAAAAAAAACGTCAGACATTTACCTTCTTCCTGCCGGGTACTGCACTGTAGGGGGAGACAAAGAGCACAGCACAGCACACAGTGCTTTCACTTTAGGTATGTGAGGAGCTCCCTGCACAGTCCGATTACAGTTTGGCTGACGATCGGGGAGCTCCTCTCAGCCTCCCCTCCTATCAAAGAGTACAGAGGGGCCTCAAGGGCCCCCTGCAGCAAGGGGCCCGGTCGCCATGGCGATCTCAGCGACCCCTATAATTCCGCCACTGCCTGCAGCCTATATTGAAATCTACCCTCGTCTCCTTTTCCTTTTGTTACCCTTTTCCCTCTTCCCTCTTACCACCCTATGGTTGTAACATTTTTCTGACAGCTCTAAGTTGTTGATTTATGTTGTTGATTTATATGTCTTTGTTCTATAATAATTTTATTTACATAAGATAATTATTATTGGTAATACATTATTGGTAATATTACACTGGCAAGCCTTCATTGCCTACAATTGAGAATAGGGGTACTCATTGAGAATCTCAGGAGTTATGTCTTAATATGGTTTACTCTGTAAATGCCTTACTGAATAATAATTGTTATAACAATGCACTATTCTCTGTACAACAAATTGTTTAATAAAAACAATTTCAATTAAAGACACTTTCAGGCAGGTGACTCAATGAGCTGCAGTTCATTTAATATAGGCTTGTATATATATATATATATATATATATATATATATATATATATATATATAGTCTAGCCAAGCCTATACCTGTGTAAGGTACCTGGTGGCGAGCCTGGCTTGGCGGAAGGGGACCTCTCTTACGACTCTGGTTCAGGGTCCACTGGAATGGGAACAGGGGACCCGTGAGCACAGCGGAGTAGGAGTGTCCGTCCGGTGAGTCAGCTGGTGCAGGATGAAGCAGGATGCTGGTGCTGGTCTTTAGGTGGCAGGAACTGCAGGTGATGGCACAGCAGGCTCGGGGTCGGATGACCGAAGAGAGAGGTAGTCTCTGGAGCAGCAGCAGCGGAGGCAGATCCTGTGCGGGAGAGAGGCACACTCGGACGGCAGAGGTAGTCAGACAGGCCGGGTCACAGGGAAGGCAGATAGGCATAGACGGCAGGCAGACGGATGGTCAAGTGACAGGCAGAGGTTCGGCAACAGGTGGTAAGTCCTTTAGCAGAGTCAGGCAAGCCGGGGTCAAGGAGTAGAGAGGTCAGCGGGGTCAGACAGGCCGGGTCGGGTTCCAAGGATCACAGATAGGCTCAGGCAGGTTCAAACAGGAGATTCAGGTCAGAGCTGCAGACGAACAGCACCGCAGGGCTGCAGCCCTGATCCTTAAATAGGCGCACTGGCGCCAAACAGCGCTAAACGCGCACGTGCACGCGCACGGGCGCGCGCCCCCGCTATTAGCGCACGGGAGCGCGCCCGCGGGCCGGTCGTGCGCGTGCACGCGCCCGCGGCGCGCGCCAACGCCCGCGCTGATGCCTGGAGGGCATGGGGGTAACCGTTTGCCTACATGGAGGCAATCTGGGCCGCACCGGGCGGCCAGGACCCTGACATTGCCCCCCCCACAAGGGGCAACCTCCGGGTGCCCAAAAGACTTCTCTTCTCTGGGTGGGCAGAAAAGAAGGCACGGATCAGTCTTCTGGCATGAAGGTTACTATCGGGTTCCCAGGAATTGTCCTCAGCCCCGTACCCCTTCCATTTAACCAAGAACTGTGTCTGCCCCTGCCGCCTCCTACAATCAATAATGGCCTCCACCTCGTATTCTTCACCGCCCTCAACAAGAACAGGACCAGGAGGTCCAGCTCCCCTATCAGGAAAGGGGTCGGGTACAGCGGGTTTCAACAGGGCCACATGAAACACCGGATGTATTTTCATTGAGGTGGGCAACGACAGTTCGTAGGACACCTGGTTGATCCTCCTTTTCACAGAGAAGGGTCCTAGAAATTTGGGAGCGAGTTTCTTGGAGGGGCAAGGTAACTTCAAGTTAATAGTGGAAAGCCATACCTGATCTCCAATCTGGAGGTCCAGTTCTCCCCTTCTTTTCCGGTCAAAGAACCTTTTGCAGTCCGCCTGGGCCTTGGTTATCGTCTCCTGGAGGATCTGATTGTTGTGGTTGAGGAAGGTCACTGTATCCTGCACCGCTGGAACCGGGGATTCTGGAAGAAAGTCAGGGAGAAAGGATAAGTGGAAGCCATAGTTGGAGAAAAAAGGGGATTGACCTGTGGCTGAGTGGTTGGCGTTGTTGTATGAAAACTCGGCTAAGGGTAGTAGGGACACCCAATCGTCCTGCACAAAGGACGTGAAGCACCTAAGGTACTGTTCCAGGGTCTGATTTGTGCGTTCTGTCTGTCCATTCGTTTGGGGATGATAGGCCGAGGACAGCGCCAACTCAATTTTCAGGGATTTACACAAGGCCCTCCAAAAACGGGACGTAAACTGAACCCCCCTATCGGAGACTATGCTGGCAGGGACCCCATGCAACCTAATTATCTCCCTGATAAAGACACGGGCCGTTTCGGAAGCGGACGGGGTTCCCTTAAGGGGCAGAAAGTGGGCCATTTTAGACAGCCGGTCTACGACTACGAAAATAGCTGTGCATCCCTCTGAGCATGGAAGTTCAACTATAAAGTCCATGGTGATCATCCTCCATGGACGATCGGGTACGGGAAGAGGTTTAAGAAGGCCCCAAGCTCGGCTTCTTGAGGTCTTGCTCCGGGTACAGACAGGGCAGGCGTTGACGTACTCCTTACAGTCCTTTCTCAGACTTGGCCACCAGAAGGTGCGTTGCACCAGATCGATAGTCTTGCGGACTCCAAAATGTCCTGCCAGAGGGTGGTCATGGCAAAGATTCAGGACCTTGGTCCGGACAGGTTCCGGGACAAAAACTTGGCTTCCCTTCCAAAAGAGGCCGTCTCTGGGAGTCAGGGGAGCCCCTGGGGTCGCTGGGTCATTTGCAGATGCCTCCTTAATCTGCGAGAGCAAATCTGGTTGTATGAGTAGGAAGTTGCCGGGTGATAGGATGGTATCCGGAGCTGCTGTGTCTTTTGGACTGTCGAACATGCGCGAGAGCGCGTCTGGTTTCACATTTTTGGATCCTGGGCGGTAGGTGATATGAAAACAAAATCTAGAAAAAAACAAGGCCCAACGGGCTTGTCGAGGCTTCAGTCGTTTGGCTGTCCGTAGATACTCAAGGTTTTTGTGGTCGGTATACACCAATACCGGATGACTTGTGCCCTCCAACAAGTACCTCCATTCTTCCAGGGCCGCCTTGATGGCCAGGAGTTCCCGATCTCCAACGTCGTAATTCCTCTCTGCAGGAGTTAGTTTTCGAGAGAAGAACCCCACCGGGTGCATCAAATCCTTGCTGCCTTGACGCTGAGATACCACCGCTCCCAGCGCCACTTCGGAGGCGTCGACTTCCAGAATGTATGGGAGGGCAGGGTCGGGGTGGCTAAGGATGGGGGCAGAGGTGAATAGTCTCTTAAGTCTTTCAAAAGCTTCCTGGGCCTCGGGGCCCCACTGGAAGCGTGTACCCTGCTTTGTCAGTTGAATAATAGGGTTGACGATGGTAGAGAATCCCTTAATAAATTTTCTATATAAATTTGCAAATCCTATAAAGCGCTGAATGCCCTTCTTGTCCGACGGTGCCGGCCAGTCCAATACAGCAGTCACCTTCTGGGGATCCATCCTGATCCCTGCTGGGGAAATCTCAAGTCCCAGAAACTGAATCTCTTGTTGTTCAAACAGACACTTCTCTGCCTTAGCATATAGGCCGTGCTGCCGGAGACGAAGTAGTACTCTGCCCACATGCCCCTGGTGCTGTTCAAGAGAATTGGAAAAAATTAAAATGTCATCGAGGTATACTATTACGAAAATGTCCAGAAAGTCTCTAAAGACATCATTGATCAGGTGCTGAAAGGTAGCAGGGGCATTGCAGAGGCCGAACGGCATGACCAGATATTCATAGTGACCATAGCGGGTCCGGAAGGCCGTTTTCCATTCATCCCCGGACCTGATACGAACCAGGTTGTAGGCACCCCTTAGATCCAGCTTGGAGAAGATAGTTGCCGTACGTAGTTTCTGAAAGAGTTCCGGTATCAACGGCAAGGGGTATCGGTTCTTGACTGTCACCTTATTTAATTCACGATAGTCCACACAAGGCCTGAGTGTTTGGTCCTTTTTGGTAACAAAGAATATCCCTGCGCCTGCTGGGGAAGTGGAGTGACGGATAAACCCTTTTTCGAGGTTCTCCGCGATGTAAGTCTTCAGGGCCTCCTGCTCCTTTTCGGATAAAGGGAAGATGCGACCGAATGGGATTTCGGCGCCTGGAAGGATCTCGATAGGACAGTCATATGGACGATGGGGCGGCAGGGAGTCTGCCCCTCGTTTACTGAACACGTCGAGAAAGTCGTGGTAAGTTTTGGGCACGGCCCGGCACAAGTCCTGATCGGAGTTCAGGCAACACAGAGCAGAGGGTGCCCCAGCGGGCTCAGATAGGCAGTGCTGACGGCAGTAAGGGGACTGGAATTTTACTTGTCCTGTTGACCAGTTAATGCAAGGGTTGTGGGCTTGGAACCATGGCATGCCCAAAATCACCGGGAAGAGAGGAGAGGAAATTACATCCAGTATCAATAGTTCTTGGTGCTGGGACAAGATGGTGGCAGGCAGGGGCAAGGTCTCTTGGGTCACTTGACCTGATTTAATGCGTGACCCATCGGCCAAGAAAACAGAAAGTCCCTGGGTCTTCTCTCGGAGGGGTAGGCCGTGTAAGTTGGCAAAGGTGGCATCGATAAAACAACTGCATGCTCCGGAGTCAAGGATAGCGTTGGTGTGGATTGTCTTTCCTTGAAGCTGCAACGAGAGGGGAAGAGCCAGGTGAGTGGTGTTGCTGGGACAAGGTGCAGGTTTAGAAGAGACAGAAGAAAGACACTTACGGATCTTGACTGGGCAGTTGTTTACGTAATGTCCAGGGCCACCACAATAGAGGCAAAGGTTCAGCTGCCGGCGCCTGGCACGCTCCTCAGGAGTCAGGGTGGAGCGCATAAGTCCGATCTGCATTGGTTCAGGGCCGTCGAAGGCAGGGCTTGCTGGAACTGAAGCAGGTGCAGGAAAATAGCGGGTAGCTGGAGTTGGTGCCCTTGCCACCATCCAGGCCGGGCGGGTCGGTTGAGAGGAACGTTCGGCTCGGCGTTCCCGGAGCCGGCGGTCCAGTTGGATGGTCAAGGTAATCAGGTCTTCCAGAGACTCGGGAACCCCCACTCGAGCCAGTTCATCCTTCAGACTCTCAGATAGGCCTGTGCGGAATTGATGCCTAAGGGCTGCATCGTTCCACCGAGTGTCCGCGCTCCAGCGCCTGAAATCGGAGATGTAGTCCTCGGCCATTCTACGGCCTTGTTGGAGCGTGGATAAGGCGGTCTCGGCTGTAGTGGTTCTTTGGGGGTCATCATAGAGTTGTTCCATTGCCTGGAAGAAGGTAGCAAGATTCTGGATCTGTGGACTATCGACTCTCAGAAGACGGTGGGCCCAAGATTGAGGTTCTCCTTGCAGGAGAGATACTACGAACCCCACCTTGGTGGCTTCCAATGAAAAAGTCCTGGGCTGAAGTGCAAAATAAAGCTGACAGGCATCTCGGAAGGCAGGGAACTTGGACCGATCTCCTGAGAATCTTTCCGGAACGGGTACCCTTGGCTCTGGAGGAAGCATCACAACTGCAGGCTGAACCGTGGGTTGAACCGGTGGTGCAGGAGGTGCAGCGGCCATAGGACCGGAAAGCTGCTGTACCTGTCCCTCTAGCCTGGTATAGCCTTCTTGTAGAGACTTCACTGCTTGGGTGAGGGCTGCAAGGTGGGAGCAGAAGTCCTGCATGGACGAGGTTCCTTCCGCAGGCTCGGTCATCTGGGCTGTTCGTACTGTAAGGTACCTGGTGGCGAGCCTGGCTTGACGGAAGGGGACCTCTCTTACGACTCTGGTTCAGGGTCCACTGGAATGGGAACAGGGGACCCGTGAGCACAGCGGAGTAGGAGTGTCCGTCCGGTGAGTCAGCTGGTGCAGGATGAAGCAGGATGCTGGTGCTGGTCTTTAGGTGGCAGGAACTGCAGGTGATGGCACAGCAGGCTCGGGGTCGGATGACCGAAGAGAGAGGTAGTCTCTGGAGCAGCAGCAGCGGAGGCAGATCCTGTGCGGGAGAGAGGCACACTCGGACGGCAGAGGTAGTCAGACAGGCCGGGTCACAGGGAAGGCAGATAGGCATAGACGGCAGGCAGACGGATGGTCAAGTGACAGGCAGAGGTTCGGCAACAGGTGGTAAGTCCTTTAGCAGAGTCAGGCAAGCCGGGGTCAAGGAGTAGAGAGGTCAGCGGGGTCAGACAGGCCGGGTCGGGTTCCAAGGATCACAGATAGGCTCAGGCAGGTTCAAACAGGAGATTCAGGTCAGAGCTGCAGACGAACAGCACCGCAGGGCTGCAGCCCTGATCCTTAAATAGGCGCACTGGCGCCAAACAGCGCTAAACGCGCACGTGCACGCGCACGGGCGCGCGCCCCCGCTATTAGCGCACGGGAGCGCGCCCGCGGGCCGGTCGCGCGCGTGCACGCGCCCGCGGCGCGCGCCAACGCCCGCGCTGATGCCTGGAGGGCATGGGGGTAACCGTTTGCCTACATGGAGGCAATCTGGGCCGCACCGGGCGGCCAGGACCCTGACAACCTGACAGTAGGCCATTCCTGGAGTATGTGTTCAAAGACACTTTCAGGCAGGTGACTCAGTGAGGTTCAGTTCATAAAATATATATCCACTGCATTGTAGTTCAGCCAAGCCTATACCTGACAGTAGGCCATTCCTGGAGTACGTGTTCAAAGACACCTTAAGGCAGGTGACTCAGTGAGGTGCAGTTCATAAAATATATATCCACTGCATTGTAGTCCAGCCAAGCCTATACCTGACAGTAGGCCATTCCTGGAGTACGTGTTCAAAGACACTTTCAGGCAGGTGACTCAGTGAGGTGCAGTTCTTAAAATATATATCCACTGCATTGTAGTCCAGCCAAGCCTATACCTGACTGTAGGCCATTCTTGAAGTACGTGTTCAAAGACACTTTCAGGCAGGTGACTCAGTGAGCTGCAGTTCATTTAATATATATACAGTATCTCACAAAAGTGAGTACACCCCTCACATTTTTGTAAATATATTAGTATATCTTTTCATGTGACAACACTGAAGAAATTACACTTTGCTACAATGTAAAGTAGTGAGTGTACAGCTTGTATAACAGTGTAAGTTTGCTGTCCCCTCAAAATAACTCATCACACAACCATTAATGTCTAAACCACTGGCAACAAAAGTGAGTACACCCCTAAATGAAAATGTCAAAATTGGGCCAAATTGGCCATTTTCCCTCCCCGGTGTCATGTGACTCGTTAGTGTTACAAGGTAGGTGTGAATGGGGAGCAGGTAAATTTGGTGTTATCGTGCTCATTGGAGGTTCAACATGGCGCCTCATGGAGAAGAACTCTCTGAGGATCTGAATAAAAGAATTGTTCCTCTACATAAAGAAGGCATAGGCTATAAGAAGATTACCAAGAACCTGAAACTGAGCTTCAGCAAGATGGCCAAGACCATACAGTGGTTTTACAGGACAGGTTCCACTCAGAACAGGCCTTGCCATGGTCGACCAAAGAAGTTGAGTGCACATGCTCAGCATCATATCCAGAGGTTGTCTTTGGGAAATAGACATATGAGTGCTGCCAGCATTGCAGCAGATGTTGAAGGGGTGGGGGGTCAGCCGGACAGTGCTCAGACCATATGCCGCACACTGCATCAAATTGGTCTGCATGGATGTCATCCCAGAAGGAAGCCTCTTCTAAAGATGATGCACAAGAAAGCTGCAAACAATTTGCTGAACACAAGCAGACTAAGGGCATGGATTACTGGAACCATGTCCTGTTGTCTGATGAGACCAAGATAAACTTATTTGGTTCACATGGTACACTCACTACTTTACATTGTAGCAAAGTGTTGTCACATGAAAAGATATAATAAAATATTTACAAAAATGTGAGGGGTGTACTCACTTTTGTGAGAAACTGTATATATACAGGCTTGTATATATATAGTCTAGCCAAGCCTATACCTGACTGTAGGCCATTCCTGGTGTACTGTTTTTTAGTAAACTTCAGGCGTTATTTTGCTAATCGAATTGTACAGTATGTCTGGAAGGCCACCAAGGAGAGGCAGACGCTCACAGGCCACTAAAAGAGGGCAAGCAGGCTCTGTGTCTACAGCCAACAGTGCTGGTCATGGACACAGTGCATCCTCAGCACGTGGCCGTGGGGCACGCTTGTCCTTTTTTTGGCAGCTGGCCGTGTTAAGCCACAACATGCAGAAGAGTTGGTAGAGTGGATGACCAAGCCGTCCTCATCCTCCTCATCCTCTGTCACCCAGGCTCAGGGTACTTTGTCTGCCAATGCAGCTGCCAAAGCGGCCTCTTCCATTGGCTCAATGGCATCAGTCACTCCTTCCCTAGCCCCACCATCATGCCCTAAAGAGTCCCCCGAACTGTTCGACCACAGTGTAGGGTACATGCTGCTGGAGGATGCGCAGCGTTTTGAAGGCTCTGATGATGGTACCCAGGTTGAGGATGAAGGCAGTAACGTGAGCCCAGAGAGAAGGGGTGCCCAAGAAGGACAAGAAACTGGCAGTCATTTTCCCCCAGCTGCAGCATACTGCCAGGTTTGCTCCAGCGGCAAGGAGGGAGGGGATGATGAGGTCACCAACTCTACGTGGGTGCCATATAGAAGAGAGAAGGAGGAGGAGGGGGCACATCTCCAACGAGGCAGGATGCCCTCCAGGGGCCAGCTTAAGGGCAGGCAACCGACTGCATCACACCGCAGAGTTCCGCATGTGCAGGGCGCTGCTGACTCTGTGCATTTTTCCAAAAGTTCTTTGGTGTGGGCCTTTTTCGAGATGTGTGCAGCAGATCGCACCATTGCTGTTTGCAACATATGTCTGAAGCGTATCAAGCGTGGCCAAAACAGCAGCCGCTTGGGCACCACATGCTTGACCAGACATATGTGCAGTCCGTTGGCAACAGTACTTAAAAGACCCACACCAAAGAACAAGGTGGACCTCTCCTTGCTCCTCATCAGCTAGGATGTCCAACCCCACTATAACTTCAGTCCTCTCAGAGACCTGCACTGAGAGGAATGAAGGTGTAGAATTAGGTGTCTCAAGCACTTCCGTGCAATCGGCTAGCAGTACACCAACATCTGATTGTGTAGCAGGCAAATTTCCCTACCCCAGTTGCTAAACCGGCGAAAGAAGTTCGGTCCCAGCCATCCACATGCTCAGCTAGTTTGACTAAATTGCTAGTAGGGTTGAGCGAACCCAAACTGTAAAGTTCGGGTCCGTACCGGACTTTTGGGTGTCCGGGTCCCGGACCCGAACCCGAACAATTGACTGTATGTTCGGGTTCGGGTCCAGTGTTCGGCGATGTATTGGCGCCTTTTACAAGCTGTAGGGCAGCCAATCAACGCTAGTTTCACTAGTGTGCCCTTAGAAGCCATCACAGCCATGCCTACTAATGGCATGGCTGTGATTGGCCAGTGCAGCATGTGACCCAGCCTTTATATAAGGTACAGGCACACAGCACAGCGTGTCACTCTGCTATAGACAGGTTCCTTGCTACTAAGAGAGGATTTCATTAGGAGTTAGTCTGATACAGTCAGTCAGTCCACATTCCTTACATTTTCTTCAAATTAGTAATATCAGTGAGCGATCTACATAGCTAGAGTAGAGACTAGAGAGTGTCTTTATTGAGGGAAAGAGGCAGAGAGAATTATTCAAGAGATTCCTAAATTAATTCTACCCTGGCTGGGGTGCAGTGCACAGTTTTTTAACAGTGCCATGAGGCCAGTGCCAGACAAAATATAACTTTTATCTGCAAGCTCAGTGCACCATCACTGCATATTTTACTAAGAGATACAAGATACTCTGGGTGTATTCTGCTATTGCAAAAACATTGCAAAAAAATAAAATTTTGCTGTGTTTTGTGCATGTGTGCAGTAGTGTGACATACAATCGATCGATATTTCTTCTATTGCGCTATCCCTAAAAAAAAATTGTAGTGACATTTTTTTTTTCCCAATAGCATTTTCTGCATGTTCATACACGCTTTACACACTGTGGGTGTATTCTGCTATTGCCAAACAATAAAATCTTTCAGTGTTTTGTGCATGTGTGCAGGAGTGTGACATACAATCGATCGATATTTCTTCTATTGTGCTATCCCAAAAAAAAAATTGTAGTGACATTTTTTTTTTCCCAATAGCATTTTCTGCATGTTCATACACGCTTTACACACTGTGTGTGTATTCTGCTATTGCCAAAAAATAAAATCTTTCAATGTTTTGTGCATGTGTGCAGGAGTGTGACATACAATCGATCGAAATTTCTTCTATTGTACTATCCCAAAAAAAAAAAATTGTAGTGACATATTTTTTTTCCCAATAGCATTTTCTGCAGTTTAGCAGTTTTTGAGATACATGCTTTACATACTGTGGGTGTATTCTGCTATTGCAAAAACACCCATTTAGGGCGAGATCATAAATTTTGAAAATATGAGGAGATCGTCAAAAAAGGGACGTGGCCCCAGTCGTGGTGCTGCTGGTGGAGCTCCTGTTGCAGGGAGAGGACGTGGTCGATCTGTGCCAGCTACACGCACTAGTGAAACACCTTCCTCAGGAGGGTTTAGGTGACAGAGCCTGCAGCGGTATTTCGGCACGCCTAATGAGGCTGTACGAATGTTGAGGCCAGGACAAGTACAGGCGATAGTAGATTGGGTTGCTGACAGTGCATCCGGTTCCTTCACATTGTCTCCCACCCAGTCTCCTGATGAAAGTTCAGAGTTGGCACCTGCAGCCGATGTCCATCAGTCTTTCACCTCACCCCCTTGCAAATCAGCCAATCAGTCTGAGCCCCAAATCATGCAGCAGTCTCTTCTGCTTTTTGATGACTCTGTTAGCAGGGTTTCCCAGGGCCATCCACCTAGCCCTGCCCCAGAAGTGGAAGAGATTGTGTGCACCAATGCCCAACCACTTATGTTTCATGATGAGTACATGGGAGGACCATCGCAGCACATCTCGGATGATGACGAAACACAGGTGCCAACTGCTGCAGCTTTCGCCATTGTGCAGACCGACAAGGAGGGCAGGGGTGAAGACTGGGTGGAAGATGATGTGGAGGACGATGAGGTCCTTGACCCCACATGGAATCAACGTCATGCAGGTGACCAGTGTAGTTCGGAGGAAGAGGCGGTGGTCGCACAGAGCCACAAGCACAGCAAAAGCGGAGCGTCCGTCCCCTAGACAGTACGTCTGCTACTGCCCAACGCAGCAAGGGACCGAGCACACCAAAGCCAGGTCCAAGGAGTTCCCTAGCGTGGCAGTTCTTCAGACAATGTGCTGATGACAAGATACGAGTGGTTTGCACGCTGTGCAATCAGAGCCTGAAGCGAGGCATAAACGTTCTCAACCTGAGCACAACCTGCATGACCAGGCATCTAAGTGCAAAGCACAAGATGCAGTGCTGTAGACACCTCAAAAACCAAGAAAGGTCTCTGGCTCCTCCTGCTTCCTCTTCTAATGCAGTCTCGGCCTCTTCATCCACCTCTGTAGTGACAGTGGCACCTGCCAACCCGCAAACAGAGGATCTGCCAGCAACACTACCACCTGGGTCACCAACCATCTCCACAATGTCCCATGGAAGCGTTCAGCTCTCTATCTCCCAAACACTGGAGCGGAAGAGGAAGTACCCCCCTAGCCACCCACGATCCCTGGCCCTGAATGCCAGCATTTCAATATTCCTCGCCTTTGAAATGCTGTCATTCCGTCTGGTGTAGACGCAGAGTTTTAAAGGGCTGATGTCATTGGCTGTCCCACAGTACGTTGTGCCCAGCCGCCATTACTTTTCCAGGCGAGCTATCCCTTCTCTGCACAACCAAGTGGGGGACAAAATCAGGTGTGCACTGCTCAATGCCATCTGTGGCAAGGTCCACCTAACTACGGATGCGTGGACCAGTAAGCACGGTCAGGGACGTTATATCTCCCTCAGCTCTGGGCCTAGCCGGGTTGATGCACATCCCTTGCCTGGCACATGTGGTGAACTTGGTGGTCCAGAGGTTCCTTAAGAATAACCCCGATATGTCAGAGCTGCTGCAGAAAGTGCGGGCCGTCTGTGCGCACTTTCGACGTTCTGACCCTGCTGCTGCTCGCCTGTCAGTGCTGCAGCGTAACTTCGGCCTTCCCGCTCACCGTCTCATATGTGACGTGCCCACAAGGTGGAACTCCACCTTGCACATGCTTGCCAGACTGTGCGAGCAGCAGCAGGCGATAGTGGAGTTTCAGTTGCAGCATGCACGCTTGAGGCGCTCTGCGGAACAGCACCACTTCACCACCAATAACTGGGCCTCCATGCGAGACCTGTGTGCCTTGTTGCGCTGTTTCGAGTACTCCACCAACATGGCCAGTGCCGATGACGCCGTTCTCAGCGTTACTATCCCAGTTTTGTGCCTCCTTGAAAAAACGCTTCAGGCGATAATGGAAGAGGATGTGGCACAGGAGGAGGAGGAGGAAGAGGGATCATTTCCAAGGCTTTCAGGGCAGTCATTTACAAGTGGCTACGAGGGTGGGTTCCTGCACCAACAAGCGCCAGGTACAAAATTGTCCGGCAGCAAGGGCACAGTTCTGGAGGATGAAGAGGTGGAGGATGAGGAGGCGATGGAGGAGGAGGAACCATGTTCACAGCAGGGTGGCATCCAGGCCAGCTCATGTCCATCACTGGTGCGTGGCTGGGGGGATACAGAGGACACAGACGATACACCTCCCACAGAGGACACAGACGATACACCTCCCACAGAGGACAGCTTTTCGTTGCCTCTGGGCAGCCTGGCACGCATGAGCGATTACATGCTGCAGTGTCTCCGCAATGACCGCAGAGTTTCCCAAATTTTAACTGGTGCTGATTACTGGGTGGCCACCCTGCTGGATCCCTGTTACAAGGACAACGTGCCGTCCTTAATTACCTCACTGGAGCGTGATTGTAAGATGCGCAAGTACAAGCGCACGCTGGTATACGCGCTGCTGGTGGCTTTCCCACTTGACAGCGGGGGTACGGTGGAAGCACAAGGCGAAGGCAGAGGAGGAGGAAGAGGTCGCCAACGCAGCCAGGGCACCGCCAGCACCTCGGAAGGCAGGGTTAGCATGGCCAAAATGTGGAAAAGCTTTGTCAGCACGCCACAACAACCAGCACCACCAGCTGAGATGGAACATCTTAGCAGGAGGCAGCATTTCACCAACATGGTGGAGCAGTATGTGCACACGCCTACATGTACTGAATGACGGGTCTGCCCCCTTCAACTTCTGGGTCTCCAAATTTGGCACATGGCCTGAGTTTGCCCTTTACGCCTTGAAGGTGCTGGCCTGCCCTGCAGCCAGTGTATTATCTGAACGTGTATTTAGCACGGCAGGGGGGTTTATCACAGACAAGTGCAGCCGCCTGTCCAGAGCCAATGTGGACAAGCTCACGTTCATTAAAATTAACCAGGCATGGATCCCACAGGACTTGTCCGTACCTTGTGCAGAATAGACACATATACCGGTGTTCTGACAAAAACTGTCTGGTCATCGGATAGTGTCCGGCCACTTAATGCGCAGGCGCAGTGCTTGGCAGTATGGAGGACAAGGAGTTTCCCAAAATCTCCAAAGATGAACGTCGCCTGCGCGTGTAGGTTCAAGCCCCACCATCCAAGTGGACATACGGTAGCACATAGTAACAGGGCCCCTCACGTGCTCACTTGGTCTGGAGAGTCTGGAGAGTTTTCGAAATCCCCCTGTCCTACGTACTGAGCAAGCGCAGTACAGGGTGGACACTATGCCATGGGGACAGAATTCGACACATCATTCACCACTAGCCTTACCCAGCCATTGTATTTTTGAACCAGTGTTTTCTACCTCGTCCTCCTCCACCGCCGCTTCCACCTACACCGCCACATCCACCGCCACCTCAACCTCCTACTCCATATGGACCTCGTCCTTCTAGGTCAAGATTATAATTTTTTCATTTTTTTAATTTCCAAGTATTTTATTTTCCCACTATCTTATCCATTAAATTGAATATTTTTTTCCAGAAAGTGCGTATTCTGGGGCATTCCCACCATATGTGCGGCATCGTGCCGTTGAGTTTCTGAGGTTCTTAATGACTTCCTGTACCTCTTCTGCTGAGAAGGGGGCCTCCAGCATTTTATTTTTATTTTTTTATGTTATTTTAAGTTATTTCCCTATCCACATTTGTTTGCAGAGCACTTGCCATGCTCTTAACAACATTTTGTTGCCATTTGTAGCCCTCTAGCCCTTTCCATGACTTTTTTACAGCCATTTTAGTCTTGAAAAGTTCGGGTCCCCATTGACTTCAATGGGGTTCGGAGTTCGGGGTCAAGTTCGGGTCAAGTTCGGTCCCGAACCCGGACTTTTTTACGAAGTTCGGCCGAACCTGCCGAACCCGAACATCCAGGTGACCGCTCAACTCTAATTGCTAGCACTCCAACTGCTGCCTTTTCAGCTGGTAGACTCTGTCCCCTTTCGAGAATTTGTGGAATGTGCGGTACCTCAGTGGCAGATTCCCAAACGCCATATTTTTTTTCTCGGAAGGCCATCCGGGCTCTCTACCAACATGTGGAAGGCAATGTCTTGGCCTCGTTGGACAGGGGAGTCAGCGGTAAGGTGCATATTACCGCGGACTCATGGTCCAGCAGGCATGGACAGGGACGTTACCTTTTTTCAGGGCGCACCGGGTAACCCTGCTGGCAGCTGGGAAGGATGCAGGACAGGGTGCAGTATTGTTGGAGCTTGTTCCACCACCACGCCTCCAAAATTCTGGTAGTGGTGATTCTGCCACATCTCTCTCCTCCACCCCCTCCTCTTCTTCTTCCTCTATGGCCTCTTCCTGTGCAGATTTGTCCTCAGAACCAGCGGTGCTCTGTAGGCGTTCCAGGGGCTATGCAAGAACTAAAGATGCCATGCGGTGGTTGAGTTGGTCTGCTTAGGGGACAGGAGCCACTGGACTTGTAAGTTGCTGGCAGGAGGTGGCTGCGGATCAGGTAGTCCTTAGTGACCCAGAGGACTCCAGAGCAAATGCCTCAGCAAGCCAATGCTGCATGGCCTCCCTGATCCTGCAAAGCCTGCGAAAGGACCCTCGGATTCGTGGTATCAAGGAGAGGGATCAGTACTGGCTGGCAACCCTTCTTGATCCACGTTACAAGGGTAAGGTGGCGGAACTTATCCAGCTGTCGCAGAGGGAGCAGAAGATCTTCGGGAGGCCTTGCAGAAAAGGTTTGTGCAATGCGTTTCCAGAGCCTGGGAGGTTACAATTTCCTGGACAAAGTGTTGCTGAGGCTTCAGTCAGCCATAGAAGGAGCTGTGGAGAAGGTGGCCATCTGAGCGATGAGTTCAGACAATTTTTTAGTATGCAGCCCGAATGTCTGATCGGTTCCAGCAAACATTGCCAGCATCTGTTGTACATGGTGTAGGAATACCTAGGGGCAAGATCAGACTTGGAGACCTTTCCAACCGAAAATCCACTGGGTTACTGGGTCTTGAGAATGGATCACTGGCCAGAGCTGGCACTGTATGCAATTGAGCTACTGGCCTGTCCTGCATCCAGCATTCTTTCGGAACGCACATTCAGTGAAGGCTTTGTAACCGATCACAGAGTGCGCCTGTCCACCGACTCAGCTAAAAATGAATCAGTCTTGGATCACCAGCTACGAAGCACCTGATGCTGATGTAACCGAATAATTTTTTTTATGAATGTGAGATTCCTTGAAGACTGCCTATGCTGATGCTGAGTGACTATCCTGTTATGTTGAGTGACTATCCTCTTCCTCCTCAATGTTCATGTTGATAGCTTCTAAGAACATTTTTGGTTCTGGGCACCACCACCAGTGGCTAAGGCCCAATTTGTTTGCCCCTGTTTAACAGGGGGCGTGCAATTACAATTTTTGCTGTAATATTTTTCAGCAGGGCTCATTCCTGCACTCAACAAGAGTATCTGTGAGTGGTTGCAGTGTTGTGGCACCACCACCACTGCCAAAGGCCCAATTTTTCTGCCCCTGTTTAACAGGGGCGTGTAATTACAATTTTTGCTGTAATACTTTACAGCAGGGCTTGTTCCTGCACTCAACAAGAGTATCCGTGAGGGGTTGCAGTGTTGTGGCCCAATTTGTCTGCCCCGGTTTAACAGGGGCGTGTAATTACAATTTTTGATGTAATATTTTGCAGCAGGACTCGTTCCTGTGCTCAACAAGAGTATCTGTGAGGGGTTGCAGAGTTGTGGCACCACCACCACTGCCTAAGACCCAATTTTTCTGCCCCTGTTTAACAGGGGTGTGTAATTACAATTTTTGATCTACTATTTCACAGTAGGGCCCGTTCCTGCGTCCACCAAGAGTAACTATCAGTACATACAGTGTTGTGGCACCACCACCACACCACCACCAAAGGCCCAATTTCTCTGCCCCTGTTCAATAGGGGCATGTAATTACAATCCTTGATATAATATTTCACAGCAGAACCTGTTCCTGGCATGTGATCCGACCAGGTGATGAGGCCCAGGTCGGATGACACTGTATGAGGTAAAAGGGGGCTGTCACAAGGAAATAGTCCAATCTAGAGAACATCTTATAGGGGAGAATAAAACGAATATTGTTTACCAGTAGGGTGTTTCAGTCATAGTGAGCAGCGTTTGGCCATGGTGATTGGGGAGAGGTCGCTGAATAGTTGAATTTTGTCTCCCTTGTATTCAATACTGGATCGGTTGCGAGTGGCCAAAGTGAGCGCCTCTTTGTTTTCATAGTGGTGGAACCTTACCACTATGTCATGCGGTCTGGCCCCTGCAGGGGGTTTGGGGGTCAAGTACTGATATTATTGTCAGCCACTTATTCATGGACGCCATGGATTCTGAGGTTTTAGCGCCTTTCCCTGTTCTCCAGGTCCTCTTGCTGGAGCTGTAGCTGGGATATGGAATTTTTAAGGAAGGCATTCTCCTCTTCTAGAGCCTGAACATGGAAAGTTTCATCAAACTTTGTTTTCAAGGTAGCTGTGCATTTGCCCAGTAGGTCTCTCACCCCTGAGTTCTCTGAAGATCTGCCCCATCTCCTGGGCAATGCCCCTGGTGAGCTGTGGGGCCAGAGCCTGGAGTTAAGGATCCAGCATCTCAGGCGTTAATACAGGCTGAGGAGAAAGGAGTATATGTGGGGGGAGAGCCTGCTGAGAGCCATCCTCCACCATCAGGGTACTGACGAAATCCTCCGGGTCTCCCTTTGAAATCGAGAGCGGGGATTGGGGACTAGTCAGATAGCGATCCATAGTAGAGGAGGGCCACGGTGTTTGTGTGGCTCGGTAGTAGGATCGCTGGTCCCCACTTTTTACCATGTAGTGCTAGGAGATCCGAGGGGTCATGGTAGCTTACCAGCATTGCGATTGATTGCTGTTAAGGCTGTGCAGGGGCTGCAGAACACGGATCTGGACCGGAGCTCACGGATAACGCATCCGCAATCTTGAAGAGCCGTGCATGCGTCTTGATTTGAACTCTTTTAAAAGTTCAAATGCTATGCTAAAGGAAAATGTGTTAACATGTTTTAAGAATTAATTATTGTAAATGGTAATGTATTTTGTGATGTAATTGGTAACATACATTCTTGCAATGCCTATAGAAGATAAACTTGACTTCCTGATGTTAGTTGGAGTTGGGTGTCTTGCTCGCGATAAATAAAGGTTTGTATTTTTGAAATAATTTGTCCAGAGTTTTCTCCTGCTTCAACTCTGGTGAATTTGGCTGGGAAACCAGGTGTGACTGCTGTGACAGGTGGTATTCCACCAGACCCACGGGGACTGGTCTGCTGGAGACAGCCTCTTGGTTTGCCACTCTGTCTCAGATGCCCCCAGGTCAATTGTCTGGGAGACCACGCTACATCTCAATTGTCTGCTCCAAGACCGCCCTGTGGACATCTCAAAAAGACCTGGAATTCAGGAACCCAACAGTTGTTGGAGCTCCAACGTCAGGAACAGAAGAGATATCTACTTTTTGATTTGGGATAACAGCCAGACAGGTCCCCTCGATGGATGATTGCGCATCTCGGACAGACCTTAGTCAGTCAATAATTTTTGAGTGGGAGAGTGTTTGCATGAGATGTTGTTTAACAACAAAGTCAGTGTGGACCCTGTGTAAGTGCATTTCTCAGCCAGGAGACCGCATCTGAGTCACTGATAAGGGGAAGCCTTGTCTATAACCCCTTTTTGTGCCAAGGATCCAGACTCCTTACTGGATTCTCAAAACCTTACCCTACCCTCTGTGTTGGTCTTGGTGTTTGTAGGTTACAAATATGGGCGGGTACCAGTCAGTAGTCTTGACCCTCTTAGAGTGTTTGATCACAAATTTTAGGAAGGGATTCTGCAAGGACTGTAAACTGAAACTCAGTCCTAAAAGACTGGAAACATTATGTGAGAAAGACTGGCCCCGCTATGGAACGCGTTGGCCCCCACAGGGATCATTTGACTTAGAGACCATTGACAGATTATATGAACATGTTAGGTCAGATTAACAAAAACATGATCAAATCCCATAAATAGACTGTTGGAAGAGGGAGTAAAATAGGGATATCCCCTTTCCCCCTGTGTGTTATTGAAGAGGTAAGCTTTTGTTTGTAGGATGCACGTCTCTCTCCTCGAGATACCCAACTGCCTCCCTTCCGGCCTTGCATCTCCTCTCCTGGCCCCCAACAGACATAAGAGTGCCCCGAGTATCCAGACGAGGCGTCTAGATCCTCCATCTGAAACGAAAGAACACAAGGCACGGTGACAACAACAAACACTATGAACACATGACTCAAACCTCCACACCTAAAAGACCTTTTCCAAAAGTTTTTTTTTTTTTATTATTATTACTCCATTACTAACTGTGGACGAATATAAGAACAGAATCTCCTGGATTCCCATCTCCCTATCTTGCGCACTGCCGCCTCATCCAACCCGAACCGAGCGGCTTCCGTAGCTGCCCCAATACGGAAGGAGTGTGAAGCGTATGCGGATCCCTCCAACCCAATCCTCTACAAACATTGCCTAAACACTGAGGTAAATTGAAACATGGACAGGTGTGAACCATCAACATGCCGAAGCAACGGCCCACTACCCCCTGTACGCATCCTCAAAAATTCAGTCACTCCTGTGACTGGACAAACCTCCACCCCTTGTAGCCCGAACAGCCACACTTCTACCCCTTTTCCTTTCTGATCCGTCTTTCTTTGCGTAGTTTCAAAGACAGCCTATCCTCATACACCTGAACATCCTGGAACAAAATACCACCCTCCACCCTTCTGGAAGGGCTCACCAATTCCCCCACCCAGAAAAGAACCGAAAAATGTAGAGAATGCGGCCCTAAACAGAATGGTTTCATATCCTGAACTGCAGACTGCCCCCAATACCCCACATATGGACAGCAGGTTTGCAAAAGTCACAGGCCTGCGCCTATCCTTCTGCTTGTGCTCCTTACGATACCCCTTCAATGACTGCCGTACCCAAAAATCTTTTGTCCAATCCTCCTGCTTCTGCAGTTTGAACAAAAATGACAACCCCGCTAACTTTTTTTCAATTGCAGAAATAGAAGCGCCTGCCTCCATTTGCCTTGATACGAAGTACACGACTAGCAGTCTTACCTCCGCGCCAGCACCATCCACCCCAGATTCCTGACTGAACCTGAACCATTCCCCCCATACCTTCGTGTAAGCAGACCAAGTTGACGTGCTTACTGACTTCTGGATCAATCCCGCGGCGACTCCAAGGCCAGCTCCCAGATCCAACCTGGGCAAGGAACTCCTTCCTTCTCCGCCGCTGGAGCTAGTTCCCTGAATTTGGCCCACTGAAATCGAGACAGTGAATCAGCCAACGTGTTGTCCACCCCTGGTATATGCACCGCATAAAGGAAGATGTTCAACTGCAAGCACCGCAACACCAACTGCCACACGACAGGTTGTGAAGACGCTGACATGCGATTAATCACCTGAACTACCCCCATGTTGTCGCAGTTCAACCTTAGCTTCAAGTTTTAAAACTCCTGTCCCCATTTGCTAACACCACTGGAAACAATTCCAGTAGTACCAGGTTTACGCAGGAAACCCGCCTCCACCCAAGATGGAGGCCAAGGTTCTGCACTCCCCCTCCCTTGGAAAAAAGCCCCATATCATGTGGATCCTGCGGCGTCCGTGACCAGCTCCACATCAAAGTTACTCACCGGTCCCTCCATTCACACTGACCTGCCATTGTATGTACTCAGGAACTGATACCATACCTGCAGATCCTCCTGGTGCTCCCTGGTCAAACGAATGAAGTGCGTTGGCGCCTTCACCCCAGCCGTAGCTGCTGACAGTCGCCGGCAGAAAACCCTACCCATTGGAATTATCCTACAGGCAAAATTTTACTTACCTAGCAAAGAATGCAACGACCGCAGTTGCACCTTCCTCAAACCGTGAATCGCACAAATCTCAGCCTGCAAATCCCTCAGTTTATTCTCCGGCAGCCTGCATTCCATGGCTATCGAATCAATCACAATGCCCAGAAAATTTCTGTCTGAGGGCCCTCTGTTTTGTCGGCTGCCAATGGCACTCCAAACCTTTCTGCAATGTGCTGCAACGTTGCCAATAAAATCGCACACACCATTGACTCAGGGGGCCCTATACAGAGGAAATCGGCCAAATAGTGTATTACCGAATCCATTTCTGACACCTCTCTGACCACCCATTCCAAGAAGGAACTGAACGTCTCAATCAAGGCGCAAGAAATGGAACAACCCATGGGTAAGCATTTGTCTACGTAAAAATGGCCCTGCCACTGACACCCCAGCAGCCGGAAACTCTCCGGATGCACAGGAAGCAGTCTGAATGCCGACTCTATGTCTGACTTTGCCAACAGCGCCCCCTTTCCGTAACACTTAACCCAATTTATTGCTGCGTCAAACGAAGTATAGGAGACCGTGCAGGACTCAGGGTCAATGAAATCATTAACCGACCCCCCCTGGGGAAGGACAAATGGTGTATGAGCCTAAACTTGTTAGGCTCCTTCTTTGGCACCACCCCCAGCGGGGACACCACCAAGTCCTGCAAAGGTTTGTCTGCAAACGGTCCCCCCATCCTCCCCAATGCCACTTTCTTCGACAACTTATCCCCCACAACCCCTGGGTGTTGCAATGCAGACTTCAGGTTCCTAGCCATTGGAGGAATTACCTCCAATTAACACGGTATCCTGAAACCCTGTTGAAAACCTGAAGCGAGAAGTGCTGCTGCCTTCCTGACGGGGTACCTATTTAGGAAAGGCTGCATCCTTTTCCCCATCACCGGAGTCGTCCCTCTTGTTACCAAACTCACCGGGACGCTTTCCTTTCTTGAAACACTTTGACAGGGCATGTGTTCCACCACAACCTGAGCATTCGTGCTTGAATTTGCATTAACCCCCAAATTTGCAGTACCCCTCATTGTATTGCCAACAAACCCCCCATTTTTTCCCAGCCGGTAGTCCTGAGGAGTGGTTACCCCCGGCCCCCCCTTGAAGAAACTGAGTTGGGGCCCTCGCTGAAGACATAAGTCTCATCCACAAGCTGATGTCCTTGTAGTCCCATCTCAGGGACGGTTGCACAGCTCTGCGTTGGCGAAACTGCTCGTCATACCTGAGCCATGCTGAACCCCCGTAGACTCTATGAGCTTCACCGATTGCATCCATGTAGCAGAACAATGCCGAACAGTGTTCGGGGTTTTTCTCACCAATGACACTTGCCAGGATAGCAAACGCTTGCAACCAGTTGACGAACGTCCTCAGAATCAACCTATACCTACGTTTATCCTTGTCGTCCTTCTTGGAACTGACTGGCTTAACCCTGTCCAGGTTAAACTTCTCCAAAGGTAGTAGGGAAAATATTTACACATATTCCCCTTTCGTTATCTTGTCCCTGACCTCCTGCTTCAAATGTGCCCCTAATGGTCCTTCAAAGCAGACATAAACTTCACACTTAGCCGCATCCGCCATTCTGATTATGTCTGCCCTGACCACCGCCTCCTCTACGCCCTTATCACCTTGTGCCTCAGACCCCGCACTTACACTAGGCACCTGCGTAACCGGTGTCACCACACCCCAAGAGGCTCCCCCGCCCCCCCTGCCGTTACAGCCCCCCAGTAGCTGCAACCGGTTCTGCAATCCCCACCTGTATCCCTTGTGAGTTATCCCCAAACTAACACCCGCAATTCTTCCAACAATTCTTGAAGCTGCCCCCCTGACCCAGAACTGGCAGGAGCACTGCTCGCCAGTTGTTGGACAGGAGCTCTGTTTGCCACACGCGGCGAAGAGGTGACCACCCCCCGCGCTAGCCGCAACCACCCCCAACAAATCCTGTAAAGCAGTAGTAAAGGATAAGTTATCAGATGACTTACCGGGCTGACCAGGAGCCGTCCCCACAGCCGTTGTTCTGAACTCCCGCTGCGGAATCTGCAGTTGCTGTTCCTCATCCTCATCCAACACTTCGACTTCTGACCTGTCCTCAGCCGCCTGACAATGTGCTGATGTGAGCCCCCCTGGAGAGTCCCTCCGTGGGGCCGTGTGGTCCAGATGACGTGGGGTTAGGCATCGCATGGCTGCTCCACTGCTCGCTGGTGCCCCTCGCTGGCCAGGGCTGAGTGTACTTGGGACGGCCTGGGCCGAGTTTTTTCTGCCCCTCTGGTGCGCCCCTCTCCCGCCAGGTGAGCTCCTACCCCCGCGGTGTCTCTAACTGTGCCCTGCTCCAATATGGCAGTCCCTTGCCACATCATAACCCACCTAACTGGACCCCCAACTCATGTAGAGCCACGGGGGGGTTAGCGGGTTCTTGTAAGACGCGAGGTGTTGGCGAGGAAGCGGCGCCATTCTGGCCCGTGGCCCCAGCTACCGCACTGTGACCGCGGCGTGTAACGTGCTGTGTCCCGGGGTCTAGTGGCTGCTGCACCCGCTTCGCTAGGGGAGTGGATTGTTCCCCCTAGGGCTCCTGGTCACCCGTGACGTTCCACGATTGCTGCCGGGCGAGTACCGTGCCGGAGGTTGCGACCTCCGCTGGCGTTCCAATCCCCCTCCGTCCCGCAATCCACCCGGGGTCTGCCCATCTGCCTCACCTCCTATAAGGGCGTCAATCTATGCTTGCAGCCAGCCTTCTCCCCGTACTCCTGCAGCCTGTCTGAGTCTCCCCAGCATGTGCTCCACGTCGGCCATCTTGGAAATCAGAGGAGCAGTGAGAAAAAACTGCCTCCTACTGTGTTCTCTGCAACCACAATGTCCCGTTGTAGCTCCTCCCCCTTCTTAAATACGGCTACTCCCCTCAAAAGTTCTCTTATCCCCTCCCCTCAGGGAAGAACCTGGTTAACTGTATGTGTGCCTGCTAGACACACAGTCATGCATGGCCCTGCACTATTCTGCCTTTTGCTGTCTCCGTTCCGTGCCTCCCTAGATGGCCTGCCCATGAGAATTCGTACTTGGAGAGGGATTCTTATTCTTGTGATAGTTGTTGCCTAAAGGGGAGGTAGTTACTATTGAATAGCTGTTTCATACTTTTAGTTAGCATTATCCCTAGGTAGTTAATCCCAGAATCTTTCCAGGGGTAGGAATATGAGAGTTCCAGAAGATTGGCTGACAGACTGTGTGTAAAGGAATGTGATTTCAGCCCTGTGTAGTGTGTGGGGGGAGCTGTATACAGTGCTGGGATGGGAAAGGAGCTCTGCCAAGTGACCTGCCAGGGGTCCTCTGATTCTCCAGCAGTAATCCCTGTCCTCTGATTTAGAGGAACTCTGGAAACTCAAAACTCTTAAGCCACTCTGAGTATCTTGGCGTGCGGTGGATGTATCTGCACGCACGTTTGAAGTAGTGAAGGGGAACAGGTCAACTTTTGCATCGGTGCCCAGAAGCTTCAAGCTACACCTCTGCTCATGGGTATTGTTAAAACCGATTAGGGAGTCTTCAAACAAGACCTTTCAGATGAGATAGTGAGTCCAAATCTTAAAAAATAGGTGCTTTTTATTCACTTCAGTGGGAAATACAATGCTTAGTGCTAGGCAATTATGAGTGAGTAAAGTGAAAGTGTTTCTGAGGCTACATCTACAGGTTATACAATTTTTATACATATGAATATGCATAACATATGGGTGTGTGTTAAGTGTATTCTAGGTGTGATATAGGTGTGAGCATATAGTTTAGTCCAATCCGCATTCATATCTTCTTAACAGCAAGGGAACCGTTAAATGGGTGTATACATAATGTGACTGGCAAAAAAAGAGATTTCAGCAGTATCTGGTCTGTTCAGACTGGTTTTGTTAACAAAGTCATTTTGAGCAGCTTTCTGGGTTCTTATCAGTAGTTTGTGTCGTCACATATCCAACAGTTGTTTTCCCAGGAATAGGAACAAAAACAAAGAAAAACATGCCTAAGGAAAACAAAAACAGAAAAGGGCATTACAAATTCTTAAAGTGATAGTCTCTATTTATATATACTCAACATTATCAGACCCCTATAATTCTAATAATTCCCATCTTCTTGACCCCTATGGAGGGGTCACTACCATATCTTCTCTACCTAGTATGATACCAGAGGGTCCACAGTACTACTTCACATCCAAGTAGAGTAAAGCTCTTCTTATGGTGTATGTGGATACATATCTTTACTCATTCGTAACATTTGGCTGCAGAAACGTTTCCCACCCTAGGATATTGCCACATTCCAGCGAGGATTAGATAAAACAGATTCTGATCGAGCTGGGGAAAATTATCCACTTCAGGTTGAGTATAACCCCATAAGGACACAATAGGATATATACGAATAACCTGAGATCTATAGTTTTTGGGTGTATGTGTTATTCCCATGCAGTCCTTGGAGGCTAAAAAACATTCTACTGCCTCAATGAATTTACCATCTCTAAACAGGATGTAATCTGGCTTTGTCATATTTTCTATTCTGGTGCCATATTGTATACCTCTGTTGTGGAAATTTTTATTATATGGACTCATGTGGACATTTTATTCTAGGATGTGTGTTTTATAGATTATCATCTGTCTCCCTGTGTCTGATTTAACCAAGGATCGCTGTAGCAGAGCGCACTTGGGTTGAATCGGGACCAGCGGTAAAACCATTAGTATGAAAATCTTCTCATGGGCTTGGAGACGTGTGTTCTCTGTGTGTGTGGGCCTTTGCCGGTTTGTAAGTATCAAGCGCAATGTTCTGGACTTATGGCCTTCAAATGACTATGCACATTAGAGAAGTGAAGTCCGCATAACGAGAGAAACATATTATTTTATCTCTGTGTGGCTACGCCAGGGCCGCTGATAAGCCAGTACATCTGGCCCTGTTGTACCAGACCCAGCCTGCAGAGCAGGGCTCAAAAAGCAAAAGAAAAGGGGGCGGAGCTAGCCGGAGACCAAGATGGCCGCGTAGTGCAGGAGCTCTGTACACAGCGGGACAAAAACGGCACCAGGTAACCTGCCCAGACCCGGACCGGAGCTTAAAACACGGCGTTCTGACCCGCTGACACCGGGAGACACCACAGCCGAAATGCCGGGACGGAAAAACAAGCCGAAAGGGCCGACACGCCTGACCGAGTTCTTCTCATGCGGGCCTAAACAAGATGGCGCCGGCCACACTTCCACGCCGACTTCGGCCGCTCAGCACGGAGGATCTCAGATGAATCCATACAAAAGGAGCAACCCTCCTAAAGGTACGTCATCCCCGCCAGCTACCCCATCCTCCGGGAGCCCAGAAAAGGCTAGGTTTAAGCCAGATGCCACGGATGATAGCAATGAGGTGAGCTCACTGCTAGACTCAGGGGATGACACCAGGGAGCTGCCCGACTCCATTGACGCCTTTCCTACTAACGGCCAGCCAGTACTTGACACTATGCTAAAGGAGATGTTAGTCTCCCTGAGGGGGTCCCTTCACTCAGACATGGTCGCTTGCTTGCACAAATATGGCACAGAACTCCGGTCAGTATCAGACAAAGTGACCCACATAGAAAACAAGATGGGGGAATACGCCACCACAATAAATGAGCTAGTGGATGCAGACGAAGCCAGGGACGAGGAACTAGAGTCAATGAAAGCCAAAATGGCCGACATTGAGGACAGATCCAGGAGGAATAACATCAAAATTAGAGGGGTCCCAGAATCTGTCCCACCACAAGAACTCAAAACGTATGCAACTCAACTGTTTGCCGCCATCATGCCAGATCTATCCGAAATGGAGTTAACAGTGGACAGGATTCACAGACTCCCGAAACCTAGCTTCCTATCTGAAAACATACCCAGGGATGTAATTTTGCGGCTGCATTTTTACCATACTAAAGAGAGACTAATGGCCATCAGCAGACGCAAAGAGGACATACCAGCACAGTATGCACATTTACAATTCTATGCAGACCTCTCCCAATACACGTTACAGAAGCGCAGGAACCTGACAACCATAACCAAGGCCCTTAGGAATCACAACCTTACCTACAAATGGGGGTTCCCCACAAAACTAATAGTCACCAGAGAAGGTAAAGAATTTGTAATGGACTCGGTCCCCAGGGGAATGTCCCTGCTGCAAACATGGGGCATCATTCCAGACCCACCGCCAAGCTCTCACAAAAGGAGCCCCTCTAGGAACCGAGAAGCTGAATGGCACACGGTGGACCGTAGAAACGCTAACTCTCACGTATAACTTACCATGGGCAGAAAAAGGCCACAATGCCCGCTGTACCAAAAAACGCTCCGATAAGTTGTGTTAACTTTCCCCCAAGTTACACTTGAGTGACCTCGAGTCACACTATGACAGAGAACTATTTAAGTAGGCGAAAAGCCATGTTGTTAACAGTTTACTTGTTCAGTTTTTCTCTTTCTACGATTCCAGTCAGGAAAACCAGCAATCTAAAGGACCACATCGCACAAACCGAGGACCGCCAGCTCTACACATCTGCCCTATGGGTTACCGCACAGTCCAGGAAGACGCACTATGAACCCACAAAAACTGTAAGTGAAGCTCTTACCATTCTTACACAGCGAAACCACCAACACCATTACAATGGCTGTTAAATTTATAACAATAAATGCCAAAGGCCTGAATCACCCAGCCAAAAGACGATCCCTCTGGAAGGAAGCGATCAAACTAAATGGCGACATTATATGCGTCCAAGAGACACATTTCCAGTCCACAGCCCCACCGAAATGCTCTCATCCAAAGTTTCCTCATGTTTTCTTTGCTAACTCGGAAAATAAAACTAAGGGCGTACTAATTGCAATCAGAGACACTGTGGCGTTTAAGCTACATAGCATAGTAACTGACCCGCAGGGTCGATACATTATTCTAGTGTGTGACCTGAACTCCACAACCTATACAATTACAAACCTGTATGCACCCAACTCGGGCCAATCCAAGTTCCTCCACAAGACTTTTAACACCATTGAGGCACAAAAAAGAGGAGCAGTAGTTGTTTGCGGAGACTACAACATGACCCCAGACTCGGTTGTGGACACAACGTCACAACCTAAGAGACGCTCACCTGATCTTCAGCCGCTGTTGCGGAAACACTTTCTGTACGACGCATGGAGATGCCTTAATGCGAACAGCAGAGTCTATTCTTTCTTTTCCCACAGGCATAACACCTACAGTAGAATAGACTTATTTCTGGTAGATAAACGATTATTGTTTCAGTGTAAAGACGCCAAGATTCATGACATCACCTGGTCGGACCATGCACCGGTGGAGCTTCAAGTGGGGACTCCATCTAATAGAAACTCCTTTGTATGGAAAGCAAATCCCCAGCTCTTCCGGCATGGTCCGACCAGGAAATATATTGAGGATAACCTGAAGGAATTTTTTGCAACCAATAGAAACTCAGTATCAGACGCCTTTGTACTATGGAATGCCCATAAGGCATTCACCAGGGGCATAATGATACAACAAGGGGCAAGACTTAAGAGGACGAGGCAACTGCAAACCACAAAACTGCTGAACCAGATACATGAACTAGAATTACAAAACAAGTCCAACACCACACAACCACTTACAGATCAAATAACACAGCTGCGCCTGGAACTAAGAGTAATTCTGCTGGGGGACTTTGAAAAGTCCTCCAGGAAAATGAAATTAGCTTACTACACCAGTGGCAACAGAGCTGGTAAACTACTCGCTTCTAAACTAAGAGGTCACAGATACAAGACTCACATTTCACATGTATTCCACCCTAAAACAAAGAACAAATTACAACACCCACAGGAAATAGCAGACGCATTCAGCTGCTACTACAGCACGCTATATAATCTCAAAGATGATAACAACACACACCAACCCCAACCTGAAGAAATTAACCAATTTCTTAGTAAAGTACACCTTCCTAGTCTCACACCAGAACACATTGAAGCTCTCAATGCCCCCATAACAGACACAGAAATTCTCCAAGCAATAAAATCATTACCGCTAAACAAAGCTCCAGGACCAGATGGTTTCTCAGGAGAGTACTATAAGACCTATCAACACATACTAGCTCCACAATTGGTGGACGTATACGGTTCTGCAGTTGCCTCCTCCTCGTTCCCACAGGAAATGTTGTCAGCCACCATAGTCGCGCTACCTAAGCCAGGTAAGAATCCAGATTCCCCGCAGAACTTTAGACCTATCTCATTGTTAAATAACGATGTTAAACTGTACGCAAAACTGCTAGCCTCAAGGTTGATAGATATATTACCGGAAATTATAGACAGGGATCAATCAGGATTCACAAAAGGCAGGCAAACTTCAGACGCAACAAGACGCTTGGTAAACATAATACACTTGGCTAACAAGACTCAAACGCCTTCTCTGCTCCTAGCTTTGGATGCAGAGAAGGCGTTTGACAGGATCCACTGGCTTTTTTTGAAAAAGGTACTAGAAAAGTTTGGCTTCACTGGTGCAATTTACTCAGCTATAATGGCCTTATACTCAAATCCATCAGCGCAGGTCCTAGTAGCGGGAACAATGTCCAAGTCATTTAAAATCACCAACGGGACTAGGCAGGGGTGCCCAATGTCCCCACTAATATTTAATTTGCTTATGGAACCATTGGCTTCGTATCTGAGGACACACACTCATATATCAGGTCTACAGATAGGCGGGAAAAAACACGTTATAAGCCTTTTTGCAGATGACATTATACTGATACTGACCAAAGCCAGCACCTCATTGGCAGAGGTACATCAAGCACTACACGCATTTAATAGAATCTCATACTATAAAGTTAATGAATCCAAATCATTCATATTAAACCTTGGGATCCCAAAACACATCAAAAATAGATTAGAAACACTCTTTCCCTATAAATGGAAAAATGACGGGGTTAAATATTTGGGGATCACACTCACTTCCAAAGTTAGCGAACTTATCTCAGCCAACTACAATCCCTGGATCAGATCACTCCAAAATAAACTACAGGCCCTAGCAAAATTCGAGTTGTCATGGTTAGGAAGGATCGCAGCTTTTAAAATGCAAATCTTACCCCACCTGCTTTATCTATTTAGGACCCTCCCCATTCCAATTCCCAACTCATATTTCCAAACATTACAGCCCATACTCAACAGGTATATCTGGCAGGGCAAGAAGGCCAGATGTGCATTTAGCAAACTGACGAAGCATAGATCAGCTGGAGTGGTGGGGCATGTACATATCCAGGATTACTACTACGCAACAGTTCTAGCACAGATCAAAAGTTGGATGGACCCGGTGACAGAACAAACTGCATTATGGCACACAATAGAACAACATCAAGTGGAGACAGGAACATTAAGGGACTATGTCTTAACAGCTCATTTTAACCCCTCACTAGACAATAAACAATCCCCCACGATACTGGCAGCCATGAGAGCATGGACCTACCTGAGGAATAGATACCCAGAGAAAGAGAACTACCAACCTCTAAAAACTCCTATCTCTTCACTCACGCATCTAATCCCAAACATTAATCTAAACATATGGAAAGGAAAGGGCATCCGTTTTGTAGAGGATATAACAACAGGAAACACGACCAAAACCTTCAGTGCCTTGCAGGAAGAGTACTCCTTACCAGACTCTGAGAAATACAGATACTTACAAATATCCCAGCTCATTAAAAAGAACAGGATCACAGCAACCATGGTGCCCCCTAAGATCCACCAATATTACACGCAAACAAACACTAGACAGAAAGGGATATCCACAATATACATGGGACTCCAAGACAAATATGAGTGTGAAAGAAATCAAAATATGACAGCCTGGGAATCAGACATAGGGGTAACCCTCTCAGTAACAGAGTGGGCAATGGCGTTTAGACATACGTTTAACTCCACTAAGAGTACAAATCTAAGGGAGATGCAACATAAAATATCCCTTCGGTGGTATCTGACCCCCAGCCGATTAGCCAAAATTTACCAGAACACAGCACCTGAGTGTTGGAGGGGGTGTGGTGGGTATGGCACTTTATGCCATGTACTTTGGAGCTGCCCTAAAATTAAACCCATATGGTCACAGGTGGAGGGAATTATCACAGAAGTTACTGGAATGAGGCTTAGTCTGACTCCGGCGATAGCTATACTTTCCATCGGACTAGACACTATCCCGAAAAATTATAGAACTATAGTATCACATATTTTATTGGCCACCCGCCTGGCAACTTTAAGATACTGGAGGAAAATAGAAACACCAACCGCTATTGAGATAATAAACACGATACATATTCATGGCACTTATGAGGTACTTCACTCATCGTCCCTAAGGAAATACGATGAAATGTTAGAACTATGGTCACCCTGGAACGCATGGTATTCTGAAAAAATAAAACTTTCATAGCACACTAATATAGAAGAGATAAGCAACTGGTTTTCCTGACTCCACTATCAAGGTGGAACTCAGTTTAAGTTTACTTTTACTTTTTCTTTCTACCCTTATTCTATTTTATTCGGTTAAAAGTTTTATATTGTTCAAGCGTACTGTTTGATGAAGCAGCGAGCAACCAACAGGAGTCCGGGGGGGAGCCCCTCAGTGGTCGGCCGCGGCCATATTGAGAGACCGCTTGGGCCGGGGCTGGGGGGCTCCCTACTCTGAGACAGGATATTATCCAGTAAACGATAACTAGCGGATGTATGGAGGTAGCAATTACGACTAGAATATATTCTCATATGCAGGATAAAATGACCCAGCATGCTTAAGATTTGTACCTAAGGAAAACACACTTTGTACATGTACTTGTATTAATGCTTGAACTGCCACTGTTCCATTTTTTTTTTTTGTGTTTTGTGTTATTAAAATAAAAAAAACATTTAAAGGGAAAAAGCTAAAGAAAAAAGAATAAGAGGGAATGGAATCATTAATATCAGTGGTATTGAGTTAACACAAGAAGAAATCAATACCTTAGATAAAGGACTAAAGTTTTCTCCAAAGAAGAATTTTCGTTTGAAAATTTTTTATTAAGGTTTTACAAACTTGGGGGGCGTGACCGGACATGAAGTGCGGTGTGTGCGGTGTGTGAGCGTGTGAGGCATGTGAGAGCGTTTGTGTGCTCTCCTCCATCCCCCGCCCTATGTACGTGCCGAAAAATGCAGAAGCTCCCCGAGTTCTGAGTGACTAACCCCTCGTAGTGACGTGCAGCGCTTGGTTCGGAGGTTCCTAGTGTCTACCCGAGCCGCCTACTGCAGCGCCGTAGCGTTAATGCACGGAGATAGCCGGAGATAGCCGAGCAGCCAAGGGTGACGCCACACGTGGTCTTCTGCTTCTGCTTGTCCACCCGCCGCTCGTGAGAGGAAGAGAGCGGCGGGAAATTCAAATGGAGATGCCAAATTTTTGAACAGCTTATACGGAGGAAAAGAAAAAAAGGTAACCGGAGGAGGGGGGAACCCCAAAGGGACTTCCTGACTGCCCTTAACTGCTATCTTAAAGTCTGCAAGGAGAAGGTGAGAGGACATTTTTTTTTTTTTTTTTTTTTTTGGATGACATGCATTTATGCCAGCTCACTATCAACTGCAACTAGAGGGCTGAGTTTAACAGACTGTGATATGCATATATGTCCGGCATTCCCCTCTTTCTCCCACCGCAACTGAGGACCACTTCTCCATTAGAAACACAAGCTATACTGTGTAAATGTCTATATGCATTTGGCTTCTTTAAGGCTGCGATTTGAGGATTGCTCTCTGTTAAAGTTATAAGCTGTGCTGTGTAGTGCTGGCTCTTTTATAAATTGCAACTTGAAGACCTACTTGCCAAAATATAAGCTGATTGTTGCGCTGTTAATTGTAAGCTGTGCAACTCTTGGAAAAAGGACATAGAAGGAGGAAGATTCAAATGACTTCTGGACTGCACTTGAAGCCCTTCTGGAGACTACACTACAGTCTACAAGGAGAAGGTGAGCAGACAGTATACTGATTGTTTGCTGAGCTTTTAAGTCTGTACAGCCCTATTGTATGTGGAGGACTGCCCTGTGCTAACTAGAAATACAAGCCGTGCAGTACAAGTGCTTTGCCTGTTGCTGTGTTTTCCTTATCCCCTTAAACTGCAATAGAGGCTGCTCTGTGCAAAAATCAAAAAGCTGTACCTGCTTTTTTATCTGCAACTGCAATTTGAGGACTGGTCTTTCTTTTTTTTTTTTTTTTTTTTTTTTCCCCTTTTTCACCCTTTTTTTTTTTTTTTTTTTTGTCTTCTTGCAAAGTGTAAGGTCTGTGCGCTGCCATGTATGTGAGCCACCCCTTTTTAAAAAAAAAAAAAAAAGAGGCTAACGCTTAATCGCAATTTAAGGACTGTAATTTGCAAAATTATAAACTGTGCGTTTTGGTTAAGTATCTGTACTGACCTCTACCTCAACTATAACTGGAGGAATGATGCCTTTGATTCTTCGCAAAAGATAAAGCTTTGCTCTGTGCCATATATATGGGCTTACTTTCTTTCAACTGCAAGTATTAGACTGCTCTGGCCCTTGGTAAAACACAGGCTGCATGCTGCGATTTATATATGAGATTTGTTTCTCACCTGTAACCAGAGGACTGTCATATGCTAAAAATAACTGCCTATGGGCCTGACCTTCTCCGCTATAAATAGAAGGGGCGCAAAGACTGTTTCTCTATAAAATATAAATATAAGCTGCACACCTACACATATACCTGGCCCTCTTTAACCGTGAATAGGGGACGGCCTATTGGTAAGATATAAGCTGTATGCTGAGCTTATCCTCCGGCAATTAAGAGGACTACCCTTTGTAAATCTATTCTAAATCCATCACCTGGCGAGATTAGATTTTGGGGGAGTTTGGTGTGGCAATATGTCAGCCAGAAGGAGAATGGATGAGCAGGCCAACCAGGAGAATGTCGGGACACAATCATTAAGCTCAGCCAAAGATAAAGACAAGGAAAAGGGGGTTCAACCCACAATAACAAATGGGGCATCAGCTGCAGCAAAGCTGGAAAAGTATGCCCATACCCCAGACCACACCCCAACTAAAGGAGGACAGCAACCCCAGGTTAAAATGCCAACTGATAGAAAGAGCCAAGGACAATTAAACAACCCAGTAGGGGCCCCAGTAAAGAATTCAACCAACAAAAATCTGGGGGGCCCGGGGAAATCAGAACTGGCCTCGGTTCAAGCATCAATGGTAGAAGCAGAGCCGACACTAAAAGATGTATTGACGGCGGTTAATATATGTAAACATTCCCTAGGGGAATTATGCGGTCAAATGAAAAATGTTAAAGATGAACTTTCCTTGATGCGCCAGGAGCTTGAAAAGACGGCTGACAGAATAACAGCAACTGAAGGGAGAATTAGTCAAATTGAGGACGACATGTATCCATTAAATCAAGAGGTTAAAAGTCTAAAAGAGCAGTCGGATAAATTTGCAGGAAAACTGGATGAATTGGAAAACAGACTCCGAAGGGATAATGTGAGGCTGGTAGGCTTACCAGAAAAGAGCGAAGGATCTGATCCGATCGTATTTATGGAGAAATGGCTCATTGAAGTATTTGGAAGAGAGACATTCTCACAACAATTCTCGGTTGAAAGGGCGCATAGAGTCCCGTCCAGACCTCCACCCCAAGGAGGACACCCCAGATCTATGTTAATGAAATTTCTGAATTTTAAAGATAAAGTGACGCTTCTCCGCAGGGCTAGAGAGATGGGGAACATTTTTTTTAATGGAGTTAAAGTTTCATTATATCCTGATTTTTCACCCGATTTGCAGAGGCGTAGAGCAGGTTTTATAGAGGTTAAACGTAGACTCCAGAAATTTGATGTCATTTATGCATTATTGTACCCAGCCCGGCTACGTGTGGTAGCTCTGGGAGAGACCTTTTTTTTTGATTCCCCTGCAAGTGTGACAACATGGCTGGAGGATAGAAAAGACCAACTAATAATCAAAACGAGGGGATAACAAGGCTAAGGGAAAGGGAATAAACATAGAGGGATGGGAAGAGATGTGTTCTTAGAGATGTGTGTTTCAGAGAAATTTAATGTGTACATATACGGAGTGGAGGGTGGTGAGAGCCACATAGCACGAAAGGGAGGATATGATTGATTGGGGTAAGGATAAAAATACAGTTTTTGATGTGTGCAGGGTAGGGGAGGGAGGAGGGCGGAGGGTGGGAGGGGGTCTGTATACAAGAGAGGGGGAGGGAGAGGGGAGGGTGATAGGTACGGGAGGGGGGCGGAGGGAGGGAGTGGGTTTGTATACAAGAGAGGGGGAGGGGGGGTGGGGGAGGGGAGGGGGAAAGGTATGGGATGTTTGGTAAGGGTCACAAAAAAAGCCTCTGGGGATAACCTAGAATGGTACATGGGGGGAGGGGGGAGGTGGGGTTATCGATGTAAAAATTGGAAAAAACATGTAACACATATGAAAGTAAGCGGCAAGCAAAAAACACTTATAGATAAATATTTAGAGGAAAGTTTCACATTCTCTCACTTAGAAAGACATACCAAGATACGATGCAAAATTTGGGGAAAAAAAAAAAAAAAGGAAAAAAAAAAACACTGATAAACAAATATATAGAAGAAAGATTCACATTTTATCACATAGTGGGAAATATTAAGATAGGCAAAGGATTTTCTATTTACCCTTCTTTTTCACAAGGGTTTTTCCCTCTTGTTAAAAGTTTCTCTTCCCTTTCTCGTTTTTTTTTTTTTTTTCTCCCTCTCTATTTCCCCTTTTTTTTTTTTTTTTTTTTTTCTCCTTTCCCCTTCTCTCTCTTTTCCCCTCTCTCCTTGGTGTTATGTTCTAGGCATCAATAGGGATTCCATTTTCTATTGCTTTCTTTTCTTGATAGCCTATGCAGACTAGGGTAATTAATATCGGTTCCTGGAATGTACGGGGGTTGGGTACACCGGCTAAGAGAGCAGCTGTGGTAGAGACCCTGGAAAGGAGTGATGTAGGAGTGATCTGCCTACAGGAGACACATTTAACCCAAGATACTAAATTACTAAATCAGAGTAAAAAATATCAACATCAATATCACTCGGTACACACCTCCTATTCAAGGGGAGTGGCGGTGATGGTAAGAAAAGAGGTGGGCTTTACCTGTCGGCAGACCAGGATAGATAGGGAAGGACGGTATATTTTCCTGCATTGTGCAATAGAAAATCGAGAATATGTTGTCGCCAATATTTACATCCCCCCTCCGTTTAAGCTCGATGTGATGTATTGCCTAATGGAATTTTTATCAGACAAAGCTGGGATACCAGTCATAGCAGTAGGGGACTTTAATGAGGTTATTAATAAAAAATTAGACAGGTTTCCTTTAGGTACACAGAGGCAGAAGGTAGACGAAAGCCGACTACACCAGTTCTTACAAGAAGTGGGGCTGTTTGACATGTGGAGAGTGAGAAACCCGGGGGTGCTGCAATTCTCGTGTTTCTCAAGTTCCTATTCTACTCTTTCACGGATCGACTTAGCCTTGGGAAACGAGGCAGCATGCCAAACAGTAAGGGATATTGAATATCAGCCTAGGGGGGTATCGGACCATGCCTTGTTGATTGTCTCAATAAATTTAGAAGGGAAAAGACCTCCCAGAACATGGAAAATGAATCCAGTCTGGTTCGAAATAATAGGGGATCCAAATGAGGTGCTGTTAAAACTGGAAGAATTTATAGAGTTTAACAAAGAGACAGTGACAAGAGGAGTAATGTGGGATGCACTGAAGGCCTATCTGCGAGGTATCCTTATTCAATTAGTCTCAAAAATCAAAAAATCCTCAAGAGAATGGGAAAAAAATAGTAAGATGGAGTTGATGAAAGCAGAAAGAGAATACGTTGAAGACCCCACCCCAGAAAGACAAAGTAGATGGCTAATTAAACAACAGGAATACAAAGAAGTAATCATTAGGAAATCAGAGAATAAAAGACTGTTTCAGAAACAGGTGGCTTATGGGGAGGGGGAAAAGGTCGGAAAGATGTTGGCACAGTTAGTGAGAGCTAATTCCCCTCCCTCCACCGTCCCAGCGATTAGGACGGAGAAAGGAGAAATCTCATTAAAGACGTCAGTAATTACAGAGACTTTTAGAATATACTATGACAATTTATATAAATCGCGGGGGACGATGGAGGAAGGGGAAGCGGACACATTTTTTAGTAACGCTGAAATTACGGCTCTCACTGAAGAAGAAAGGGAGGCAATGGAGGCACCGTTAACGCTGGAGGAAATCCAGCTGGCGGTAAAAGAAATGGCCAATCAGAAATCACCAGGACCAGATGGTCTCCCCGCGGAAACCTATAAGCAATATGGGAAAATTCTACTGCCAGAACTTCTTAAGGTATTAAACTGGGCAAAGGAGGAGGGGAAGTTGCCAACGTCTATGACAGAGGCAACAATAATAGTTCTGCATAAAGAGGGGAAGGACCCATTAGAGACCAAGTCTTATAGACCGATTTCCCTGCTCTGCTCGGATGCTAAAATATTAGCTAAAGCAATGGCAATTAGATTAAACAAAATTATCTCTAGATTAATACATCCTGACCAAACAGGGTTTATACCCTGTAGGTCTACTAGCATGAACATTAGGAGACTATACCTTAATTTACAGATACCAATAGAGAACATGGGTACAAGGGCAGTTATGGCGTTAGACGTGGTTAAAGCTTTCGATAGCTTAGAGTGGGGATATTTATGGCGAGTCTTAAAGGAATTTGGATTTGGCCCCTCGTTTATTAAATGGATTAAAACCCTGTATAAGGGTCCCAGTGCTAAAATTAGGGTCAATGGCGAGTATTCCGAGGGGATTCAATTGGAGAGAGGGACAAGGCAGGGCTGCCCATTATCCCCCCTGCTCTTCGCGCTTGCAATGGAACCCTTAGCAAGTGTAATTAGATCAAACACAAATATGCAGGGGTTCCGAAGAGCAGGGGGCGAAGAGAGAATCGCACTGTATGCGGACGATGTCCTTCTCTTCCTGGGGGATACGGGACAATCCCTCAGGCAGGTGATGAACATCCTCACGGACTTTGGTAAAATCTCAGGACTCACCATAAACTGGGAAAAATCTGCATTATTGCCTATAGATCCTCCAGGGAACCAGAACGTACAGGATATTTCACAGCTAGAGGTAGTTGAACAAATGAAATACTTAGGCATATATATAACAAGGAACCCTAATAATTACATAAATGATAATATAGTACTGCTTTTAGCTAGATTTAAAAGTAAAATTGCAATCTGGAGACGTCTCCCATTGTCGATCGCAGGGAGGTGTAACCTAATCAAAATGGTATGGCAGCCACAGCTTCTGTACCTGCTGCATAACTGTCCAATATGGATAGACAAAAAATGGTTCAGAAAGATAGACACGTTGTTTAGGGAACTTATATGGAAGGGAGGTCAGCCTAGGATTGGGTTACAAACACTACAACTAGCAACAAGAAGGGGAGGAATGGCAGTACCGCATCCACGGAGCTACTTCCTAGCAGCCCAACTGCAACATCTAGGAACTATGACAGGAGGAAGCAACAAGGAATTAATGATTGCAGGAACCCCGCACAAATCAATAGTAGAAGCCCTCGAGGCAAACTCCTTTCTTTACAGAATCCCCACGGTGAGACTGGCCTTAAAAGTGTGGAAGGCAGTAAAAGTAGTAAAAGGGTTAGAGGGTATGACAAAATACACCCCCCTCTGGAATAATAAAAACTTACAGGAAGTAGAAAAGATAGGGAAAATTAGAGAGTGGGAAATAAAAGGGATAGATAAGTTGGCACAGATGTACGAGGGCAAGGTATTGAAGTCATTCACAGCACTGCGAGCGGAATACGATATACCCAAACATTCCTTCTATAAATATCTACAAATTAGACACGCTTTAAATAGTCAATTTAAGAATCAAGATCCAATTTGGAATAACTCTCCAGTGTATCAAAGAATAGGCTCCCAAAACAAGAGTAGAGGATTTATAGCAGAAATTTATTCACACATATGCGAAGGTAGCATAGAAAATCCAGAACAGCTTAAGTGTAGGGGGAAATGGGAGAAAGAATTTGGAACGTTCTCAGATGAACAGTGGCTGAGGATATTGGAGAAAGGACACGTGGTATCGGTCTCGCCTGCTCAGAAGGTCTCATATTTGATGCTGTTACACAGGACATACTATACACCTAAGAGACTATATGAGTTCGGATTGAGAACAGATGCCAGGTGCCCTAGGTGCCAGGATACTGGGGATTTAGCACATATGGTATGGAAGTGCCCAAAACTGCACCGTTACTGGACTGAAATCCTTAACATCCTGAACACCGTATTAGAAGTTAGACTGGAAATGAACCCCAGACTGTGTATACTAGGATCGGATGAGGGGATAAATGGTGGTCCCTCTGTAATCAACGCCGTGATGAGAGGTTTGTTCCAGGCGAGAAAATTAATAGCGCAGAGGTGGCAGGCTGAGAAACCCCCAACGGTAGGAGAATGGAAAAGGTTAACAACAGAAACAGTATGGAAAGAAAGAACAGTGTATATAAGGAGAGGAAATCTGAGAGAGTTTGAAGCTATGTGGAGACCATGGTTGGACAAATTGGAAAATCCACTATGAGGTGGGGGGAGAGAGAGGGAGAGGGAATAAGCTGGGTGTCAAGAGGGAAGGTTGGGAAGGATAAAAGGGACTAAAGGTTGAAGGGTACTCCTTGCAAAGTGTGAGAAGTGGAATTTTTTTTCCTTTTCTGTTTTTAAATGTATGTACTATGTAAGTAAAGAATGTATTTTGTATAATAATGAAGAAAATAAATAAAGATTATATAACTTAAAAAAAAAGGTTTTACAAACTTAACAAAATGATAACCAGTGCAACCGCGCAACAATGTGAAGTATACAGGCATGTCATTGAACAGATAAGTACAATCATCACATTCGCTTAACAATGCGACCATGGATGTCGCACCAGACAACAGGTACCCATCCCTTCTGTCCAGGAAGCAACAGGCCCCGGTACACCAGAAAAGAACCAAGCTGGGGGTACTCCGTGATCCCCGAACTCCCAGGATCCCCAAATGGGATCCTGCTGCAGCCCAGGAGTCGGGGGCCCAGAGCCGCCCCAAGTTATATATGGCCAGGCTCAGAGTCAGAACTGAAGTAGCGGGATAATAATCTCTTTATAGTGACATATAGAATTCAGATGTAAGTTATCATACAGACCAGGTAAAGTGCAGGATATAGAAGCTCGCCAAGAGAGGCGACAGAAGAGGATAGGGATATACGAAGAAACATGTGAGGGGATAGAAAATGAGAGAGGAAGGTGGTGCTCTACCCATCAACTGGAACAGTGGGAGATCATACTGCCAGGGGGTACGCCCGGTAAGAGGGAGATATTGCAGAGGGTCACCCAGGGTTCCCATATGTCCCTAAACTTCTCGGTGGTGTCATTGAGCTTGGCAACTATTTGTTCCTGGACCATGACCCAGGTCACCTTTCGTTTAAACATCCTGAAAGAGATGGTACATGTTTTCCAGGCTTTGGCTATTGTCATTTTGTCTCCTAAACATAGAAATAACGATAGAGCCTGGGAAGCTTTGGATAATTCCGGGATAGGAAAATTAAACAACGCCCACCTAGGGTGAGGCATAACAGTGGTGCCTGTCAGCGAGCTTATGGTACGGAATATTTTCCGCCAGAACGACCATATGCGAGGACAGGTCCACCAAACATGGACCATAGAGCCCTCCAGCCCGCAACCTCGGAAGCAAACTGGTGGCGTGCCTGGAAAAAGTATTGCCAGCCAGGAAGGGACATAATACCACCTCAGTAAGACTTTCAAACTGACTTCAATAAGGGAAACATTGAGAATACCTTTGTATGCTCTCGTAGAAGCTCGAAACCAAGTTGCAGAATCCCAAGAATCGTCCAAGTCGTACTCCCAGGCTCTGGCATAAGAGGGTTTAGACTGTTTAGTCATAAGTGCTGTGTAGATCAGTGAAATGCCCCCCCTCTGATCCGCCATGTTAATACACCAGTGTTCAAACGGGGTAATGTTGGGTGGCAGTGGTTTGGTGGTCCAGATGGAGTGCAAGAAATGGGAGATTTGTGTGTACCTATAAAGTTCTGAGTCAGGCATGTCCAGTTTCTTCCTACAGTGCTGCAATGAGAGGGGTCCTGAGGGGGAAAAGAAGTGTCCGATGCGATAAAGGCCTTTGTCGGTCCACCATTTAAATGCCCCAATGTTCATCCCAGGGGGAAAGTCGGGATTATGAAAAATATGTGTTAGGGGTGTTAGTGGAGAGATTATGGTACTAAGGGAGAAAAGCTTGGTACTAAGCGCTATAGAGTGCGATAGGGTGGGAGCCATGATAGCCGGTCTGTTTTTTGGAGTGCAACCCAAAAGGAAGTCTATGGTATGCAGTGGAATGGCCTGCCTTTCCATAACAAGCCAGTCCGGTTTATTATGACTAGAATAGGCTAATGATATTTGTGCCAGCCGTGCCGCCTGGTAATAAGCCCAAAGATTGGGAAGACACAACCCCCCTTGCATCTTTATTCTGTAGAGCGTATCCGAGGGACATCTGTAGCATTTCTTTCCCCAGATAAATCGTAGTATGTCAGACTGTGTTTTTGTGAGGAAACGTTTGGGTAATGGTATTGGCAATGAGCGGAATAGATACAAGAGTTTTGGTAGCAGGGTCATTTTTACCGCATGAATTCTGCCCAACCAGGATAGACCACATCTAGACCATCTCTCCACGTCCTGCAAACATTTCTGAACCATGGAGGGATAATTTGAGCGGAATAGTCCTTCTATATTTGGGGTAAGCTTGATACCCAGATATGGAATCTGGTGAGGAGCCCAGGCGAAAGTAAAATTATCCTTGAGTTTTTTGAGGAGATCTGGCGGGAGGGTTACTTTCAAAGCCAGGGATTTGTTCATATTAACGCGTAGGCCTGAAATCCCACTAAAGTCCCCAAGGGTCTGAAGAATCATAGGCATGGAAGTTAGTGGAGATGTGATGAAGAGAAGGAGGTCATCCGCGTATAGCGCGCATTTGTGCTCGTGGGGGCCGCAAGTAACCCCTTTAATGTCCGGGTTTGATCGTATAGCAACGGCTAAAGTCTCGATTGCTATCGCAAAGAGAAGTGGTGACAGAGGGCATCCGTGTCTGGTACCCCTGCTTATGGGAAAGGACTCCGAGTACCTGCCCAAAAGGCGCACTTGTCCGGATGGAGTGGAATAAGGGGAGTCTATAAGATTAAGAAAATATTTGCCACAACCCCATCGCTTAAGGATTTCAGACAGGTATGCCCAATCAAGCGAGTCAAACGCCTTGTGTAGATCAATTGACAGTAAAAAACCCTTTTGCGCAGGGTTCCCATCCCGGTGAGATTGAAGCAAAGATATGATGTCAACTGCCCTTCTGTTCTGGTCCGGGCCTTGTCTCCCAGGGATGAAGCCTACCTGATCCTTGTGAACATATGAAGAAATAAAGCTGGAAAGGCGGTTGGCAAGTATCTTAGTCATTATTTTGACATCAATGTTAATAAGAGATATGGGGCGATAGTTGCCTAGTGTCTTTATCTGGTTTCGGTATCACCAAAATGTATGCCGCATTCAAATCTAAATTTAAAGTGGCTCCATCCCTGAGAGAGTTGAACATTCTGGTTAAATGAGGTTGTCAAGAAAGGCGTCCCGGGTCCCTGACTGCAAGCAGGAGAGTTGGCTATAGTGTCCCCAATCGAAGAGCCGCTCTGCGCACGCGCGGGAGCGCGCATGCACGTTGCGTGATTCTGTTTGGCGCCAGGAGCGCTATTTAAAGGAGATATTGGCCATGCCATCTTGCTGTCCAGTCTACAGCGTTCCAGTGACCCCCAGCTATCAGCTATCCTTGTGCTACCTGACTTCTGTTACCTGATTCCAGTACCTGGCTTGTTCCTGACCTTCCGTGCCTGCTGCCTGTCTCCGACCCCGGCTTGTCCTGACATCTCTTCTGCCTGTTCCTTGGTTCCTTGCTGCCCGCCTGTTACCGACCCGATCTGCTTCACGACTACGCCTTGCCTGCTGACTCTGTACCACATCTGCCCGCCAGTGTTTGACCCGGCCTGCCTGTGACCTGCTACTGTTCCGGACCCCAGTCTCTTCCGGCTACCTGCAGTCCCCATCTGCCAGCCTGCACCTCCAGGGTTCCTGCCCTAGTCTACTACTGGTCGTCCTACAGCATTCCAGACGTCCGGACCGGCCCTACATCTGTAACCTGCCAGGCACTTGTGCCCCTTTGTGCTCCCGAGCCCCTGTCTGCTCTACCAGGGGTTCCCGAGCCGGAGGTATACGAGACGCCGCTCCCTGCATTCGTGGGCTCAGCCACCAGGTACGTGACAGAGGTGCTAGGTAATGTCCAAATTTCTTGTAATATCCAGTGGAGAGGCCATCCGGACCCGGTGAGGAGCCCAGCTTAAGGTTCTTAATAGTATCCAGGACCTCCTCTTGTGTGAAGGGGGACTCTAAAAGATCTGTATGTGCCTTATCCAGGGAGGGCAACTGAAGGCTATTTAGAAATCTATCTCTTACAGTAGAGGACGTGCTGGGGTTTCGTTTATAGAGATCTGAGTAAAACTGTTTAAAGGTGTCCATTATCTTGCTCGGATTCTGTGAGAGTTCCCCTGAGGTTACCTTCAGTTTGGGGAAGGCCTGAGTGCGTAGTTTGGGGGAAAGCTTAGCCAACCAATCCTATCTTGTTGCGCGTAAAACTTGGCCCTATTCTATTTAAGATGTTGAGCTGCTGACGTGGTCAATGTCATATTTAGAAGTGCCCGTACCGTATCCAATTTCGCTAATGAATCTGGATTGGGGTTACGTTTATGTTCTTTCGCTAACTCGCGAAAATCCTCCGTAAGTCGCACTGTATCAGCTCTATGTTCCGCCCTGAGTTTCAAGGCTAACTGAATCAGTTTACCCCTGATAACCGGTTTATGCGCCGCCCAGACGATAGAAGGAGAAACCCCTTCTGTCGAGTTTAAGGTAAAGTATTCTTGGATAGCAGATTCCAGTAGCATGCATTGTATAGGGTCGTTCAATAGGGTTTCCCGTAGGCGCCAACGTGGTCGGTTATCGGTACCCGTCGGTTTACACGTGGTTAGCGTTACTATGGAGTGGTCCGAGAGCGACGAGTCAATGATCTTGGAGTTCCTAATGAGAGGAAGCGTGGAAGCCCTGGTGAAGATGTGGTCTATCCTGGCAAAGGAGTTGTGTGGGGCTGAAAAATGTGTGTAGTCTTTAATACACGGATTGGTCTCCCTCCAAACATCTATCAGGTCTGCCTCATTAAGTATTTTAGCAATTTTAACACTCTGTTTAGAGGGACGTTTGGGTTTAGATGTACCTTTTGCCAGCTTGTCTAGGGAAAAGTAAAAGGCAATATTTGTGTTCCCTCCCATGAAGACCGTCCCCTTAAGATGCTTATGTAGTTTAGTGACCAGAGATTCCATAAAGGATTTTTGACCCTTATTTGGTGCGTAGTAGGATACAAAGGTGTAGAGTCCTCCATCAATGAAACCGGAGACTAGAACATAGCGACCCTGGGGATCCGCATGTAGCCAATTACAGCTCAGGGGCTTTAGTACACGCCCCCCCTATAAAAGGCCGCCACGCCGTCTGCGCCGGTCACATGCTGTTCCGGCGTAGATAGAGCAGGATAGTTCTGTGACACTCTGCTGGATTTAGTTAGTTAGAGAGATTTACTTAGAGAGATTGAGTTAGATAGATTCATTTAGAAAGATTGATTTAGAAAGAGGGGCTTGTAGTGTGTTCGTGGCAGGCAGGCAGAGCTCCTATATTTTGTTCCCAGAAGCACCTATAGGACTTGTAGTGTGTTCGTGGCAGGCAGGCAGAGCTCCTATATTTTGTTCCCAGAAGCACCTATAGGACTTGTAGTGTGTTTCGTGGCAGGCAGGCAGAGCTCCTATATTTTGTTCCCAGAAGCACCTATAGGACTTGTAGTGTGTTCGTGGCAGGCAGGCAGAGCTCCTATATTTTGTTCCCAGAAGCACCTATAGGACTTGTAGTGTGTTAGTCCCAGGCAGGCAGAGCTCCTATATTTTGTTCCCAGAAGCACCTATAGGAATTGAAGTGTGTTAGTCCCATCACACAGAGATCATATATTTTGTTCCCAGAAGCACCTATAGGACTTGAAGTGTGTTAGTCCCATCACACAGAGAACATATATTTTGTTCCCAGAAGCACCTATAGGACTTGAAGTGTGTTAGTCCCATCACACAGACCTATATTTTCTTCCCAGAAGCACCTATAGGACTTGAAGTGTGTTAGTCCCATCACAAAGAGATCATATATTTTGTTCCCAGAAGCACCTATAGGACTTGAAGTGTGTTAGTCCCATCACACAGAGATCATATATTTTGTTCCCAGAAGCACCTATAGGACTTGAAGTGTGTTAGTCCCATCACACAGACCTATATTTTCTTCCCAGAAGCACCTATAGGACTTGAAGTGTGTTAGTCCCATCACACAGAGATCATATATTTTGTTCCCAGAAGCACCTATAGGACTTGAAGTGTGTTAGTCCCATCACACAGAGATCATATATTTTGTTCCCAGAAGCACCTATAGGACTTGAAGTGTGTTAGTCCCATCACACAGAGATCTATATTTTCTTCCCAGAAGCACCTATAGGACTTGAAGTGTGTTAGTCCCATCACACAGAGATCATATATTTTGTTCCCAGAAGCACCTATAGGACTTGAAGTGTGTTAGTCCCATCACACAGAGATCATATATTTTGTTCCCAGAAGCACCTATAGGACTTGAAGTGTGTTAGTCCCATCACACAGACCTATATTTTCTTCCCAGAAGCACCTATAGGACTTGAAGTGTGTTAGTCCCATCACACAGAGATCATATATTTTGTTCCCAGAAGCACCTATAGGACTTGAAGTGTGTTAGTCCCATCACACAGAGATCATATATTTTTGTACCCAGAAGCACCTATAGGACTTGAAGTGTGTTAGTCCCATCACACAGACCTATATTTTCTTCCCAGAAGCACCTATAGGACTTGAAGTGTGTTAGTCCCATCACACAGAGATCATATATTTTGTTCCCAGAAGCACCTATAGGACTTGAAGTGTGTTAGTCCCATCACACAGAGATCATATATTTTGTTCCCAGAAGCACCTATAGGACTTGAAGTGTGTTAGTCCCATCACACAGAGATCCTATATTTTCTTCCCAGAAGCACCTATAGGACTTGAAGTGTGTTAGTCCCATCACACAGACCTATATTTTCTTCCCAGAAGCACCCATAGGACTTGAAGTGTGTTAGTCCCATCACACAGAGATCCTATATTTTGTTCCCAGAAGCACCTATAGGACTTGAAGTGTGTTAGTCCCATCACACAGAGATCCTATATTTTTCTTCCCAGAAGCACCCATAGGACTTGAAGTGTGTTAGTCCATCACACAGAGATCATATATTTTGTTCCCAGAAGCACCTATAGGACTTGAAGTGTGTTAGTCCCATCACACAGACCTATATTTTCTTCCCAGAAGCACCTATAGGACTTGAAGTGTGTTGGTCCCATCACACAGAGATCCTATATTTTCTTCCCAGAAGCACCCATAGGACTTGAAGTGTGTTAGTCCCATCACACAGAGATCCTATATTTTGTTCCCAGAAGCACCTAAAGGACTTGAAGTGTGTTAGTCCCATCACACAGAGATCTATATTTTCTTCCCAGAAGCACCTAAAGGACTTGAAGTGTGTTAGTCCCATCACACAGACCTATATTTTCTTCCCAGAAGCACCCATAGGACTTGAAGTGTGTTAGTCCCATCACACAGAGCTCCTATATTTTCTTCCCAGAAGCACCTATAGGACTTCTAGTGTGTTAGTCCCATCACACAGAGCTCTATATTTTCTTCCCAGAAGCACCTACAGGACTTCTAGTGTGTTAGTGGCATCACACAGAGCTCCTCTATTTTCTTTGCAGAAGCACCCATAGGACTTCTAGTGTGTTAGTGGCATCACACAGAGCTCCTATATTTTCTTCTCAGCAGCACCCACAGGACTTCTAGTGTGTTAGTGGCATCACACAGAGCTCCTCTATTTTCTTTGCAGAAGCACCCATAGGACTTCCAGTGTGTTAGTGGCATCACACAGAGCTCCTATATTTTCTTCTCAGCAGCACCCACAGGACTTCTAGTGTGTTAGTGGCATCACACAGAGCTCCTCTATTTTCTTTGCAGAAGCACCCATAGGACTTCTAGTGTGTTAGTGGCATCACACAGAGCTCCTATATTTTCTTCTCAGCAGCACCCACAGGACTTCTAGTGTGTTAGTGGCATCACACAGAGCTCCTCTATTTTCTTTGCAGAAGCACCCATAGGACTTCTAGTGTGTTAGTGGCATCACACAGAGCTCCTATATTTTCTTCTCAGCAGCACCCACAGGACTTCTAGTGTGTTAGTGGCATCACACAGAGCTCCTCTATTTTCTTTGCAGAAGCACCCATAGGACTTCTAGTGTGTTAGTGGCATCACACAGAGCTCCTATATATTCTTCTCAGCAGCACCCACAGGACTACCGACTACAATGGCTGGAAGACCGCCAAGGGGAGGCAGAGCGTGCAGAGCCAAGAACACAGGGCAGGCAGGCTCTGTTTCTAGTGGACGTGGCCGTGGCCGTGGCCGTGGACGTGGTCGTGCATCGTCATCAGCACATGGCCATGGGACACGCGCGTCTTTGTTTTCGGCAGCTGGACATGTGGAGCCGCATCATGCTGAAGGCTTGGTAGAATGGATGACCAAGCCCTCCTCATCCTCCTCATCCTCTCTCACCCAGGCTCAGGGTACTGGCAGAGCATCATCAGCCACCCCTTCCCTAGACCCACCATGTCCTCCTGAGGAGTCCCCCGAACTCTTTGAGCACAGTGTTGGGTACATGCTCCAGGAGGATGCCCAACGATTCGAAGGCTCGGATGATGATACCCAGCTTGAGGAATCTGGCAGTACTGTTCCACCAGCTGCAGCTTACTGCCAGGTTTGCTCTAGTGGTGAAGAGGGAGGGGATGATGAGGTCACTGACTCCACGTGGGTGCCTGAAGGGAGAGAGGATGAGGAGGAGGACGAGGAGGAGGAGGATGCGGCGCCACATGTCCAACGAGGCAGGATGCCCCCTGGAGGCCAGGTAGAGGCCAGCACAGCAACTGTACAACACAGCAGAGCTCCGCCTGTGCAGGGCGCTGCCTCTGCACGTTATCAGAAAAGTTCTTTGGTGTGGGCCTTTTTTGAGACGAGTGCATCAGATCGCACCACTGCTATTTGCAATATTTGTCTCAAGCGTATCTCGCGTGGCCAAAACATCAGCCGCTTGGGCACCACAAGCATGACCAGACATATGTCGACCTGCCATGCAGCTCGTTGGCAGGCACACATAAAAGACCCACACCAAAGAACTAAGCGGACCTCTCCTTGCTCCTCATCAGCTGGGATCTCCATCCCCACTACACCTTCAGTCCTCTCTGAAAGCTGCTCTGAGAGGACTGAAGGTGTAGAATTAGGTGTGTCACAACCAAGTACTTGCAGTACACCGACGTCCGATTGCAGCAGGCAAATTTCCCTGCCCCAGCTGCTGGACCGTAGAAAGAAGTACACTCCCAGCCATCCACATGCCCAGCGGTTGAATGCTAGCTTGGCTAAATTGCTAGCACTTCAACTGCTGCCTTTTCAGTTGGTAGACTCGGCCCCCTTCCGTGAGTTTGTTCAATGTGCGGTTCCTCAGTGGCAGGTTCCCAAACGCCACTTTTTCTCACGGAAGGCGATTCCGTCTCTCTACCGGCATGTGGAGGGCAATGTCCATGCCTCGCTGGACAGGGCGGTCAGCGGTAAGGTGCATATTACCGCTGACTCATGGTCCAGCAGGCATGGACAGGGACGGTACCTTTCTTTCACGGCCCATTGGGTCACTCTATTGGCAGCTGGGAGGGATGCAGGACAAGGTGCAGTAGTGTTGGAGGTTGTTCCGCCACCACGCCTCCAAAACGCTACTACTGCTACTGGTTGTGACACACCTCTCTCCTCCACCCCCCCTCTTCTTCTTCCTCCAGTGCTCTGTCCTTGGAACCAGCGGTGCTCCGTAGGCGTACAAGGGGCTACGCAAGTACGCAGGCAAAAAGATGCCATGCCGTGCTTGCGCTGGTGTGTTTGGGGGACAGGAGCCACACTGGGCCAGAGGTTCTGGCAGCTCTGCAGGGGCAGGCCGAGAGGTGGTTGACGCCACGTCAGCTTAAGCCAGGAATGGTCGTTTCTGACAATGGCACCAACCTCCTCTCCGCCCTGCGACAGGGGCAGCTCACCCATGTGCCCTTCATGGCTCACGTCCTCAACCTGGTGGTGCAGCGGTTCTTGGGCAGGTTCCCAGGCTTACAGGATGTCCTGAGGCAGGCCAGGAAAGTCTGTGTGCATTTCCGCCGATCTTATAATGCCAGTGCTCGGCTGACTGAGCTGCAAAAGGAGCTGAACCTGCCCAAGAACCGCCTAATATGTGACATGCCCACCAGGTGGAACTCAACGTTGGCCATGCTGCAGCGACTGCACACGCAGCAGAGGGCCATCAATGAGTACCTTTGCGACTATGGCACCAGGACAGGGTCAGGGGAGCTTGGTTTTTTTTCCCCACGTCAGTGGAGCATGATCAGGGATGCATGCACTGTCCTCTCACCATTTGAGGAGGCCACGAGGATGGTGAGCAGTGACAGTGCATGCATCAGTGACACTGTCCCTCTTGTCCACCTGTTGGAGCATACGCTGCGTGGGATAATGGACAGGGCACTTGAGGCAGAACAGAGGCAGGAAGAGGAGGACTTCCTTGCCTCTCAAGGCCCCCTTTATCCGGACAGTGTTCCTTCTGTCCCACCCATCACACAGGAAGAGGATGAGGAGGAGGAGGAGGAGGAGGAGGAGGATTGTGTGAGCATGGAGGTGGAGCCTGGCACTCAGCATCAGCAGCAGCAGTCTTTTAGGGATGATGTACAGTCCCAACAAACCAGTGGACTTGTACGTGGCTGGGAGGAGGTGGCTGGCGATCATGTCATCCTCAGTGACCCAGAAGACTCCGGACCGAATGCCTCAGCTAACCTACGCTGCATGGCCTCCCTGATCCTGCAAAGCCTGCGGAAGGATCCTCGTGTTCTTCGGATCAAGGAGAGGGACCATTACTGGCTGGCCACTCTCCTTGATCCGCGGTACAAGGGTAAGGTTGCGGACCTTATCTTGCCGTCGCAGAGGGAGCAGAGGATGAGACATCTCAGGGAGGCCTTGCAGAAAGGTCTGTGCAACGCGTTCCCAGAAACTGGGAGGCTACAAACTCCTGGTCCTGGGCGACGAGTTGCTGAGGCTTCGGTCAGTAGCAGAAGGAGCGGTGGGGAAGGTGGACGTCTGACCGATGCGTTCAGACAATTTTTTAGTCCGCAGCTCCAAGGTATGATCGGTTCCAGCAACCATCGCCAGCGTCTGATATACATGGTGCAGGAATACCTTGGGGCAAGGTCAGACTTGGACACCTTTCCCACCGAAAATCCTCTGGCTTACTGGGTCCTGAGGATGGATCACTGGCCAGAGCTTGCACAGTATGCAATTGAGCTACTGGCCTGTCCTGCCTCCAGCGTTCTTTCCGAACGCACATTCAGTGCTGCTGGAGGATTTGTCACCGATCATAGGGTGCGCCTGTCCACCGCCTCGGTTGATCGACTGACCTTCATCAAAATGAATCAGTCTTGGATCACCACCAGCTACCAGGCACCTGAGGCGGATATAACCGAATAATTTTTAATATCACATCCCTTCAAGACTGCCTATGCTGATGCTGAGTGACTGTCCTCTTATGTTCACTGACTATCCTCTTCCTCCTCCTCAATGATCCATGACACCACACCAGTGCCTAAGGCACAATTTTTCAGCCCCTGTTTAACAGGGGCGTGTACATACAATTTTTATAAAAAAAATGCTTCGCAACACGTGTGACTGCTGTGCTCCAAGTACAGTATCTGTGAGGGGTTGCAGTGTTGTGGCACCAGCACCAGTGCCTAAGGCAAATTTTTCAGCCCCTGTTTAACAGGGGCGGTACTTACAATTTTTTAAAAAAATGCTTCGCAACACGTGTGACTGCTGTGCTCCAAGTACAGTATCTGTGAGGGGTTGCAGTGTTGTGGCACCAGCACCAGTGCCTAAGGCAAATTTTTTCAGCCCCTGTTTAACAGGGGCGTGTACTTAAATTTTTTAAAAAAATGCTTCGCAACACGTGTGACTGCTGTGCTCCAAGTACAGTATCTGTGAGGGGTTGCAGTGTTGTGGCACCAGCACCAGTGCCTAAGGCACAATTTTTTAGCCCCTGTTTAACAGGGGCGGTTAATTACAATTTAAAAAAAAAATGCTTCGCAACACGTGTGACTGCTGTGCTCCAAGTACAGTATCGGTGAGGGGTTGCAGTGTTGTGGCACCAGCACCAGTGCCTAAGGCACAATTTTTCAGCCCCTGTTTAACAGGGGCGGGTAATTACAATTTTTTAAAAAAATGCTTCGCAACACGTGTGACAGCTGTGCTCCAAGTACAGTATCTGTGAGGGGTTGCAGTGTTGTGGCACCAGCACCAGTGCCTAAGGCACAATTTTTCAGCCCCTGTTTAACAGGGGCGGGTAATTACAATTTTTTAAAAAAAAATGCTTCGCAACACGTGTGACTGCTGTGCTCCAAGTACAGTATCTGTGAGGGGTGCAGTGTTGTGGCACCAGCACCAGTGCCTAAGGCACAATTTTTCAGCCCCTGTTTAACAGGGGCGGGTAATTACAATTTTTTAAAAAAATGCTTCGCAACACGTGTGACTGCTGTGCTCCAAGTACAGTATCTGTGAGGGGTTGCAGTGTTGTGGCACCAGCACCAGTGCCTAAGGCACAATTTTTCAGCCCCTGTTTAACAGGGGCGGGTAATTACAATTTTTTTAAAAAATGCTTTGCAACACGTGTGACTGCTGTGCTCCAAGTACAGTATCTGTGAGGGGTTGCAGTGTTGTGGCACCAGCACCAGTGCCTAAGGCACAATTTTTCAGCCCCTGTTTAACAGGGGCGGGTAATTACAATTTTTTTAAAAAAATGCTTCGCAACACGTGTGACTGCTGTGCTCCAAGTACAGTATCTGTGAGGGCCTGCAGTGTTGTGGCACCAGCACCAGTGCCTAAGGCACAATTTTTCAGCCCCTGTTTAACAGGGGCGGGTAATTACAATTTTTGAAAAAAATGCTTCGCAACACGTGTGACTGCTGTGCTCCAAGCACAGTATCTGTGAGGGGTTGCAGTCTTGTGGCACCATCACCAGTGCCTAATGCACAATTTTTCTGCCCTGTTTAACAGGTGCTTGTAATTACAAATCTTGATCTAATAACTCACAGCAGGGCCCATTCCTGCGCCCACCAAGAGTAACTATGAGGGCCTACAGTCTTGTGGCAACACCGTCCACCACCACCGCCAAAGGCCCAATTTTTCTGCCCTGTTCATCAGGTGCTTGCAATTACAAATCTTGATCTAATAACTCACAGCAGGGCCCATTCCTGCGCCCACCAAGAGTAACTATGAGGGCCTACAGTCTTGTGGCAACACCGTCCACCACCACCGCCAAAGGCCCAATTTTTCTGCCCTGTTCATCAGGTGCTTGCAATTACAAATCTTGATCTAATAACTCACAGCAGGGCCCATTCCTGCGCCCACCAAGAGTAACTGTGAGAGCTTACAGTCTTGTGGCAACACCGTCCACCACCACCACCACCACCCCCAATTTTTCTGCCCTGTTCAACAGGTGCATGCAATTACAAATCTTGATCTATTAACTCACAGCAGGGCCCATTCCTGTGCCCACCAGTCTTGTGGCTACACCAACATCTAATAGGGCAAATTTCTGCAGAGTATATACGCCAGGCCCCTACTTTCAAACATCCAACTTACAAACGACTCCTACTTGCAAATGGAAAGAGAAAACAGGAAGTGAGAGGAAATCTACCCCTAGGAAGGGAAATTCTATCCTGTTAGATTTAATTTGGGAAAAAGGTATCTCCTCTCTACTGATACTTTATCACCAATCCTTGTTTCAATTAAAACCCCACTTTTTCCAAAAACATTTGTCATTGGGACGGAAAGTTAGGTGACATGTTCTGAACAGATGTGCAAAGACAGCAAATGTTACAGGGGTGATAACCCCTCCCTATGTTCTCCAAAAAGCTTAAAAATAGTTTTTTTTGGGATGGAGCTACACTTCATAATGTACCTGTTCAGATTCTACTTAAGAACAAACCTAAAGCCGCAAGTGGTTTTAAATGGCTTCTTTTTTTTCCTTTACAAATGTCATTTTGTGCAAGGACAGTTCTAAACACGGGAAACACATGCCACTTCACAGGCATACTTTAGACACCCCCCAGGTACCATATTTAAAGGAAAATTTCACTTTTTTTTTTTTTTTCACTTTATGCATCATTAAAATGACTGCTCCCGAAAAAACGTTAGTTTTTAAAAGTTCTTTTTGCATTGATATATGTCCCCTGGGGCAGGACCCGGGTCCCCAAACCTGTTTTATGACATTAACATGCATATTGGCCGTTGTAATTAGCACTTTTGATTTCGAACGTTCGCGTCCATTATAACGTATAGGGTTCGAAAATTCGCGCGAACTTTCGGTCGGTTCGAAGGTTCTGGTGCGAACCGAACCCGGGGTGTGTTCGGCTCATCCCTAACCCTGAGTGTTGTGAGATACTAATTTCAAGGTAGTGGACAAGGTGTGTGAATCAGGCATGGATCAGAGGGGAATGATCTATACAACCATTATTGAACTTACCCTTCCATAGAGGGATAGGCAGCAGCGCAATACCCGATGAACATGTAGAGGCGAACCTGTAGCCTGAGAGAGTCGACCGGAGAAATCTGTGAGACCTGCATGCACCACCAAAAATATTCGAAGAGAAAGAGAGAAAAGAGATGAATGGGAAAAGGAGAGAGGGAAAAACAAAGATATTAGTAACCTGCTGATGAGACATTCTAATATGAGATGAGTAGCCTAAGAAAACAGAGGGGCCCCCTGGCCCCTTCCCACCCCCAGGTCAGTTTGGAGTCACCAAACCCACCATGAACCCTGTGGTACCAGATTTTCCAAGTGAAGAAAATCCGGAGTAGGATCTAGGTATGCCAAGTAGGCTCCGGATCCAATCGAGGCGCATTGGGTCCACCACAGCCCCCCACCTCAAATCAATGGTTTCTGAGGGGCCCAAGCAGCCCCATCATCCACAAGTGCCGGAGCGCCCCTTTAGGGACTGATCCACAACTAAATTTAAAGTTTCAGTTTGTAAAAAATATTGAAAAAAAAAAAAAAAAAAAAGAAGGAATTTAAAAAAAAAACTAAAAATCACCAGACTTTGCGGGTAACTTATTATATTAAACAGTCTAGTCATATGAAATCCCCCAGGCTGCAGAGACATAAAATGAAATCGACAAATTCCACTGCATGTCCTCCTCAAAGAGAGGGTAGGCCAGCAACCATCAAATCAGCTAGAGTACCTTAGTAACATTAAAGGCAAAAAATTGGTATCAACTTTTGTAATAACTGAGTAATATGGACTAGAGCCCGACCAGAAAGTGCAGCAGGGGAAGGGGGACCCCCCTAGACCACCCTCTATAAGGAAGAGGGGGAGAAGAGAAAGCCCCAACCAGTCCTTCCCCCAAAATATCGCCCCAAAAGCAGGGGAAAAGTTCAGTTCAAGTACAAATAAAGCATAAGAGAATACGCTCAGGGTGGCATGGTTTCCTTGGATCGTTTGGGTCCTTGCTTCAGCTAGGATTGTTGCAGAGGGCTCGCAGGCGGGGGTCTTTTGGTAGAGGAAGGGGTCCCTCTGTTAGTTTGAGTGGGTGAGGGTTCCAGCTGTATCAGGCCGAGATGCGTAAGAAGTAGTTCACCTTCCTGGAAAGAGGAGAAGCAGAAATTTCTGTTTTTGAAGGAAAAGTTCAGGCGAAGAGAGAAAGACCACCGATATGCGATTTCCTTATCCAGTAGCACTTGCAGCAACGGTTTGAAAGATCGTCTCTTCTGAACTGCATAATGTGACAGATCAGCAAATATTTGAATTTTGTGTCCGAGTAAAGTGAGATTATCCGAATATCTGGCTTTCCTCATGACTTCTTCCTTGACTGAATAGTGATGTGGTTTAACAATGACATCTCTGGGACATCCGTCAGATTGGGGGGCCTGTAGTGCCCTGTGTGCTCTGTCAAGTTCTAGGCGGTGGTCAGGGATGTCAGGGATAAGGCTTTTAATCAGTGTTTTAACTGCTTTTTGGACATCTTTTTCAGATTCCGGGAGTCCCCGGAGTCTAAAGTTATATCTTCTGGACCTGTTCTCGAGGTCATCGATTTTTGCAAAGGCAGATTCTAATTGATCCTGTACCTCCTGCAGTCTGGCAGAGTTCTGGTTAATCTGAGCAGCTACTTGGTCAGCCTTTTGTTCTATGGTGTCCATCCTCATCCCTATTTGCTGCAAGTCAGCATGTAAAGATGTAATTATTTGAGCAGCATTCAGGGTCAGTCCTTTAGTCAGCATTTGTGAAAAAGCTGTCACCATGGATTGGAAGTCAGTGGGGATAGGGATGTCTGCTTGAGCCTCACTAACTGTGAGCAACATGCCAGTATGGGGATCTAGCATAGGGGTTGTGGGGCATCCCGGGCTCATCCTCCCCAATAGGGATTCTGTGGAGGAGGGAGAGCTGACAGCTTGCAGAGAGGGAAGTCGGTACCTGATGCGTGCAGATCCTGGTCCGCTATGGAGGCTTCTAGGTGCTCTGAGGCCTGTAGGCCTCGTGTGGCAGATGCCATCTTGGCATAGCTGAGGGGGTCGTTCGCGGCCGTCATCTTGCCTTAGAGATACCTCCGGGCTTGCGGGGTGGACATGTCCCGGTGCTCCGGGTATTCCCCTTCCAGGATGGCACAGAGTGGGGTGTGAACGGGGGCTCCGTCAGCTCCGGTGGTCAGCGGCGGGCTGTGGTGGCGCGGAGCTCTAGACGCCGGCGGCCATCTTGGGAGCTGCCGCGCATGCGCACTCCAAAGAAGAATTTTAATAATTTTACAGCACATGTTGATATTCAAAAGTTTACAAGGAAACTGAATATTAACCGATTCCCGACTGCCTCCTGCACATTTCCGTCGGCAGAATGGCAAGGAAAGCTCGGCGCCGACGGCACGCGTGCGACCCGGTCGGGAGCTCTGTGACCACGGCCGCGGGACCAGCGAACCCGATCGCCGCTGGTGTCCCGCGATCGGGTCACAGAGCTGAAGAACGGGGAGAGGTCTGTGTAAACAAACCTCTCCCTGCGCTTCCTACACTGCCTGTCACTGATCGGCTGTTCCCTGTCATCGGGAAAGCCGATCAGTGACGTCAGACGTCAGCCACACCCCCTACTGTAAAAAAAAAAAACACACACACGTCACAGACCTAACCCCTCCCTGCCCCCTAGTGGTTAACTCTTTCACTGCCAGTGTCATTTATACAGGAATTAATGCATTTAAATAGCATTGATTGCTGTATAAATGACAATGGTCCCAAAAATGTGTCAAAAATGTCTGATGTGTCCGCCATAATGTCGCAGTCACAATAAAAATTGCTGATCGCTGCCATTACTAGTAAAAATAATATTAATAAAAATGCTATAAAACTATCCCCTATTTTGTAAACGCTATAATTTTTGCGCAAACCAATCAATAATTGCTAATTGCAATTTTTTTTACCAAAAATATGTAGAAATGTACGTATCGGCCTAAACTGAGGAAAAAAAAATGTTTTCTTATATATTTTTTTGGGGATATTTATTATAGCAAAAAGTAAAAAATATTAAATTTTTTTTTTTAATTGTCGCTCTATTTTTGTTTATAGCGCAAAAAATTAAAACCGCAGGTATTAAAATACCACCAAAAGAAAGCTCTATTTGTGGGAAAAAAAGGACGCCAATTTTGTTTGGGAGCCACGTTGCACGACCGCGCAATTGTCAGTTAAAGCGACGCAGTGCCGAATCGCAAAAAGGGGCCTGGTCCTTTGGCTGCAAATTGGTCCGGGGCTGAAGTGGTTAAAAAATATATTCTCTCAAAACCTGGAGAAAGTGAAGGACATATTGATGTGTTTAAGAAAATGGTTACACACGATTTAAATAAAGTACAGGTAAAGAAGGCATGGGATCTGATGGAAATAAGAAAAGGATTAAAACGGCTTGAAGAGAAAAAGAACATACAGTGGTGTGAAAAAGTGTTTGCCCCCTTCCTCATTTCCTGTTCCTTTGCATGTTTGTCACACTTAAGTGTTTCGGAACATCAAACCAATTTAAACAATAGTCAAGGACAACACAAGTAAACACAAAATGCAATTTGTAAATGAAGGTGTTTATTATTTAAGGTGAAAAAAAATCCAAACCATCATGGCCCTGTGTGAAAAAGTGATTGCCCCCTAAACCTAATAACTGGTTGGGCCACCCTTAGCAGCAACAACTGCAACCAAGCGTTTGCGATAACGTGCAATGAGGCTTTTACAGCGTCCTGGAGGAATTTTGGCCCACTCATCTTTGCAGAATTGTCCTAATTCAGTTACATTAGAGGGTTTTCGAGCATGAACGGCCTTTTTAAGGTCATACCACAACATCTCAATAGGATTCAGGTCTGGACTTTGGCTAGGCCACTCCAAAGTCTTCATTTTGTTTTTCTTCAGCCATTCGGTGGTGGACTTGCTGGTGTGTTTAGGATCATTGTCCTGCTGCAGAACCCAAGTTCGTTTCAGCTTGAGTACACGAACAGATGGTCGGACATTCTCCTTCAGGATCTCTTGGTAGACAGCAGAATTCATAGTTCCTTTTATCACGGCAAGTCTTCCAGGTCCTGAAGCAGCAAAACAGCCCCAGACCATCACACTACCACCACCATATTTTACTCTTGGTATAATGTTCTTTTTCTGAAATGCAGTGTTCCTTCTACGCCAGATATACTTGGACACACACCTTCCAAAGAGTTCCACTTTTGTCTCATCGGTCCACAGAATGTTGTCCCAAAAGTCTTGGGGATCATCAAGATGTGTTGTGGAGAAATTGAGACGAGCTTTGATGTTCTTTTTGCTCAGCAGTGGTTTTCTCCTTGGAACTCTGCCATGCAGGCCATTTTTGCCCAGTCTTTTCCTGATGGTGGAGGCATGAACGCTGACCTTAACTGAGGCAAGTGAGGCCTGCAGTTCCTTGGACGTTGTTGTGGGGTCTTTTGTGACCTCTTGGATGAGTCGTCGCTGCGCTCTTGGGGTAATTTTGGGCGGCCGGCCACTCCTGGGAAGGTTCACCACTGTTCCATGTCTTCGCCATTTGTGGATAATGGCTCTCACTGTGGTTCGCTGGATTCCCAAAGCTTTGGAAATGGCCTTATAACCCTTTCCAGACTGATAGATCTCAATTACTTTCTTTCTCAATTGTTCCTGAATTTCTTTGGGTCTCGGCATGATGTGTAGCTTTTAAGGATCTTCTGGTGGACCTTACTGTGTCAAGCAGCTCCTATTTAAGTGATGCCTTGATTGTGAACAGGTGTGGCAATAATCAGGCCTGGGTGTGGCAAGAGAAATTGAACTCAGGTGTGGACAACCACAGTTATAGTATGTTTTAACAAGGGGGGCAATCACTTTTTCACACAGGGCCATGATGGTTTGGATTTTTTTTCACCTTTAATAATAAACACCTTCATTTACAAATTGCATTTTGTGTTTACTTGTGTTGTCCTTGACTATTGTTTAAATTGGTTTGATGTTCCGAAACACTTAAGTGTGACAAACATGCAAAGGAACAGGAAATGAGGAAGGGGGCAAACACTTTTTCACACCACTGTAGTTATAAGACCAGCGGACAAGGGGGAGCTGTTGTAATACTCTCTAAAGATTCATATAAGAAATAAATTGAGAAACAACTTGAAGATATACTCACATATCAAAAACTTTTGAGTATCCCAACCTCACACTACAAAAAGGATTTATGCAAATTAATAGAAATTAAGGGAAATGAAAATAAGTTTTTGAATGAAAAAGAGGCACAATACTTAGTACCAAATACATGTCGAATACCGGTTATATATATATACTCCCAAAGGCCCCGTACACACGGTCGAAAAATTCCGATGACCATATCCGTCGGATCATTTCTGTCGGATTTTGTCCGAAGCTGGTGTTGCGTACACACGGTCGGACAACGTTGTCGGAATTTCCGGTCGTCAAGAACGCCGTGACATAAGCCGTGTACGACGGGACTAGAAAAGGGAAGTTCAGCACCACGTCCGGCACCCTTTGGGCTCCTTCTGCTGATTTTGTGTTTATGGTGTGTTAGTAGAAGTTTGGTTAGAGACGATTCGCGCTTTTCAGACTTGTGCTTCAGATCGTTACTGCTCTTCAGTTTGTGCTTGTGGGTGCGTATCTGTTTATCAGTGCGTGTAGTCAGTTCGCATTTATTGGTCATTGTGGCCTATATCTTGATATAGGACGCTTTGATTTTCACTGCTTATTGTCTGCTTGTTTCTGGTATTCATTTCGTTCTTTCAGGCCTTGCTGTTTATCGGTGCTTTCTGTTAGTCCGTTCTGACCAGCCGACCGTTTTGAAGCCATGTTTCGTGTACGTACTCGTCGTAGAGTTTGTGCTGTGCAGGGGCTTGGTGTTGGGCTTTTAGCTTTGACACAAGCCCAGTCCATGAACAGGGCGAGGAGGAGTTCATGGACCAAGAATTGGTTGCTCCAGCGTGACCAATTCTCGCACATGCCTTTGCTTCGTGAGATCCGGGAGAATAATCCTGATGATTTCAGGAACTTTCTCAGGATGACAGACCCCGTTTTTCACCGTCTGTTGGCTTTGCTGACCCCTTATATCAGCAGGCAGGATACCTGCATGAGGCAAGCCATCACTCTGAAGCAGAGGCTAGTTGCCACGTTGAGGTACTTGGCGACAGGGAGAAGACTTCAGGACCTCAAGTTCTCCACAGGCATCTCCCCCCAGGCTCTGGGTATCATTATTCCAGAGACCTGTTCTGCCATCATACAGGTCCTGCAGAAGGACTATATTAAGGTAAGATTTCTCCTTTACTATCCCATTCTATGTATTTACTGTTTGCTAATGTCTTGTATTTCTTTCCTCCTTCCCTAATTACCAGGATTGCAATATGCTGTAATATGCTGTAATATGCTGTGCCCCTTTGTGCTCATGCACGCTGGAACCTTGGAATCTTTTTTTTTTTCCTTCATGCATTTTTGCCTTCACTTACCTCCCCAGCATGCTCTTCTGGGCCCATATACACCTATGGCCTAGTCACTTAGCAATGTATTTTGTCTGCTCCATAGTATTGGTTTCCCCTAAACACCCCCTAAAATATCCACAAATGTTATGTGTGTGTTTAACTTCATGCAGAGTCCCCAAGTTTTTTTTTTTTTTGGTGGGCCAAACTCATTAGGAACCCCCCTCCCCCAACTGCTAGGTCAGCTGATACCAATCCTCTATCTGCTGACTTTGCCAAACACAATACACACTATACCTACCTCTTTAGTGGTCAGATTTATAGATGAATTCAGCAAAGCATGTAGTGCAAGGGCCTGCCTCAATACTTTCAAATGCTAAATGTTTATTTTTTTATAGATTTTTTACTCCTATTATTATCTTGATAGGTAAGAGCAGAATGTCAAAATGTGCTTCCATTTGGTAATTTTGTGTTTTAATTTTTTGGGATTAGGGCACTTCTTACCTGTCCGGTGGGCTGCCAATAGTGTAAAGTAAGGAGGGTCTGGCCAAACTATCACACATTATTTAGGCATTCAGCTCTCAATGAAGTTGAGAGGGTTACCTGTCCAATACATCCCCCCCCCCCCCCTAATTTTTGGCAATGGGCCATCAGAAGTGGGGGGGTGGGGGGGGGTGAGGAATCTGCTAAGGGGACCTTATACTTTGGTTTGTAAATACTGTTTTGCAAAAATGTTATTCTGATCTTGTTTCAAAATGTTTGTGTCTAATCTGCTTGCAATGTTTATGTGCAAAATTACAATTTTTTTTTTTTTGTTTGACTCCACAGTTTCCTTCAACGCCACAGGAATGGCAGACTGTGGCCTCCCACTTTGCCAGCCGTTGGGACTTTCCTAACTGTGGAGGTGCAATTGATGGGAAACACGTCTGCATCATCCCACCCCCCAACTCTGGGTCGGACTATTATAATTAAAAGGGGTATAATAGTATTGTGATGTTGGTGGTGGTGTCAGCGACCTATGACTTCCTGTATGTGGACGTGGGGAAAAATGGCTGGATGTCAGATGGTGGAGCTCTACTGGCGTCTTCAGAGTGGCAGTCTGGGCTTGCCACCTCCAGAGGAGAATGCGGAAGGACTCCCCTTCGTCTTTGTCGCGGATGAGGCGTTTGCGTTGTCAAGCCATCTGATGCAGCCTTTCCCGATGAGGACCCTCACCCCGGACCAGAGGGTCTTTAATTTCCGGCTGTCCAGAGCCCGAAGAGTAGTGGAGAACACTTTTGGGATCATGGCCAGCCACTTCCGCCTATTTGACACCCATCCACATGGCGGAATATTAACTCAATCACATTGTGCTTTCCTGCTGCATTCTGCACAATTTAAAAAAAAAAAAAAAAACATTCACCCAACTATGTTGTGTCGGTTGGCCCTGATGCCGAAGTACCCCAAAATGCCAACCTGACGGCTCTTGAAGCTGTACATCCTGGCTTGCCCCCCCCCCCCAAAATGCCTGCAAAGTCAGAACCAGATATATGGAGTACTTTGTGGGTAGGGTGGCCATTGATATGCCAGACAATGTGTGAGAGGCATTTTTTAATTAATTTATTTTGGAAACTGAAATAAGATTTGTTTTCATTTACTGCTTGGGTTTGTTGTAGGTGTCTTCTTGCTTATTTTATGGTTTATTTTTGGGCCTTTATCTTCAACAGTGTAAACCCACTTTCTGGGCGAGATGAGGTTACAGTCTCTTCTTCCTAAAAATAATCTTCTCATGTTGTGGGTCTGATACATACAGCTAGTTTTTCTAGTTAAGGTATGTAGAGCATTACTGACCAAAAAATACTCCTTTTCAGCACCATGACAGAAATGTGTGGATTCATGAAAATGGCGTAATTGGTGGTTCATTAAAAAGCACTGTGGGTGTTATTTCCTAAAGGCAAATCCACTATGCACTACAAGTACACTGCAAAAGTACACCTGAAACTGCACTTGGAGTGCAAAGTGGATTTGCCTTTAGTAAATAACACCCATTGTCACCAAAAACAACAACGCAAATACTGCTTTTGGAGTTTGGAATAAGGAAGCCACACATTGTTGATACGGTAAAATTTTACTTCAAGCACATTCACATGTGCCTTTCAAAAAGACTTTTCAAAAAAACAAAAAATTTCAAAAAAAAAAAAAAACATATTTGTTGTTTATAACATTCTTTCCTAACATTAATATAACTTGGCGCTTTTGTGTAAACAGGCATGTATCAAAACAGAACATACATAACACAGGAACTTACAAAGTTCAAATTGGAAAAGTGAAGACAAGATCAGACATGAGTATGTCCAAACTGTGTTGATCTTGCCTTCATCACATGGGGTGTCACCCCTGGAAAAGCCAAATTTAGAAGATGCACACAATTTGGGGATCAAACTGGGCATTTTCTTCAAGAACCCATGCCTAGAATGTCAAAATGCGCAATCTCCCATCATGGGGGATCAATGTACGTGTTTTGGGGGTGCAACCCCTTCACCTCAGCCACTTTAGTAGTTAGTAAGGGGTTGCACCCACAAAACGTGGTCATTGATCCACCATGATGAGAGATAGCACATGTTGACACACTGTGTGCATCTTCCAAATTTTGCAATTTTCTTACATAAAAATTGTGGTTTTTAAAACAAGAAAATGTGTGGTAGCTAGTTTGTGGTGTTTCACATTTTCCCTAAAACATCAATGATATTCTTTATTTTTTGTTGAACATCATTGATGTTTTTCTTGATATCATCTAGATCCCGATTGCACACCATTATCTCCCCGATGAGGACGTGTGCACTTTCACTGGTAAAATGCGATTCTACTTCCACAACATCCACATCACCTAAAAAAAAAAACAAGAACAAACACTGTGTATTATAAATATGCAGGCATACATTGATTAGCTTACCTGAAGCTGTAGTCTCCGACCCTCACCTGTTGTGGTGACAATTTCTCCAACTTCTACAATCTCTCCTTCCTCCTCCTCCTCTGCTTCTTGTGTTGGTATTTCCCCTTCTTTGGGAGGTGTGGGGTCCCTGGTGTCCTCAGACGTCCCGAGTCTTGTCTCCCCTATGAGAAAGTACAAAAGGAATACTTAGCACACCAATCTTTGAGGGCAGAAATAGGAATCTGAAACGTTGCTTGGAAGTGTCGTACAGTTGTGTTTTTTGGCCAAGTTCAAAGCCTAAAATCATTATTTTTGACACTTTGTAAAGCTGGAATACTTATTACCTGTTTGGTGCAAGTTTGTCAGATGGAGACACCCTTATAGTATCCACTGGAGCACATGTGTGGGACACTCTAATAATAAGGGTGTTCTGGTGTCCCAGCACTAGTGCTCCAGAGTCCAGATGTGTAAACAGCTACTGAGTGTCCTCTCCTTTACACTGAATCAAGATTGCATTTCATTCTATTACAAACCCCTATAGACAACAAACTTCTTTTGACTAGAAACAGGCCTGAATAAATGTAGTTAACTGCAACTTCACCAAATATCGTATTATAAGTGGGCGAACGATCGAGGTTTATTACGAACGATTGAACCCACGAACATGAAAGTGGCCATTTTCAACTGTCCAACATTAAAAAACAAAGCACATGGAGCAGTATGCAAGTAAGAAAAATAATATGAACACACGACAACAACTTACTTTTTTGAAGAACTCGCTTGATCTTTTGGTACTGATCGTGCTTCCTCAGTTTCAGTTCTGACCAGCGTTTCCTCAGTTGATCCTTGGATCGTCATAAACCCAAAATTCTTCTGCAGACTCTTCACAACTTTAGCCATGATCTTGGCCTTTCTGACATTTGGGTTGGGGTAAGGCCCATACTTCCCATCATAGTCGCTCCTCTTCTATTTGTCCACCATCTCCAACATTTCTCCAAAAGACATATTTGAGGCCTTAAATCTTCTCCTCCGGGATCAGGAAGTTTCTGGCTCCGGGCTTTCCTCGTCCTCCTCCTCGTTGCTGGAATAATTAGTGCGCACCTGCTGTGTCTCTGCCATGTGCTCTCCCCACTGCGCCGTAAAGAGAAGGGGCGGGGGAATAGACGAGAAAGATCATCAGGGGTGGGCGGAGTTTCACGCATGTGTACTGTATATAAAACATCACACGCGTGTGTCGTACGGACGATCTGTGAGCAGAGGGAGAGAGCTGACGCGACGATCGCTATAACGAAGGTACAATTTGAACTTAGTACATCACTAGCCTAAACTGCTTCTACATTGAGGCTTATTTTGGGAGAAGATTTGGAGAGTTTAGCCTGACATTATTTTGTGTTTGTCTGGTGTTGTGTCTTGCAGAGAATATGGAGGGGTTTAACGACTACAGCTTCCTCCCCCTGTTCATTGACAAGTTCAGGGAGATGCCCTGTTTGTGGCAAACTAAACATCCCCACTACAGCAACAAAATAAAGAGGCAGGCAGAGATGGAGAAACTGCTGGAGTTTGTTAAACCAGTGATCCCCACGGTAAACATCGACAAGTTAAAAATGAAAATTGGTGGCCTGAGGAGTACTTATCTGAGGGAGCGCAATAAGGTGCTGAAGTCCCAGAGATCTGGAGCTTAAACAGATGAAGTTTATGTCCCCAAGCTGTGGTACTATGAGAGGCTCCATTTTCTCAAAGACCAGACTGAGGTCAGGGAATCACTCTCTACTCTTCCTTCCACGCTTCCTTCTACGTATTCCACCCCTGCTGAGGCTTCTGACGCCCAACTTGGGCCTTCCAGTCAGGAAGATGTGGAGGAGCCCAGCTTGAGCCAGGTATAGTATTGTTCTACATATTTTTGGAGGAAAAATGAATGATGTTAACTTAATTTTTGAGCACTAATTGCTTATTTGCTAAAGTGTTTTACATATCAATAGACAGTAGTGTTGGAGAGACTTTGGGCAAGAATGTAAACTGCTGGGCTCAGAATTATATTCTTTTCTATTTGTTAACAATTTGCAACAGTCAAGAGCTGAAAATTGTGTGTGTTTGATGAACCAAAAACTAAAACTATGTCAATTTTTCATACACAGGAAGACCTCAGCCAGGAGGAGGGTGTGGAATGCGGCAGCCAGGAGGAGGGTGTGGAATGCGGCAGCCAGGAGGTGGCTGAGGAATGTGGCAGCCAGGAGGAGGCAGGGGTAAGAGGCAGCCAAGATGTGGGCAGGCCTAGGAGCCTGACTCAATCCCAAGTCCCTCCCCTCCGCCTTCCATACAAAGGGGCCAGAAAGGGGGGGATGTGGGGGAGTCAGCGCTCCGGCTGATTGGGGAGGCTTCGGCGGCACTCAAAGCCACCCCCACATAACAAGAGGCCTTTGCCACCTTGGCTGCCACAAAACGTACTAAAAAGGAGGAGGGGCAACGCCTCATGTGTGAGGAGGTAATTGTAAAAACCTTAAATAAGGGGTTGTTGGGCCAAATGACCCAAAGAACACATGTGTGTGATTTGGACCATGCTCCTCCTCCTTCTGCCACACCTCCAGCACCACAGCCTGGAAGGAAGCGTAGAAGGAAGACCTGAGTGTGATGACCTGGGTTCAGTCTGGTCTGACAGAAGATGCAGCCTCTTGTATGACCACAGCCTGAGGACATAGATGTCATCTGCTGCAGTTCCGGATCTCTAAGACTTCTGGACCAGATTCTACTCCCTTAGATATGTACTCCTCAGGCCACCAATTTTTGAGTTAAAAAAATTGATGTCTGCCCTGTGGGCCAAAGGCTTTGCAAATTTCCCCAGTTTATCCATCGCTGCCTCCCTCTTTATTTGTTGCTGACACCTAATAAAGGTTTTTTGTTTTCAAGAAATCCTTGCCTATGTGTTTTACTTCAAAAAGGACAGTTTATTTGTGAGTAGGCAGATACATTTCTAATATAGAAAGTAGAATTAACAAGGGGCACCAACACCAAACAACCTCCTAGAGATTAAAAAAAAAAAAAAAACATTCTTGAGATCTGACAAATAAAAAAATTCTAGTCATGAAATCAGGAAAAAGAAAAAAGAAAGAAGTTTTGGAGAAGTCAGTGTGAATATGAGCAGCTAAAAAAACTTAATTCTTCTTGCATTGTAAAGAAAAAGAGAATGCACTGCATTAAACAAATTTTAACATTGCACCGTGACGAATGTGCTCTGTCGATTAGGAGCGCTAGTTTTACCTGACCAAGCGCTTCTGAGAATTTCTTCTGAGCATGCATGGCACTTTGTCCGTCGGACTAGGCTACACACGATCGGAATTGTCGTGATCAGACTTTGTTGTCGGAAAATTTGAGATCCAGCTCTCAAACTTTGTCCGTCGGAAATTCCGACAGAAAAAGTCAGATGGAGCCCACACACGGCCGGATTTTCCAACAACATGGTCCGATCAGACATTTTCCATCGGAAAATCTGACCGTGTGTACGGGGCATAAGTCACAATTACTTTTGGTATGACCATAATTACTTCAGACCAGAACAGCTTCCTCTCTATGGACAGTTGTCATCATTCATCCTGGTTGATGAACATTCCAAAAGGACAACTGGTCAGACTAATGCCACGTACACACGAAGGGACTATCCCGCGGGATTGTCCGCTGGACTCGAGTCCGCCGGACAATCCCCTCGTGTGTGGGCCTTCGACTGACTTTTTTTCCCAAAAGTCCGGCGGACTAGGTTTTAAGTTTTGTTTTAAAATTATCCGCTGGACTTGGCAGTCCGGCGGACATTACGGCCGTCTGTATGATGGTCCGGCGGACCAAAAAGGACGCAAGCAAGTATTTTTCTAGTATTTTTCTTTTTCTAGTCCCGTTGTACGTGCTGTCCGTCATCGCGTGAACAGCCGAACTTTTAGCGTGATCGTGTGTTGTCAAGTCCGTTCGCTTTCAAGGACAACTGGTCAGACTAATGCCACGTACACATGAAGGGACTATCCCGCGGGATTGTCCGCTGGACTCGAGTCCGCCGGACAATCCCCTCGTGTGTGGGCCTTCGACTGACTTTTTTTCCCAAAAGTCCGGCGGACTAGGTTTTAAGTTTTGTTTTAAAATTATCCGCTGGACTTGGCAGTCCGGTGGACAATACGGCCGTCTGTATGATGGTCCGGCGGACCAAAAAGGACGCATGCTCAGTAGCAAGTATTTTTCTAGTATTTTTCTTTTTCTAGTCCCGTTGTACGTGCTGTACGTCATCGCGTGAACCGCCGAACTTTTAGCGTGATCGTGTGTGGTCAAGTCCGTTCGCTTTCAAGTCCGCCGAAGCCCAGCTGGAAAGTCCGGCGGATTGTCCGCTGGACTAGGTCCGGCGGACAAAGTCCCTTCGTGTGTACGTGACATTATGCCGCGTACACACGAAGGGACTATCCCGCGGGATTGTCCGCTGGATTCGAGTCCACCGGACAATCCCCTCGTGTGTGGGCGCCGGCTGACTTTTTGGCGCCAAAAGTCCGGCGGACTAGGTATTAAGTTTTGTTTTAAAATTATCCGCTGGACTTGGCAGTCCGGCGGACAATCCCGTGGTTAGTAGGCTAGTCCGCCGGACTTTTGAAATGAAAGGACTTGCCGCTCATCGGAAAGTCCGTTCATTTAGCACGTGACTTCAGGTAGACGGAGCTAGCGAAGGCAGTGAATGCCGCCGCGCTAGCCCCGTCATCTGGCATGGATTTAAAGGGAATCCCCACGCTGAAAAAACGGCGTGGGGGTCCCCCCCAAATCCATCTCAGACCCTTAGCCGAGCATGCAGCCCGGCAAGCCAGGAAAGGGGTGGGGACGAGCGAGCGCCTCCCCCCTCCTGAGCCATACCAGGCCGCGTGCCCTCAACATGGGGGGTGCCCTGGGGAAAGGGGGGCCGTGCGCCCCCCCACCCCAAAGCACCTTGTCCCCATGTTGATGAGGACAAGGGCCTCTTCCCGACAACCCTGGCCGTTGCTTGTCGGGGTCTGCGGGCGGGGGCTTATCGGAATCCGGGAGCCCCCTTTAATAAGGGGGCCCCCAGATCCCGGCCCCCCACCCTATGTGAATGAGTATGGGGTACGATGTACCCCTACCCATTCACCTAAGGTGTAAAATGTAAAGAAAAAAACACACAATTTTGAAAAAATATTTTATTGCACTGCTCCTGGGGTCTTCTTCCGTCTTGGGGGTCTTCTCGCTGGACTCCTCCGGTATTTACCTAGCTCTTTTACCGAGCAGAGGAGGCCGGCTACCTTCTTCGTCGTCGACGCCGTCGTCTGGGGGTCTCGATCCCCCTTCGGGGGTCTTCCGGGGTCTCTTCTGTTCTTGCCGCGGTCGTCGTTTTCCTTCTTCTTTTTCTTCTTCTTCTTCTTCTTCCGATGTTGACCCGTTGCTGTCTCTGGCCAGAATGCCAGAGCCGCGCTGTGCTGGGACTTATATAGGGACAAGGGGACAGGGTCACATGCTCATGTCACATGGTGACCCCGCGGTGGCCGGCGGCGCGGAAAACGACGACCGCGGCAAGAACAGAAGAGACCCCGGAAGACCCCCGAAGGCGGATCGAGACCCCCAGACGACGGCGTCGACGACGAAGAAGGTAGGCGGCCTCCTCTGCTCGGTAAAAGAGCTAGGTAAATGGCGGAGGAGTCCGGCGAGAAGACCCCCCCAAGACGGAAGAAGACCCCCGGAGCAGTGCAATAAAATATTTTTTCAAAATTGTGTGTTTTTTTTTTCTTTACATTTTACACCTTAGGTGAATGGGTAGGGGTACATCGTACCCCATACTCATTCACATAGGGTGGGGGGCCGGGATCTGGGGGCCCCCTTATTAAAGGGGGCTCCCGGATTCCGATAAGCCCCCGCCCGCAGACCCTGACAACCAACGGCCAGGGTTGTCGGGAAGAGGCCCTTGTCCTCATCAACATGGGGACAAGGTGCTTTGGGGTGGGGGGGCCGCACGGCCCCCCTTTCCCCAGGGCACCCCCCATGTTGAGGGCATGCGGCCTGGTATGGCTCAGGTGGGGGGGGGCTGCTTCGTGTGTGGGCAAGTCCGTTCATTTTCAAAAGTCCGCCGGAGAAGTCCGGGCGTGTGTGGGCAAGTCACACACTCGGAAGTCCGGGCGTGTGTGGGCAAGTCCCCCCTCGGAAAGTCCGGCGGACAAAGTCCGAACGTGTGTACGTGGCATTAGAAGGAATTGTACAACTGAATCTGATTATAAACAACAAGCAGAATTTATTGGAGAGCGATTCTTAGATAAAGGGTATGAAAAATCATTTTTACAACAAAGAATTGAAGAAATGAAAAATATTGAAAGACAAAATCTTTTGAAAAATAAAGAAAAAGAAGAATCCAATTACACAGAAATGCCATTAATTCTCAATTATAATGTGCAATTTAAGCAACTTGAGTCTATCATCAGAAAACATTGGAAGATTTTAATAGCTGATCGATATCCAAGTCAGGTGTTATCTACACTTCCCAGATTCATATATAGAAGGGCCCCTACACTCCGTGACCTGTTAGCTAAAAACATTTTGTATCCCTCGTCTAAGAAATCCTTCACCTTCTTTGAGGGTAAGGGATTTTATCCATGCAAAAGTTGCGATGCTTGTCGTCATACTACTTTTAGAAAAAAAGAAAAAGGAGGAGTTTAGTGCCAATACAACAGGAAAGACATATAATATTAAAGATTTAATTTCATGTAAAACCAAGAGGGTAGTTTATGTACTGGAATGTTCATGTAATCTCCAGTACGTGGGCAGAACCAAGAGACCCCTTTGGAAAAGACTTAGGGAACATGTTCAAAACAATGTCAGGTTACACTAAACACAGTGTATCTAGACATTTTTCAGAAGTTCATGATAAGGATCCCAGCTCCCTCTCGTTTTGGGGTATTGAAAAATATAATCCCCACTGGAGAGGAAGCAATAAAGTAATTAATCTGAATCTCGATGGATATTTGAAATGCAATCTTTTGCCCCCTTGGTCTTAACATTGAGTTTGATTTAAATTGTTTTATTTCCAATTATTGATAGTATGATGTTTTAGATGTGAGATGTTTTTTTTTTTTCTCTTTCTCTCTTTTATATTATTTTATTTTTCTAATTGTCTTTTTGTCTATTACCATCATACTACTTTTGATATTATGGTCCATCATTATGTGTTTTTATACAATTTATTTCTATGTAACCAGATTAATGAGAGTTCCCAGAATTTTGTCATTTAGATTTCCCCAGAGTCCTTTGCTCTTATGCCTCATTTACATATATTTTTATTTTAACCTATCATCGGGCTTTGGCCATGATTACCATTGTTATTTAAGTTCACCATTGTCACCCAGCACCTATACCCTTGACGAAGTCACGTGTGTTGTGACGCAACGTGTCAGGAGGAGCTTGGTGATGTCACTTCTGGTTATGGCTGTGACCGGAAGTTTTTACATTGTTTGACACGTGTTTTGCTGCCTGGCTTATATATGCCATTTTTTGTGAAGGAGCATTTTATCTGTTTAAGATTTTTTTAATAAATACAAATAATTTATTTTTTAAACTTACTACACTATGGAGAGCCTTCTTTTTTGCCTCTAATCTTGTGGATTGGGAGATACTGTCCTTTAAGAAAAGACCAAGGAGACCGGAGAAAAGCTGCAGTGATTCCTTGGATCCAGTGAGGAAGATTCAACAACAGTCTGGTCATTTATAGATGCTTCACTAGACCCGTTTGGGTCTATCCATAAGGTGAGAGGCTAGCACCATTGGGGGAGGATTGCAGAAAGATATCAATACCATCTTACATCTTTAATTTGCACTCTCACATCAGTCCATTTCCCCCTCATCTTTATCTGTCTTCATGGCATTACCTTTGTCTACACTCTGATTTTTGGACTAATCATCTCTCTGAATCACCAGATTACTTTGGATGTTTTTTTTAATTTGATTATTCCCACAGAATTATTTATTTGAAGTTGATTTGATGCACTGAATTGGACTTTATTGCACTAATGTTTAGTTGTATATTACTTGGATGTTATGCATGTTATAGGATATTGAATACATATTTATGAGTCTCTCTTTACGGGGAGTATTTGAGAGATTCCCTGATATTTTTTTGCTTGTTTAGCACTTTAGTGATGTGTTTTACTAATTAGCGCTACTTCATCAAATGAATGAATGACTTGTATAGCGCAACCTATGCAAACTGAATCGCCTCAGGGCACTTTTTGCCACTGGTGTCCATCTGTGGTATAGCGCAGCCCTTGCCCTGTGGGGTCCTGACACGCTTACAAACACATACACATATTCAGCCAATTTTATTGACAGGATCTAATTAACCTACCAGCATGTCTTTGGAGTGTGGGAGGAAACCGGAGTACCCGGAGGAAACCCACGCAGGCACAGGGAGAACATGCAAACTCCGGGCAGAAGGTGTCGTGGTCGGGATTTGAACCAGCGACCCTATTACTGCTAGGTGAAAGTGCTAACCACTACACCACTGTGCTGCCCCTCATCATATTTAAACATACAGGGGGTATGGAAGGCCTGCTCAATTCCCAAGTCCTTGCATATTATTTGCATGATCTGTCATGTGAAACGTGTTCCTCGGTCACTCTCAACGGTTTCATGGACTCCAAAACGACATATTATTTCAAAAAGGAGCTTCTTTGCTGTTGTCTTTGCATTTGCTTTAGCCACCGGCCAGGCTTCAATCCAGCTTGAAAACATGTCTACGCACACCAAAACATATTGATATTGGCCTGAATTGGGCAATTGGATGTAATCAACCTGAAGTCTTTGGAAAGGAATAGTGGCTTGGCCAAATGTCTTTGTGTTACTCTGGTCAGTTTTCCTGGGTTATTTTTAGCACAGATTATCCCTTGACAAAGTTTTGACCTGCATTTATGGAGTGTTGAATAAACCATCCAGCCTTTTCAATGTTTCTTTCCATTGCCTTAGGGCCTAAATGACCTGAGCCATGGGCTAGTTGCACGATCATCTTCTCTGTTTGAGGTGGGACACATATTCCATCTCCCTTGTACAAGAGCCCATCTTGGTCTTTCCTTGCTCCGTCCCTTTCCATGATTTCATACCAATCATTGGGTGCAGATTCTTTCAATTTCTTAATCAGTTCTTTTACTTTCTGTATTTGTTCTTATCTCTCCTCCAATATTTTATGGGCTTCTTCTTCTTCTTCTTCCTTTGCAAAATCAGTGACAAGGGTCATGATTGCTTCCATTGGTGTTTCAGCAGTCTTTCTGTCAGTATGATCAGCCAACTGCTTTCCTTTTTCTTCCATGGTTTGTCCTCCAGTATGTGCCTTGAACTTCAGGATGGCTACTTCCTTTGGGAGGGTGACTGCTTCAAAAAGTTAAGAAGAGGGGAGCAAGGAGGTTGGGACTTTATATGAAGCACGTGATAGAGAGTATATCATGTGCTTCAAAAAGTTCTTGAGCATATTTCAAGTTTTGAATTGGTTCTCCTGCAGCAGTTATGAATCCTCTGCTCTTCCATATGGGTCCATAATCATGGACTACTCCTAGTGCATACCTGCTGTCAGTATAGATGTTAGCTGATTGATCTTTTGGGTTCTCACAGGCTCTGGTGAGTGATACCAACTCGGCAACCTGCACTGAAAGTGATGAAGGGAGTAGTTGGGTCTCAATCACTTCCTCCGATGTTGTAACCGCATATGCCATTCTTGGGACTCCATCTTTGTATAGGCATGAACCATCTACCAACAGGATCAGAGGTGTGTGCTTTACTGGGGAGATTTGCTGCATTTCTTCTTCCATGAATTCCAAGCAATTGTGGTCACCCTCCTCTTCGAGGTCTTCTTCTCTTTCTGGGAGAAAGCTGTCAGAATTATTGTGGTGCATCTTTTCACTTCTATTTCTCCTGATTCAAGCAGGATTGCTTCATACTTGCTCATCCTTGCTGATGACAAGTGTTTAGTCCTTGCTCTTTCCAAGATTTTATTTGCAGCATGTGTTGTATAAACTGTCAGAGGCTGATTCATACTTACAATGGCAACCTTCTCAACCAGTAATGCAGCAGCTGCAACTGCTTATACACAGGTTGGTGTTCCCTGGAGGATTGTATCCAGTTGTACACTTTCATAGGCCACTATGTGTGTTCCTAAAGGTGACCTCTGTGTAAGAATTCCATTGCCTGTGGCTCCCTTAACAGAGCAATATATTTGGAAGGGTTTGTTTTGGTCAGACTATTTGAGGGCAGGTGCGACCTGGATATCAGCTTATTTTACTGATTGAAGACATCTTCCCATTCCTTTGTCCATTCAAAAGGTGTAGACAGGGTAGTAAACAAGGGTTTCAACTTGATGTTAGCATCTGGTATCCATTGTCTAACATATGACACCATTCCAATGAATTCTCTGAGCTGCTTGTGATTTTTCAGCTGAGGCATTTTAGTTCTTGTCTGTTTTCTTTCAATGTTAATGTGTTTGGTTTCATGGCCTAGACAGTGAACAAGAAATTTCACATGAGGTTTGCACCATTGTACCTTTTCCTTTGACACTCTAAAATTCTGTTCACTGAGATATTTCAACAGAGAAATAGAGTTTGGTTGCATAGTTGCATAGTTATTTGCATAGTTAGTAAGGTTGAATAAAGACACACATAGTAAGATGTCGTTAATGTACACCTTGATCACTGTGCCTTTATGGACTGATTGCCACCTGTTTAGGATTGTCATCATGGCCTTCAAGAATTCATTTGGAGATGAAACCATTCCTTGCGGAATTCTTGTCCAGGTATACATTTCTCCTTCAAACCAGAAAGCAAAGAGTTTTTTGCTCTCTTCATCCAAGGCAACACTAAAGAAAGCATTTGCATGTCTATTATGGTATACACCCGTGTTTCTGTAGGTATGTCATTGAGCAAAGTACTGGGATTTGGGAAAACAGGAGTGTCTTCTTCAATGATTTGATTGATGGCCCTAAAAGTGGTTGTAAACCCTTTAAAACCACGTTTTACTACAGGCAAGCCTATAATTAGACTTAGCTGTAGCTACACTGGATATCTCCTAAACCTGCACGGTTTAGGAGATATCCCTGTATTTGCATGTGCTGATAACATCGGCACATGCGCACTTAAGCAAACGGAAGCAATGGCACGTAAGTGCCGTTGCTTCAGTTGTACTGTGCCATTACCGGTGGCTTTCGTGCGCAGGTGTGACATCATCGCAGCTCCGACCAATCACATCAACGGAGCTGAGGTACCTGGAAGTAATCCCCTGGAGAGATGTCGGCCGCCAGAGCAGTGAATGAGGACAGCTGCGGGGGCTTCGATCTCAGGTAAGTAATTCATAATAAGCTAGTATGCTATGCAATTTACAGGAAACAATGGCGTCCGTGCTCTCCTTTTTGTTTTCTTTATGACACCTGCTTCAAGTAATTCTTTTATTTGTACTCATACACTCATACACCAGCGAGTTGATCTGGTGACAGTGGATACTGTGGTATGCGTGGGATTTGAGCTCCTGCTTTTATTTTGACTTTAACCGTAGAAGTCCTACATCATATTTTTCCTTGGCCCAGAGAATATCAGGTATTTGAGCAACAGTTTCAGGTGGAATATTACCTTCAATCTCTTCTTATAATTCCATTGCTGTCAAATAACATATCATTTCTTCATCTAACTCTCCAACATGTACTTCTACTCCATTGGGAGTATACTGTACACAGGCTTGTAAGCAACTCAGTAGGCCTCTTCCCAATAGGTTGCATGGTACAGTGTAAGAGACAAGCAGCCTATGAAACATATTGTGGCTTCCAATCCCAATTTGTATGGGAGGCATTTCCTTGAGAGGGGTAGACTTTCCTACCACTCCAACTGCTAGTGCTCCCAATGTAAGGGGGATGTCTTTTGGTAGGCGGGACTTTTGAATTATAGTACGGCAGAGCCAGAATCGACTAAAGCCCCATACACACGGTCGGATTTTCCGATGGATTCTGTCCTATCGGACAATGTTGTCGGAAATTCCGACCGTGTGTAGGCACCATCGGACAGTTTCCATCGGATTGTCCGACGGACAAAGTCCTATCTCCTGCTGGATAGATTTTTCGACAACAAAGTCCGATCACACCAAATCCGATCGTGTGTATCGAATTCTGACGGACAAAGTGCCACGCATGCTCAGATCACATTACAAGACCAAAGCTATTGGCTACTAGCCTCTACGTAGTCCCGTCGTAGGCAACAAACGTCACCACGTTCAGAATGATCGGATTTTCCGACAACTTTGTCCGACCGTGTGTACGCAAAACCAACATCGGACAAAGTACGACGGACATGATCCGACGGACCTGTTCCTCGGATAATCCGCGCGTGTGTATGGGGCTTAAGAATGAAATTTCCTGATCTGTTAGTTGTGGAAAGCGTAATGTTAAAAAAAAGCGTCTTTACCATCAGCCTGAGATGCACAAATTAACCTCTGTGTGCTCAGAAAGTTCATGCAGTTTTACTAGTCATTTATCATCTCCCTCTTTCTTCTACTTACGTCTGTCAGGCAATCTGCATTTTCTGTCAGGATGGCCAATCTTGCCACAATTATAGCATTTCTAGTTTTTTTTTGAGAAGCAGCTCCTTGACCATCATTTTGGGCTATAAAAGCATTCAGCCTTTTCTCTTTTCTTCCTTCTTCCTGAGCCTCTATGCTACTGTACACTTCTCTCAGCAAAGCCCATTCAAATCCCTTCCATTCTGGTTTTGTTCCCATTAGCCATTTCCTTATTGATTCTCTGAGTCCCATCACAACAGCATTCTTACAACCTATGGCAGTAACGTTAGTGCGGTCAGCCAGATCCAAGTTTAAAGTAATCCAAAACATCCTCAGCCTTTTCTTGTCTTAAATCCAGCAACCACCTGATTTGTTTTGCGAGGGCCACTCATTAATAATTCTACAGCATTCTGCCCACTTCCTTTCTAGTACATCTGTTGTCTTATCTTTGTCCCGAAATGTAAAGTTTCCCTTGCATGTGGGACACATAGTGACATTGGCATTGACATCTGCACTTTTCTGTGCAACCTTGTTTAAGCCAGCAGACACAAGGACTAATCTCAGCAATTGAGCCTTATCTGCCCAGTATAAATTCTGAGTTTCTTTCAATTTTTAAATTTCCTGCATAAAGACAGCTTTGTTCCTTGTAAGAGCATGCATCACTCCTGGAGAAAAGGGCTGGTAATACTTGTTGTAATTATTGGTTGCTGTACACCATCCTGTCCTTGTCTTGTATTAGTAATTATGCGAACAGGATAGGCACTGTATCTTAAGCATAATTCAGCTTCCTTTTCTTCCTGGGCAGCTATAACCTCTAGGCACTTTATGACCCCCCATAATACTTTTTTGAATTAAAAAATAAGACAACAACCCTTGTCAATCTATACTAATCAATACTGGTCAGATTGATTTCCTTAACGGCTTTTTTGAATCCCCCCAATACCCTGCACAGCCCTTTATGATAGTTGGTGGGGACTTCAATCTGATCATGTCTCCCACTAGAGATAGGCAAACATTGTAATCTACCACACCCTCTAAGAAGCTTGCGTCCCAAGCTAACTCTTTCCGTCAAACCTTAAGGTCCCATCAGCTGTTCGATTCATGGAGGATTAAATACCCTTCCGCTAAACAATTCACATTCTATTCCCCAGCTCATAAGATGTACTCACGGCTTGACCACTTTTTTTATCTCGGCCCCACTCATCCCCTACGTAGTTGAGTCAGATGTAATGCCTATTACCTGGTCAGACCATGCCTTACCCAGGCCTACCCTAGATCCTGTCATTGGCGACTTAACAACCACCTTCTACAGTCTGAAATCTCTCATTCTATTTTGGCAAAAGGTCTGACATAATTTTTCCAAATAAATAGAGGGTCGGTCTCTGATTTTTCTACTCTGTGGGAAGCGCACAAGGCTGTCTTCCGAGGTACCTGTATTGCTTAAAGCTCTAGATTCAAAAAGAATAGAAATGAACTTGTACAGTCTTTAACTTCTGCTCTTGTTTCTGCAGAGCGGAGGCTGCTGTGCGCTCCCACGGTGGCGAAACTGCGGAGAGTCACCTCCCTTAGAGAACAAATTAAAATGACACAACTTGAAAAGGCTGCTAAGTCCCTGCTTTGGACAAAGCAAAAATTCTATGAATTTTCCAATAAGCCCCACAAAATGTTAGTCAACAAATTACACCCACGCCCATTTAATTTGTTTCCTGATTTCCTTTTACGAGCAGATGGAACCAAGCACTGCCATCGTGAGATGTCAGACATCTTTGGCAAATTCTACCAAAAACTGTATAACTGTCTAACCCCAGAGAACCACTTCACACATGATAAGTTTGAGACCTTCTTCTCCACCTTGAATCTTCCCAAACTCTCGCCAACTGACTTAGAGGGCTTAAACAAAAATGTGACAGCAGATGAGTTATCAACTTTAATACGAGATCTCCCTTCGCATAAATCACCTGGCCCAGATGGCCTTCCCTTTTTCTACTATAAAACCTACACCGATACTCTAAGTCCACACATGCTGACCCTATTTGATTCTCTACTTAAGGGCACATCCCCCCATTCACAATTCTCCCATTCTTACATCTCAGTAATCCCTAAGCCAGGTAAAGACCCCTCTATCCCAGACAGTAACAGACCTATAGCTCCTTTAAATTCAGACAACAAGATTTTCACTAAAATCCTTGCCTCTAGATTGTCCGGTCTTATCCCTAAACTAATCCATAGAGACCAGGTGGGGTTTTTCCCTGGCAGACACGCCGGAGACAACACCCGACGCACAATAGATCTGATAGATCTTCTGGATAGATCCAAACGGTCAGCATTGATTCTAAGCTTGGACGCACAGAAAGCCTTCGATAGGCTGAGTTGGCCTTATATGTTCGCTACATTAAAAGTATATGGTTTCACCGGGCCCTTTTTAAGTGCGTTAGATGCCCTGTACTCAGCAGTTACAGCCCAAGTGCAGATGTCGTCCTTCATGTCGCCTCGCTTCCCTATGACGAGTGGAACTCGGCAGGGGTGTCCCTTATCACTGCTACTTTTTATTTTATGCCTTGAACCCCTAGCTGAGTCTATTCAGTCTCATTGAGACATACGTGGGGTAGTGATGCGACAGGGGGAATATAAACTATCACTTTTCCCAGATGATATCTTGCTCATGATTACTAATCCATTGATCTCCCTACCCTCACTACATAAATTGCTTTCCTCCTTTGGCGATATATCTGGTTATAAAGTAAACACCTCCAAAACCGAAGCATTGCCCATACATATCCCAGCAGCATTGCTCTCTTAGCTTCAGGCAACATACCCCTATAAATGGTGTAGCAGCTCTCTTAAATATCTGGGCATATCTCTAACCCCTTCCTATTCCCATTTGTACTCAGCTAACTTCCCTTCTCTGATCCAAGATCTAAATAGTTCCCTGCTATCATGGACAAAATACCCTCTGTCCCTCCTGGGAAGGATTAATGTCCGAAAAATGTCCATTTTACCCAGATTACTCTACCACTTTGAGACCCTGCCCATTGCCATTCCGTCTCCACAACTAAAAACACTTTAGAGACATTTTTTAAAATTAATTTGGGCTGGAAAATCCCACCATTTAGCGAGCTCAATGGTGCTTGCGCCTAGATCCAGGGGTGGCTTGGGAGCTCCAGATATTGTTAAATATTACCATGCGACCCATTTAAGAGCCATTACAACATGGTCCCCCTTACATGCCACTAGTCAGTGGGCTGCCATTGAAAAGGGGGTACTTTATCCGACTCACTCGTGCTCCTTAATCTGGGGTTCCCCACCCTCCCTTCATCCCATCCTTAGGCGTCAGTGCACAGCTCCAATGTCCTTTACTTTGGATATTTGGCAAAAATGCCAAAATAAATATTCCCTTGCCCCACCCTGCCCCCCTCTTACGAATGTGTTGTTTAACCTAATTAAACCAGATGGTTTGTCCCTGGGCAGAATCTTTATGTGGCTCAACCCCCCCCCCCCCTTTTTTTTTTTTTTCAACAATTTGGTGCACCCCATTACACTGAGACTTTATGCTTTTGAGACCCTGCGTGAAAAGTTTAACATTCCCAATCAACTGTTTTATTTTTATCTTCAGGTTAGACACTTCTTTAATTCCAAATCATCATCCCTAACCCTTGACAAACCCACTTCCTTTGAACATCTTTTTTCCCAAGGTCCCCATCAGCTGCATTTAATTTCCTCCATCCATCAAATCCTCCATGGGTCGACTCCCTTAAATGAGACCACGCACTCATACATGAGTAAGTGGGCCCATTTGTTAGGTAAACCTATTACACTCCAGATGTGGGATAGGATCTGGACCTCCACCTTTAAGTCCTCTAAATGTGTTACACAAAGGGAAACGTCTATAAAGATCCTTATGTTTTGGTATAGAACCCCTGATATCATCCACAAATTTGATCCTTTAGTTTCGCAGCGCTGTTGGCGATGCGGAACTGAAATTGGTTCATTATTTCACATCTTTTGTAAATGCTCCCTGATTCGGACCTTCTGGAATGAAGTGGGGTTATTGGTACTGAAGGTGGTGGGGGTGTCCCTCCCGGTTGATCCCTTAAACTGTCTGCTGGGTCTCCCTGTCCCAGGCATAACTAAAAATGCTAACCGACTGATTTCCTATATTTTATTAGATGCAAAGAGGCTTATCCCTTTATGCTGGCTGTCTAATGCTTCCCCTCCACGGCCCAGATTTCTTCAACTTATAGCAGAGATATGGAGAATGGAGTACCTAACGGCCACTGTATATGACTCCGTCCCCCAGTTTGACAAAATCTGGGGACCCTGGGACCAGTCGGATTATGGGACCCCCCCCACCTAGTAGCCATTAATGGTTTTGTTCCACCCCTATATGGTAGATGTTTCCCCCTCACCCACCCCCTCCTTATCTTCATATGGGCTGACCTTTGCTCCTCTGGAGAAGTTTATTATTAACCATAAGCCTCCTATAACTGTATTATCATACTCTGGCCACTCGGCCTGATGCTTTATGTATTTTTGTTTTTCTGAGAACTCTCCTGATAAATTATGCAGTCCACTTTTGTGCCCTGCGTTATTGGACGTTTATCTCTAGCTCCTAAATGTTCTTGTTTTTGTTTTGTGTTCAGTGTAAACGGTAATGCATGTTTAAACTGTATTTGCTTTGAAAAATGTAATAAAAAATACAATTAAAAAAAAGAAAATAAGACAACAGTAAAGTTTGCCCAATTTTTTTATATTGTGAAAGATAATATTACGCCGAGTAAATTGATACCCAACATAGTTACATAGTTAGCTAGGCTGCAAAAAGACACAAGTCCATCCAGTTCAACCATAAAAAATAAATAAATAAAAGAAAAAAATATCGTACAATCCAATATACCCAATTCCAGAGGAAGGCAAAAAAAAACCTGCAGAGCATGCTCCAATCTGCTACAGCAGGGTAAAAAAATCTCCTCCTGATCCCCCAAGAGGCAATCAGATTTTCCCTGGATCAACTTTACCTATAAATGTTAGTACCCAGTTATATTATGTACATTTAGGAAAGTATCCAGGCCTTTCTTAAAGCAATCTACTGAGCTAGCCAGAACCACCTCTGGAGGGAGTCTATTATGCGGCGTACACGCGGTCGGAATTTCCGATGGAAACAGTCCGATGGGAGCTTTTCATCGGATCTTCCAACCGTGTGTATGCCCAACGGTCTTTTTCTGTCGGAATTTCCGACGGACTTTGAATTGAGAACCTGTTCTCAATTTTTCCGACGGAAAACCTTTCTATCGGATTTTCCGATCGTGTGTATGCAATTCCGACACGCAAAATTCCGACGCATGCTTGGAAACAATTCGACGCATGCTCGGAAGCATTAAACTTCCCTTATAGTGCTGTCGAACATGTTTTATGCCGCTGTGTTATTGACCGTCGGAATTTGGTGTGATCGTGTGTAGGCAACACAGCTTGAGCGGAATTCCTTCGGAAAACCGTCAGAGTTTTTTCCAAGAGAATTCCGATCGTGTGTACGCGGCATTACACATTTTCCCAGCTCTTACTGTGAAGAAACCTTTCCGTATTTGGAGATTAAATCTCTTTTCCTCTAGACGTAAAGAGTGCCCCCTTGTCCTCTGTGATGACCGTAAAGTGAATAGCTCAACACCAAGTTCATTATATGGACCTCTTATATATTTGTACATGTTGATCATATCGCCCCTTATTCTCCTCTTCTCAAGAGTGAATAAATTCAGTTCCTCTAATCTTTCCTCATAGCTGAGTTCCTTCATGCCTCTTATCAGTTTGGTGGCCCTTCGCCGCACTTTCTCCAGTTCCCCGATATCCTTTTTTAGAACTGGTGCCCAAAACTGAACTGCATATTCCAGATGAGGTCTTACTGATGATTTGAACAGGGGCAAAATTATATCTCTCTGGAGTCCATGCCTCTCTTAATACAAGAAAGGACTTTGCTCGCTTTGGAAACCGCAGCTTGGCATTGCATGCTATTATTGAGCTTATGATCTACCAAAACCCCCAGATCCTTCTCCACTACGGATTTCCCCAGTTGTACTCCCCCTAGCATGTATGATGCATACATATTCTTATCCTCCAAGTGCATAACTTTACATTTATCAACATTAAACCTCATCTGCCACATAGTCGCCCAATTAGACGAGTGCATTGAGGTCGGCTTGTAAATTGGAGACATCCTGTAAGGACGTTATTCCACTGCATAGCTTGGTGTCATCTGCAAAGACGGAAATGTTACTTTTGACCCCAGACCCAATATCATTTATAAAGATATTAAAAAGTAAGGGATCCAGCACTGAACCTTGGGGTACACCACTGATAACCTAAGACTATTCAGAGTAAGAATAATTAACCACTACTCTCTGAATTCTGTCATTTAGCCAGTTTTCTATCCATTTGATTGAACTGATATTTCCAAGCCTGTAGACTTTACCTTACACATGAGCCGTGTGTGTGTGGAACTGTATTGAACGCTTTTGCAAAATCCAAGTATACCACGTCCACCGCCACTCCTCTATCCAAGGTTTTACTTACCTGTTCATAAAAAGAAATCAGGTTTGTCTGACAACTTCTGTCTTTCATAAATCCATGCTGTCTGTTGCTTAAAATGTTTTTTTCCAGCAAGAACTCGTCTATGTGGTATTTTATAAATGCTCCAGTATCTTCCCGACTATAGAAGTTAAACTAACAGGTCTATAGTTATTTGGTAAAGACTTTGTTCCCTTTTTAAATATAGGCACCATGTTTGCCCTGCGCCAATCCAGTGGTACTATTCCCGTCATTAATGAGTCCCTAAAAATTAAATATAACCCCACCTTCCCAGAAATAATTGCAAGGTACAAAACTTCATTTTGCATCCACCATTACGACTCTCTCCAATCAAGACTAATATCATTAGACTTTCATAATTTTTTCTAGTCTACTCATAAAATATGCTAGACTATAATACCTTCTCCTCCTTTTTATTATAATTTATTTATTTGTTTGTGCTTAGCATAGTCTGACATAACGCATGCACGTTAAAAAAAAAATTAATTTTTTTTTCCTCATATGTGGAATAATACAGATTTGAACTAGAGTATTGCTTAGTCCCTCCACCTCTGCTTGTTTGTCCCCCACCTCACTTTTGGAGTCTGAGATATGGATCTCACAGCATATGCATTCATGCTTGTGATCCAGATCACAGTTGCCCAAAATAGTAAGTCTCCGGAAGTGAGTTATGGACTGTTTAGTCCTAAGGTCTCTTTGTTTATGTCAAGCTGTCTCTATAGTCAGCTTGACCCCTTGTTATACTGTTTTCAAACATTTCTATTAAATGACAAGTTAGGTAACATGTTCAGTTACCCACTTAATCTAGATTTAAGGATATTACGGTTTATTTCGCTCATCTATAATATACTCAAGTCGCATACAAAAAATAGTGTGTTGGGAAACAGTTTTGGTATAGATTTTTTGTTAAGAGCTGACATGTGGCTTTTTAAGGCCTTCATGTTCCTGTTTTCCATGCATAGCGTTACTGCACATTGGGGGGCCTGTCCTGCATCCATTGCATTACTTCCTTCAGTGTTTATTATTTGTTTTGACTGACCATCAACCAAAGGGTTTCACCCTTTATTACTTCAGAGCTCTCACCTTTTCCATTTTAATGGTACTTAAAGTAATATCTCATAACACTAATGGCATGAACTCCCCTCAAAAAAGGAAGAAAGCGTTCCGCCATTACAAAAGGCTCAGAGCCGATATAATTTTATTACAGGAGACCCATTTTGCTGCGGACAGGCACCCCAAATTTTTTGATAAGTCATATAGGCAGTTCCATTATACCACATTTAATTCTAAATCTTGAGGTACAGCTATTTTCATCAAAAACTCAGTAGTATTTGAAACACAAAGCATTTTCAAAGATCCAGAGAGTCGCTTCTTGATAGTTAAGGGTTCCATAGGAGGTTGCATGGTCACAATCGCATCTGTATACGCACCCAATGAAGCTCATGCATCCTTTTTCACAACATTTTTTGACACTTTAGACAAATATCTCTCCCCCATCTGATTATTGGCGGGGATTTTAATCTAGCAGCTCACTCATCCTTAGACAGGAGCAGAACAGTATCCTCCTCTAAAACATTTCCTAAAACCCTTAACCGCATACTACACAACCTCCAACTCATTGACTCTTGGAGAGCTCACAATGTAGGCACAAAGGGTTATACTTTTTATTCTCACCCTCATGACTGCTCATCTAGATTAGACATTTAGACATCTACATCTATTAGACATCTACATTTTTTGCACCCCTATATTATAAGCCAACTCTTCAAAAGCTGATATTCACGCCTGCCCCTGGTCAGAACACCAGATCATTTCCTTCACCACCTCTAATATTGGCCTTGCCCATACATCACACAAATGGCGCATTAATGACGCTTTACTAACAGACCACTTGAACCTGCAAAAATGATCTTCTAACATGGAAGAATACTTCATACTAAATTCCTCCCCGGACATTCTTCCCACAACAAGGTGGATGGCCCACAAAGCTGTCATGAGAGGCCACTTAATTAAATTAGAGTCCTCCAAGAACAGAACCAAACTTAATGACATAAAAACGCTGACCAGAGACTTAGATAAGCTATACCACATACACAATCAATCCCCCTCAGGCGACATACTAAAACAAATCCAGGAAAAACGCTTGACCTTAGACTCTCTACTAACTTCTGACACAGAAAAGGCCCTCAGATGGTCCAAAGCCAGATTCCTATTATATAGTAATACAACATCCACTATGTTCGCCAGGAAATTGAACCAATCCCTGAAACCTCCCCACACCTATAAACTCAGAAACTCTGCAGGGAACCTAATCACTCATCCTAAGGAAGTCATGGAGATTTTTTCAAACTTTTACAAGAAACTTTTATCATCTCCCCAAAGCACTCCTAAACAATCCTCTAAACAATGGTTTGAGGAGATCCTTTTACCCACCCTTACTAACCTCAGAATCCGAGGTAAATAGGATAATAAGTTCCTTGAAAACCTCTACCGCCCCAGGTCCTGGCGGTTTTTCAACATCTTATTACAAGAAATTTGCTCCAATTTTAACTCCCCACCTGGTTCATTTATTCAACCATATCCTTCATGGAAACCAATTCCCATCTGAAATGCTCCAAGCGAATATGTCATTACTACCCAAGCCAAATAAAGATCATACCACCCCTCAGAACTTTAGCCCTATTTCTGTCATTGATAATGACTTAAATTTTTTTTTGCAAATTGCTAGCGGACAGACTTGCCTTAGTTATTACCCCTCTAATCCACCCTGATCAATCAGGCTTTATCCCTGGCAGACAAATTACAGACAATATTAGATTAGCCACGAATATCATCCAAGACTCTAACCTCCATGCCAGATCCACTTTTTTACTTAGCTTAGATATACACAAAGCCTTTGATAGCGTCAGTTGGTCTTATTTAGATACACTCCTCCCTAGATTCGGTATAAATAATGAATTTTTACATGGCTTCAAAGCTCTCTACCATGACCCACACACCCGTATTAAATTACCTGGCCACAATTCAGAATTTTTCCCTCTAAATAAAGGTACAAGACAGGGCTGCCCACTTCCCCCTCTTCTTTTCGCCCTCGCCATCGAACCCCTTGCTTGCGCTATTCGCAAATAACATAAACATCAAGGGATACACAAAAGGCCCCAAAGAATTTAAATTGAGTCTCTATGTAGACAACGTCCTCTTGTTCCTCACTGACCCCCTGATCTCATTACCATGCCTAATCAAGACTTTAGACACATTTCATGACCTTACAGGACTAAGCATAAACAAATGTTCAGCTCCACCAATTAATTGTCCCCCTAATCTGACTGCCACACTGAAAGAAAAATTTCCATTTCAATGGTGCACAAACTCTTTCAGATATTTAGGTATTCATATCACTCCATTATATAATTCCCTATATATCTCTAACTACCCCAGATTATTCCAAAACATTAGAAACCTCCTTAAATCTTGTTCATCTTATCATATCACGTTTATGGGCAGAATAGAAGCAACCAAGATGGTTATATTACCGAAACTATTATGGCATAGGCATAAAAATAAATACAACATCTCATCAGACATCCCCCCCCCCTTGCCTCCTTCATCGGGGATCCTCTTTTCTCTCCTCATGATGGTGACAGAAACCCTTACACTATATGGCAAATCCTCAAACTTACAAATCTGAAATCACTCACAAAAAATAACACTTTTCGCCCATTTTCAGATTTGCAATTAGAATATAATTTAACGGAAGCCGAACGCTCTAACTACAACAGTATAAAGTTTTTTTACCAAAAATACTTTTCTCTCACCCTCCAAACCCCCTTCACGATTTTCTAACAAATTTGCCTCTCTTCCCCCCGAGATAGGGGGTTAATATCCATAATGTACAAAAACACGACAAATGACCCAATGGGAATCTGACTTGAATGAATCATTTGATATAGAAGACTGGGACAATATGCTAAACAATTTACGCAAATGCACCAAAACAGCTTCCATTAGAGAATCTGCTATTAAATTACAATACAGATGGTATCTCACCCCAGACAGAATTAACTCATTTTACCCCTCATCTTCCCCTCTATGCTTAAGAGGATGTCCGGTTCAGGGCTCTATTATACACACCTTCTGGGACTGCACATACCTTAAGTCTACCTGGCAACAGGCACAAAACAAAATTGAACAAATCACAGGAAAAAAAATTATGCTAACACCCAAAATGTGCCTCTTGTTCTTCCCAATTCCAGACATTCCTGTAGCACAAACCAGACTTATTCATTCCTTATTTAGCGCAATACACTGGGCTATTGCCCTCAACTGGCGTTCCTCTTCCTGTACCATGGTCACAGATAATGAACCGCATGCTTAATATCAAATTATCAGAACACATTCACCACACTTTATTCAACATTATGATCACTTATGAGAAAAAATGGAAACCGTGGGATTTCTCTCTACTGATTCATTGATTTATTGCATGTTTTTTTTTTTTAATTCCTGTATTATTTTATATATCTTAAAGTGGTATACAGCCTCATGGTGTAGTTTTTGTGCCTTAATTGTATATATCACTATTGGCTTCTCTCTATATTATACCTTTGTTACACATACTGAATTTTTATACTTGGTATACCCAATTCTTCGTATGCATTCTGTACTTTTCTGTATTGAGACTTGTTTTTCAATAAACCGTTTGTAAACAAAAAAAAAATAAATACAATGGCTTTGAAATTACAGAGCTCAATTCTTTTAGGATCTGTGGGTGGATGCCATCAGGTCCAGGTGCTTTATTCACCTTTATTCTGTCTAAATATTTCTGGACCATATCACTTTTGAGCCATTGTGGATCATTCGGGGCTGTGTCAATAGCACCCTCATTATGGACATGAGCTCCCCCATGCTCTTTTGTATACACAGAGCTGAAGAAAGTATTTAAAAAAATTAGCCTTCTCTTTGTCCCCAGTCACCCACTCTAGATTATTTTGTAAAGGGCCTACATGCTCAGACCTGACCTTTTTACTATTAATATATTTGAAGAATTTTTGGGGTTTGTCCTACTATCTTTTGAAATCTGTTGTTCGTTTTGAATTTTTGCATCCTTGATTTCCTTTTTACATATTCTGTTAAATTCTTTGTAACATTTAAACGATACTAGTGTTCCTTCATTTTATATGTTTTAAAAGTTCTTTTCTTATTGTTTATAGCTTTACTAACTTTGACTGTGAGCCACATAGGTTTTATTTTTAGCCTTTTAAACTTATTGCCCATGGGAATATACTTGCAGTGAGGTCCCAAACAGTCTTTATGAAGAATTCCCATTTCTGTTCTGTGCCCATTGATGCCAATGTTATAATCACTGCTACCCATGTGTTCCTTTATCTGAACATTAGTAATAAGCTCTGCATGGTTTGAGATTACCAGATCCAGCAGAGCATCATTCCTAGTTGAGGCCTCAATAAACTGGACCATAAAATTGTCCTGTAATAGGTTTACACATTTTTGCCCTTTAACTGTCCCAGCAGTGCCATTACTCCACTCAATTTCCGGGTAGTTAAAATCCCCCATTATTATCACTGTTCCAGCCCTTGCAGCCCTTTCCATCTGTGCAAGGAGCTGAGTCTCCACCTCCTCGTTAACATTGGGTGGTCTATAACAAACTTCAATGATTAACTTTGAACTACGCACATCTAAATGCAGTTCCACCCATAATGCTTCAGACTCATCACACTCTCCATCAACCAGGTCCTCTTTCACGCTTGCTTTGAGATCACTTCTCACATAGAGACAGACCAGTGCCACCTTTCCTCTTTACAGTGTCTCTCCGAAAGAGTGCATAGCCAGGAATATTAATAGCCCAGTCATGTGAAGATTGAAGCCAAGTTTCAGCAATACAGATTACATCATAGCTATCCTCATGTGCCAGAGCTTCCAACTCACCTATTTTGCTTGGCAAACTTCTGGTATTGGTGAACAAACACTTTAATGCATTACTACATTTTGCTCTGGTGTTTTTCATATCATTTTTAGTAGTACAAATGGCACTATAGTTTCCAATGGCAATTGTCACCTGCCATAACCCTCCCCCCATCTATCCTCATTCCTCCCTCCATTAATGTCAGACCCCTAACTAACCTGTCTGCCTGATGTAATTCTAGTTTACCCTCCCCCTCAATCCTAGTTTAAATACTCCTCCAGCCTTCCCATAAACCTCTCCCCCAGTACAACAGACCCCCTTGAATTCAAGTGCAAACCGTCTTTAGCATATAGGTTGAACTCCAATGAAAACTCAGCCGAGTGCTCTAGAAAACCAAATCCATCCTCCCTACACCAGGTCTTTAGCCATGCATTCAGCTCTCGAATCACCCCCTGCCTTTCCTGTGTTGCGCATGGCACAGGCAATATTTCAGAGAATATCACCTTGGAGGTCCTTTCCTTCAACTTGTAGCCTAGTTCTTTAAATTGATTCTTAAGGAGCCTCCACCTTCCATGTATACTGTCATTGGTTTCAATGTGGACCAAGACAGCTGGGTCATGCCCAGCCCCTCCCAGTAATTTATCCACCTGGTCCTCCACATGCCGAACCCTAGCACCAGAGAGACAGCAAAACATTCGGTTGAGGCAATCCTGGGGAAAAAAGGCCTTCCTTTTCTGCGAGCCCCTTCCACTCCCTCTAACTATATTAACCCATCTTCCTATCTGATAATCCTGACTTGCCCCTCCACCCTCCACATCAACCCTACTGACCACCTGCTCAGCAAGCAGAGGACCCCTTTCAAGGTTGTCCTTTCTGCCCAGTGTTGCAACTTGCTCTTCCAGATCTCTAATGTGAGCTTCCAGAAGGGCAACCCGCTCGCATCTGTCACAGCGGTATCCATCCTGGAGCTGTTGCACCAGTTTTGCATACATGTGGCACACTGTGCACTGAGCAAAACCTCCAACCCTGCTAACACTCATTTCCCAGTTACAATATAATTGCTTGTAGGAAGTTTAAGATGTCACAGGTTAGAAGACTTGTGTCTTAACTCCTGTTTTAAACTCTGGTTTTAACTCACCACTTAGAATAGTTCCACTTGGACAGAGTTCCAGCAGGCTCACAATGAGCTCTACATAGGTTATATAGGCCTCAAGCACCTGTGACCAATTAACCACTCCCCTTAATTAGTAGGCTGAAGGAAGCAAAGAAAAAGAACTGTTTAAAAAGTGTCAGAAAAGGGTATTTAAAAACTACAAGGAAAAGGCCCAGAAAGGGACCTAAAAAATGCAATCCAGCAATCACCAGCAGTCAAAAAGCAAGAATTGTTCACTCTCCACTGTGTCACCACTGTTTAACTTCCTTTTCTTTATTTATTTTTTTTTAATTTTTTATTTCTCCACAGGAATACAGTATTATATACAGGCACAATATACATAACTCCAACTATTCACCTATCTGTCTATAGCTCCCCGTTTACTCCACGTTCATGTCCTATTCTCCCGATTCCTCTCCAAACAGCTTCTTCCTTTCCTCCGTTTGTAGATATTCCTCCCAGAGAGCCCATATCTGTGTAATGCGTTCCCTTCTTTCCGGGGTCATAGATATCAAACTAGGTTTCTGGATGACCCTGAAGCCTGTTTGTAATGTAGGGCCAATCGTAGGGTGTGTTTTTAGCTCGGAGGATAGGGCTGCATAACACCATATATATATATATGTCTGTTTTTTTTTTTAAAGTTTCTTTTTATTAAGGTTTTTCAATACAAACAACATATAACATACATCACCACTGGGTCGTGTTAACGTAACAGCAACCCAGTCAACCGGCCACGCAGGGCCCAACATCCATTTTCCCTTACCCACCCCTCCCCCCTCCCATCCCTCCCCCGTTTGTCACAGCCCAGTCCCCCCTTTTGTACGGATTGTGTTGCAGAACACCCGCTCCCTATCTTTCCGAACCACATTTCTGTTGACCTTAGCACATCTGAGATTTTGGTTCCACCTCCTACTTAGGCTATTGTAATATAGGCTTTTGACATGTTACTTCCTCACCCCTTACATCATAACATTTTCCCTTGGCCTGTGTTCAGGGGTTTTCCTCATTGATTTACCACCTTTTCATCCTCATTCCTTCAACCTACTGTGTCATCAGATTCGTACCAGGCCTTCCAGACCTTATCAAATTTTTTCCCACAGCCTCTTGCCCTGTAAGTTGTTTTGTAATATGGTAGCATAGTGTTGACTAAATGTTTCCAAAACCTTATGTCTGGGGCCTGTTTGTTCTTCCATTTGAGTAATATGGCCTTTTTCCCATAAAATAGCAGGATGGTAAGTAGGGTTCTCAGTGCCCTTGAGGGGACCACCTCCTCCACTAATCCCAGCAAGCATACTTTCACCGTCATTGGAATCGGTACCATCAGTATGTTCGATATGCAGTCTGTTATCTCCCGCCAAAAACTCTGTATTAGAGGACAAAGCCAGAACACATGGTCAGCACCTGCCGGGGAAAAAGAGCATCTCCAGCACTCTGCTGTCACTGTTCCATATATTTTGGCAATTCTAGCTGGAGTATAGTAGCTCCTATTTAAAAATTTAAATTGGATCAGTCTGTCTCTGGCTGACACTAAGTTTTGAAAAGGCTGTGTCCACATGTCATCCCAGTCCTCTCCCTGTATTTCCGGGACTTCGGCTTCCCATTTAGCCCTACAGTTAGTCAGTGCCTTTGGTGTAGTTTTAAAAAGTTCTTTATAAGTCGCAGAGAGTGTCTTGGGCAGCTCCTCTATTGACAACAATGTTTCAAGCGTTGAGGGCAGTGATTCCACCCTCATCACCTCAAACTGAGCCTGGAACGCGTGTCGGACCTGAAGGAATCGGAAGAAATAACTGTTTGGTAGGTCATGTCTTGTCTGTAACTGCGGGAAGGTCTGTAATTCTCCCATATAAGTTATATCTTTCAGTGTTTTAACCCCTTTCGTTGCCCAAATCATAGGATCTGTGAATCCATAGAAATGAGGTAGTCTTCTATTCATCCACAATGGGGTGGATGGAGACAAGCCCTGATAGCTAGGGGATGCTAGTTTCGTCACCATTTCCCACGCCCTGATGGTGGCTGTCATTGTTAAGGTAATAGGTAAGTCAGAGTTGGTGCCCCTAAATAATGCCAAGCGCAAGCTTTCGTATGATCCCAGATGGGCAGCTTCCAACACTGTGGCCGCGTCTCCATCATCTGAGATTAGCCACCTTCTGGCAAATACCATCTGACTCGCCAGGTAATACTTGAGCCAGTCTGGCAAGGCCAGTCCCCCCTGCCCACTCGGTTCCTGAAGTACTTTTATTCCTATCCTAGGTGGTTTCGGTGCCCAGAGGAAAGTGCTAACCACTCCTTCCAATTGTTTGAAAAATTATTTTGGTATCCATGTTGGTGCATGTCTCAAGAAATACAGAATTACCGGAAGCATTTTCATTTTAAGCAAGCTAATTCTGCCTATAAGCGACAGTGGCAGTTTAGTCCATGCTTGCGTCTTGTGCTTGAGAAGTGCTATCAGAGGAATCAAATTTAGGGTCATATAGTCCTGCACTCTTGGGGTGATTTTTACACCTAGGTACTTTATGGAATCCACCCACTGTAGCGGCAGGTTCGGGTCCCCCCTTTCTTTGGCTTTAGCGTCAAGTGGAAGAATCGAGGACTTACCCCAATTTACTCTAAGTCCAGAAAAAGTGGTAAATTTGTCTAAAATCTCCAACACCGTTCTCAGTGAATCTACCGGATCATTGAGAAACAGAAGCATGTCGTTTGCATATAGAGCTAGTATTTCCTGTATTGTTCCCACCTGTATTGCCCGCACCTCCTCCGCTGACCTCAGTGCGGTGGCCAGGGGCTCCATTGCTAAGGCAAATAGAAAGGGAGACAGTGGGCATCCCTGTCTGGTGCCCCTGCCCACCGCAAAGAAATCAGATATTTTGGTACCCAATCTGATGGCCACTTTTGGATCTCTATATAGCATAGATACCCACTTACGAAATTGAGGACCAAAGCCCATGACCTCCAATACTTTAAGCATATATTCCCAATCCACAGAGTCAAATGCTTTTTCTATATCTATGGATACTATTATTCTGCTATTTAAGTCATTAGGTGGCAACTGCAGATGTGTAAATAGTCTTCTCAGGTTTGTGTCAGTGGATTTTCCGGGCATGAAACCTGTTTGGTCTATATTGACTATGGATGGTATCACTTTTGCCAGTCTGGTCGCTAAAATCTTGGTAAGTATCTTGAGGTCTGTATTTAATAGTGCAATGGGCCTATACGATGCATTCAGTCGGGTCCTTTCCTGGTTTTAATAACAGTATCATGTATGCTTCTAACATTGAGGTTGGAAGGGTGTCTTTGTTTAAGCAGTGCTCCAGTAGCCAGTTGAGTCGCGGGGTAATTAATTCTTTTTTTTTTTTTACAGTAAACCAAAAATAGCTTTATTGAAAAATAGTACAAGTACATGTTAGCAGCACTTCAGACATTAAGGTATATATACAATACTTATGTGGTCGGGTACAGATAGATGGGGTACAACAGAGCATGAGTGCATAACTTTGTAAGACATCTTAATAAGAGTCCAACCATGTTATCAAATGTAGGCTGTCATTACCAAGCATGAGAGTACACATACATTTCTCTTCCTCGCCCCCCCATATTTGCTTAATCTATACCATAAGAGGGGGATGTTAGCTGCCTCTAGGTTGGGATAACCACCGTTTCACTCTGATATTTCATTGCATGTGTCCGCTTCATTTAGCCATGCGTCCCAGATCTTCCCATATTTGGCTTCGCATCCCCTGTGGACATATATCTCCTTCTTATAGGGGAGGACAGCGTTTATCGTGGCTATCCACTCCTGTAAGGTTGGTGGTAGGGCCTGGAGCCATTTCCTGGCAATGAGTAGTCTTGCCATAAAAAGTGATTCTTGTAGGAATATTTTATGGAATCTGTCTGAGTCTGGGTCCGGAAAAATGCCTAGTAGGCATTGCTTGGGGCATACGGTTAGAGGAGACCCCATTTTATCATGGATGAATCGCACAATCTGGGTCCAATAGGTCTGGATCACCGGACACTCCCAAATCATATGGAATATGTTGCTTTGTGGACTCTGACATCTGGGGCATAAGGGGCTGTACCCTGGCTTGTATTTTGCTATCCTAATTGGCGTCAGGTATGTCCTGTGAAGTATGTATAGCTGCGTGAGTCGGTCAGATAGTTTGGTTGAGACTTTCTTGCAGGATTCCAGCGCGTCCTCCCATTCATCATCCTCCAACTCCCCCACCTCGCGAGCCCATCTCTCTTTTAGTTTATACGCCAGAGTCACCGCCTGTGGTCTCAGGAGTGAGTTGTATATCAGAGAGGTTAGCTTGCGGTGATCCTGCCCTTCAAAGATGTGGACCAGATCAAGGCAATCCACCTGCGGTGAGCTTTCTTGGAATTGCACCTGTAGAGCGTGGCGGAGCTGGAGGAAACGGAAGTGCATGGAATTGGGGAGGTTAAACCTCTCCTTGAGCTGCTGGAAGGACCTTAGCACATTCCCCTGATATAGGTCCGACAGGTAGTGCACCCCCCTGGCCTGCCATAGTGTTTGGGCCGGAACAGACTGTATTTCTCGAAGGCCTGAGTTTTGCCAGAGGGGTGTATGGGAGTGTGTAGGTGGAAACCCCAGCTTGCGTCCCACCACCTCCCAAATCTTGCAGTGGTGATATAGCAGCCCTGACCTGTCTCCCATTGTATCTCTACACGCCTGTTCTCTGAATATGATATGAAAGGGGTGGTCAGCGCCGCGCTTGATTTGAGAGCATGTTAAAGTGCAAGTAGCGTTCTTTATCAAGTTTGTCCAAATGAAAAAAGTGCGAGAGCTGTGACGCTAGATAGTAAAGATTAAAATCCGGAAGGGCTGCCCCTCCGAGATCAGTAGGGTTTTTCAATGCCTGCCAGGACAGCTTGTGGCGACTGGATCCCCACACGAAGGAGTTAAGGATGGCCTCAATAGACTTGAAAATTTTGAGTGGTAGGTAGGCAGGGGCATGCCACAATACGTACAGAAATCCTGGGAGGAGGATCATTTTAATTAAATTGATTCGCCCCATTACCCCCAGAGGCAGTTTGGCCCACACCTGGGTTTTGGCTTTCATTTTAGCTATAAGGGGTTCAATATTGTCTACAGCATAATCCTCAGGTGAGCGTGTGATGATGGTACCAAGGTACTTCAGCGAGCTGACTCTTAGGAGTGGGGAGGAGGCCTGTGCATTCGTGGGAGCCCCCACATCTAGTGGAAGCATTTGGGACTTGTCCCAGTTGATGGAGAGGCCGGAGTGGGAGCCAAAAGTTTGAATGGTTGCCAGGGCGGCCCGGAGAGACGGGCCCGAGTCAGCCAAGTACAGCAGCATATCGTCCGCATACAGGCTGACCCTTTCCTCCGTCTCCCCGAGCCGCAGGCCCCTTATTCCTGAGTGGTTTCTAAGTGTGGCAGCTAGCGGTTCCACAGCCAGGGCGTATAGCAGCGGGGATAAAGGGCAGCCTTGGCGTGTACCACGGGCCAGGGGAAAAGGTTCCGAAATTTGGCCATTTATCAAGATCCTGGCACAAGGGCTCTGATAAAGGAGTCGGATCCATTTGATGAAGTTGGGACCGAATCCGAAACGCGACAAGCACTCCCACAGATATCTCCACTCGACAGAGTCAAATGCCTTGGCGGCGTCGAGAGACACCACCACTCTGGAGCCCATTTGACTGTGTCGAGCTTGGATGTTCATGTGGAGTCTGCGTAAATTATAAGCCGTGTTTTTCGCCGGCATGAACCCGGTCTGATCCGGGTGTATTAGCGTTGAGATTACTGTGTTTAGGCGTAGCGACAGAACCTTGGCCAGGATCTTGACATCTAATTGGAGTAGTGAAATTGGGCGGTATGATTCGGGGAGCTCTAGCTTTTTACCCGGTTTAGGGATTAAGACAATGTAAGCCTCTCTCATGGAAGGGGGAAGGGTTTCAGATTCAAATATGTGGTTAAATAATTCGTGTAGTTTTGGAACCAGCGTCTCAGCATACATGGAATAAAACTCTTTTGATCCTTTTCAATCATGTGTTGTTTTTTTTAATTCTCCTGAGTCAATTGGCACAAAGCTCACAGCAGCTACCTCAATTCACATATCTACTTAACCTTTTCCATGTCGCAAAGGTGGCCCAGAGCCGTGTGTAGTTGTGGCCGAGTGGTTAAGGCGATGGACTCGAAATCCATTAGGGTCTCCCTGCGCAGGTTCAAATCCTGCCAACTACGGTATGTTCTTGGATACTTCTGCAAAGGTTTAACATTATGAATTCAGTAGGCGCATCCTTACGCTACAAATCTTCACTTGCAGCTTTCTCTCCAGCAATGAAAACTAAGGCCAGCAGTGACATAACCAAATCTAATGAGACTAGTACTAAAGGCCAGCAGTGTATTGGATGTTCTGACACTGTACATATACAGCTATGAAACTGGAGAGCCTAAGCAGACGAAGTGCAACACAATTTTACAGCTAGACTTCAAGGCAATAGCTAACTCTTCCATTTGGGTGGATCGGAGGCAGTCGAGTGAAAACATTTCCTCAGGTATCCAGACCAGAGTCTTTTCATGCCACAAGCCAAAAGTTTAGAACGTATGGTACTATGTTTTTCACAAATACTGAAAAGTTATATTTTTAAAAGCTGAATGTATGATGCCTTTCTGTGGGCATTAGTCAGTCTGTTCTTTAGTCATTCAAACACTTTGGAAGACTTGCCTCCACCATGAGATGTGTGCTTAGATCTTCACCTTCTACTTAGTGTGACTTCAATGGAAGTTTTTCCTACAACTTCTTCAGCTTACAAACAACCTTTCTAGCACAGCATAGTAGGTAGTCGTGGCCGAGTGGTTAAGGCGATGGACTAGAAATCCATTGGGGTTTCCCCGCGCAGGTTCAAATCCTGCCGACTACGATCTCTTTTGATCCTTTTCAATCATGTGTTGTTTTTCTTAATTCTCCTGAGTCAATTGGCACAAAGCTCACAGCAGCTACCTCAATTCACATATCTACTTAACCTTTTCCATGTCGCAAAGGTGGCCCAAAGCTGTGTGTAGTTGTGGCCGAGTGGTTAAGGCGATGGACTCGAAATCCATTAGGGTCTCCCTGCGCAGGTTCAAATCCTGCCAACTACGGTATGTTCTTGGATACTTCTGCAAAGGTTTAACATTATGAATTCAGTAGGCGCATCCTTACGCTACAAATCTTCACTTGCAGCTTTCTCTCCAGCAATGAAAACTAAGGCCAGCAGTGACATAACCAAATCTAATGAGACTAGTACTAAAGGCCAGCAGTGTATTGGATGTTCTGACACTGTACATATACAGCTATGAAACTGGAGAGCCTAAGCAGACGAAGTGCAACACAATTTTACAGCTAGACTTCAAGGCAATAGCTAACTCTTCCATTTGGGTGGATCGGAGGCAGTCGAGTGAAAACATTTCCTCAGGTATCCAGACCAGAGTCTTTTCATGCCACAAGCCAAAAGTTTAGAACGCATGGTACTATGTTTTTCACAAATACTGAAAAGTTATATTTTTAAAAGCTGAATGTATGATGCCTTTCTGTGGGCATTAGTCAGTCTGTTCTTTAGTCATTCAAACACTATGGAAGACTTGCCTCCACCATGAGATGTGTGCTTAGATCTTCACCTTCTACTTAGTGTGACTTCAATGGAAGTTTTTCCTACAACTTCTTCAGCTTACAAACAACCTTTCTAGCACAGCATAGTAGGTAGTCGTGGCCGAGTGGTTAAGTCGATGGACTAGAAATCCATTGGGGTTTCCCCGCGCAGGTTCAAATCCTGCCGACTACGATCTCTTTTGATCCTTTTCAATCATGTGTTGTTTTTCTTAATTCTCCTGAGTCAATTGGCACAAAGCTCACAGCAGCTACCTCAATTCACATATCTACTTAACCTTTTCCATGTCGCAAAGGTGGCCCAAAGCTGTGTGTAGTTGTGGCCGAGTGGTTAAGGCGATGGACTCGAAATCCATTAGGGTCTCCCTGCGCAGGTTCAAATCCTGC